>CM022766.1:3581814-3746814 GCA_012411365.1 Ameiurus melas
TCTGAAGCTATTCTGTTGTGGACTTGTTCCGGTGTTTTGGGTCGTTGTCCTGTTGCATCACCCAACTTCTACACAGTTTCAGCAGATGTACAGACATTCTCACATTATCCTGAAGAATTGTCTGATATTCTTGGGAATTCATCTTCCCCTCAATGATTGAAGCTGTCCAGGACCTGATGCAGCAAAGCAGAACCAAATCATGAGGTTTCCTCCACCATACTTTACGGCTGAGATGATGTTTTCATGATGATACGCCGTGTCCTTTGTACGCCAGATGTAGTGCTGTGTGGTTTTTCCAAATAGTTCAATCTTAGTTTCATCAGTCCACAGAACATTTTGCCCGTACCGCTGTGGAGTGTCAATGTGCTCTTTTACAGACTTCAGGCGTGCAGCAATGTTCTTTTTAGTAAGCAGTGGCTTCCTTCGTGGTGTCCTGCCGTAGATACTCTGCTTGTTCAGTGTTTTGCGTATTGTAGACTCATGAACAGAGATGTTAGCCAAAGATTTGAAGGCATCATTGGAACTGTCTGTCATTCAGGGTTGTTTCTTTACCTCATTGATGAGTCTTCAATGTGCTCTTGGGGTAAAAAATTTTTAATTAATTTTGACTGGGCGCCCAATTCTTGGTAGAGTAGCAACAGTCCCACAGTGTTTCCATGTATAAAATTTTTGGGATTTTTGAGTTGGGAATTTTTTTTTTTTTTTTTTAATGTCTTTGAAATCACTTTGTGACTCTTGCCAGCTTTATGTAAATCAACTATTCTTGACCGTAGATCTTCTGAAAGCTCTTTTTGGTGAGGCATGGCTCACATAAGTGTGTGCTTCTTGTGCTTCACATACTTTTTCCACAAGCGCTAGGAGGTTTTTTTGGTTGTTCTTAATAAAGACACGGAAGATCAGAATATTTTTTTGTGTTATTATTTTAGACACATAATTGTCAATACACCTGACTTGGATGAAGATCAGATCACATTTTCTGACAAATTTATTCAGAAAACCATGAAATTCCAAAAGGTTCACCACATACTCTTTCTTGCTACTGTGTGTTGTGTGTGTGTGTGTGTGTGTGTGTGTGTGTGCGCACATTGTAGCAAAGTGTCATTTCTTCAATGTTGTCACATGAAAAGATATAATCAAATATTTACACACATGTGTGGGGTGTACTAACTTTTGTGAGATACTGTGTGTGTGTGTGTGTGTGTATAATATACACGCTACTCATGTGTTATGCAGGTTGTAGCTAGACATGAAGATCTGCTCGCTCAGGCAACTGGAATCGAGTCTCTTGAGGGTAAGATTTATGCACCAGAACAATCAGTTGGACGGTGTATATGAACCAGTGCAAGAGGATCGTAAATGATGGATGACGTGTTTATCTGTTGTAGGTGTCCTCGAAATGATGCAGGCGCGGATTGCTGCGTTACAGAGCGCTGTAGACAGGTACACCTTCGAGCGTTGCTGTGTGTTTCTGTAGCGTTTCAGTGCTCTTACTAAAAACATTTACCCTCCACCCCTTCTGTCTTTTCTCAAACGAAGGATAAAGACCAAAATTGTTGATCCCTACAATAAGATTGTGGCTCGGACTTCCCAGCTCGCTCGACTTCAGGTATTTCTTTTTCCCTCTCTGTGATATGTGAGCTTTGTGCAGTAGTTTCATTTGCACCCGACACGTGTCCGCTTGAGGAGCTGCGTCTTGCTTTGTATTTAACCCCACAAAGTTGAAATTGTACGGTTTTACTGTAATATGCTTAGGGTTTAAACCTGGAGGCTGAGAAGGCTTAGACCTTGGAAGGTGACTAGTTTCAGGCAGTTTGCTGTCTTTCTCCAGGTCGTGTGCGACCTCCTGAGGAGGATAATCCGAATCCTGTATCTGAGTAAAAGGCTGCAGGGCCAGCTCCAGGGGGGAAGCCGGGAACTGACGAAAGCCGCCCAGAGCCTCAACGAACTGGGTGAGTGAACGACGAATATCTTTCACGCCAACCTCAACCCGTCCTCGGGGAGCCGACCGGCTGCTGTGCCCATAAAGACGAACACCGCATCAAACTTGAGGCTAAATATATGTTCGATTTATCCACCAGAACTTCACGTGATGTGCGCATGGATGTTCTCGGGTTCATATTTTGGATTTTAGACTCGGTGTTTCTTCGCCTTAAACCAGAAGTTCTTCCCTGTTCCAGTCTGCAGCTGCGTCTGTGTGCAAAGTCCGCCATTTCTAAACTGTGTATCTTTGTACACGGTGCTTCACCGACTGAATCGATGTCTTTCAGACTACCTGTTTCAGGGGGTGGATCTATCCGGCATCGAAGTCATCGAAAATGACCTGTTGTTTATTAGTCGTGCACATCTGGAAGTGGAGAACCAGGCCAAAAGACTTCTAGAGCAGGGCATGGAAATTCAGGTAAGTGTGTGTGTGCACTGTGTGGTCGTTTTTCAATTTTAATCCCCAATGTTGTTTAGCATTTAAAAAAAAGAAGAAGTTATTTAAACAGCTCCTCATGACTCCCTTTGGGGATCAGTAATATTATTGAGTCAGAAGAGGGGGGAAATACTCAAACCGAGACAGCCTGAGATTCTTCAGATATGCGGGGGGGAACCTTTTTGTTTTTAAAAGCTGCCTTTCTCTGCGCAGAACCCGTCTCAGGTGGGTACGGCGCTTCAGGTCTTCTATAACCTGGGCAGCCTGAGGGAGACGATCCTCAGCGTGGTGGAAGGATACAAGGCATCCGTCCACGAGAGTGTAACCAGCGCCCTGGACATTAAAGTCCTCACTCAGCCTGCTAACATTAGAGGTTAAGTATTATTGTTGTCCTTGTTCTAATCAATCAGTAGTTATGTACAAAATCTCAAGCAGGACGCCAAATAAGGCTATAGAACTGACTGTAGAAAATGATGGCGATATTCTCCTTTAATATAACTTCAGTGTATGTATACATGGATAGATCTAGATGTGTATGCTTTAGATATTTGCAATTTGTGTGTGTGTGTGTTGTCCTGTAGGTGCCCCGGGTCGGGCTGTGATGCCCACTCCAGGAAACACCGCTACATTTCGTGCTGCTCTTTGGACCAACCTGGAGAAAATGATGGACCAGATATGCGCGGCCTGTTCCCAGGTATATAAGGAGATCTGTAACGATGGGGTTTTTTTTTTCTTCTTTACCAACGAATGACGTTGTCTGACTTTGTCTTGTGCAATGTGTAGGTGCAGCACCTTCACAAGGTTTTGACTAAGAAGCGGGATCCTGTCACTCACGTGTGTTTCATTGATGAGTTCGTTAAGGTGCGGGAGGAAAATGTGTTCCTGTGTGTGTGACATGCTTTGCTTTTTAAAGGCTCCACACTTTCCGCAGTGTGAACCTCGCTTTACATGTTCTCTCCCTCTGAAGGACGGCCAGTCGAACATCTTGTACATGTTCTGGGACTCGATCGCTCAGATGCTGTCTGTGGAACTTCAGAAATCCACAGAAGGTCAGTAACAGTTTGGGTTGTTGGTACAGAACTTGGGTCAGAGGTGATTTTCATGTTTGTCATCGAAACTGTCGCACTGTTCACCCCCCCTTTCCCTTTATAGCCTCCACATTCCTGAAGCAAGCTCTCGAGGGAGAGTACCCGAAGCTCCTCCGGCTCTACAACGAGCTGTGGAAGCGGCTGCAGCAGTACAGTGCCAACACTCAAGGCATTCTGGGAAGCGGTGGCTCGGGGCTGGATCCGGATTTGACTATCTCTGAAACGGACACGCAGGATCTCTTCCCATACACTAAACCAGATTATGAGTGCGTCAGGCTGCATTACACACACACACACACACACACACACACACACATATTAGTTGCTTCGAGGGACTTGGAACGTTTCAATTTGGTCAAAAGTTTTGGCACACACACAGTAAACCACGTTTGTTTGCAAGACTCATTCTTTTTTAATCTATTTCTATTCCGTATATATTTCTTTTGCCTGGCATGTTTACTCTTTTAAAAATTTTAACATAGCATCAAAACGTGTCGCCATTTTGATGACTGTTTGTGCGTGTAAGTGCAAATTGATCCTGTTTCTTTGTTTCACTTTTCCTTTTTTCCCCCCAGTCTAGAAAAAGCTCTAAAGAGTTCCCTTCAGCCGTATGAAGCAGCCTACCTGTCCAAATCACTCTCGCGCCTGTTTGACCCCATCAATCTGGTGTTTCCGCAGGGGGGGCATAGCCCCCCTTCCACTGACGAAATGGACAGCATCCTCAAAACCATTGCCAGGTTTGGGCTGTTTGTGTCCCTGTTCCACTTTTAAGAGGTTTTTCACTTCTTATCAAATGTTTTCTAAAGGAATACCCTTGATGCGGTTTTGACCTGAAGTCTATTTGTGCGCTGTTTAGAACGACCTGAGGATTTTGTTTGTTATATCATATATATATATTTCAATCTCATAATCCTATACAATCATAAATACGCTATAAACGAATCCCAGGACGTTCTCTCGTCCTGCAGTGAGCTGAACGTGGCTCTGGTGGACCCTGGGCTGACCATCGCTGTTACCAAGAATATCGCCAAGACCGTGCAGCTGTTCTGTGTGAAGTCCGAGCACTTGGTAAGAGCGCCACAATGATTCTGACATAAGCCGGGGAAAATCCCCAATTCCCTTTAAGAGAATCCGTAATAATGATTGGTATAATCTGAACATTACCCCCACCCCGCAGCTCTGTACACAGGGTGATGCCAGCCAGGTGATTGGGCCTTTGACAGAAGGTCAGAGGAGGAATGTCGCAGCGGTTAATTCACTGTACCACCTGCAGCAGTCTCTGACTAAGGTGAGTACCGCACACTCCCATCCCAGAGATGTAGAAATCTCCTCGTATGCGAGACTGATGATTTAACGTGGTGTAACATGGACATATGTCACATGTAGGATTACAGGAGCTGGTTTTTCATTCACAGTTTGATTGATTAAATTAACACCTGGACTTTTATTAACGTTATTAACTAGATCAATATAAGATTATATTTTTGACATACAAAAAGAGCGTACGCACAAGATTGTTGTTTTTTTTTTTACCTTCTCTTTGATCGTGTGATTTTTATTTTTTTTTTATGTCAAAATTGGTAAATAAACTTTTGATTACATTTTCAAATCCATAAATGGGTAAAAAGAAGACCAAGTTACTGACCAACCCTTTCCGCATGTGTCAGGTAATATCCGTGCTTCCTTCCTTCCCTCCGGCTGCAGAGCAAGTACTTACAACGTCTTTAGAGGTAACACACACACACACACGCATGCATGTCTTTGTTATGTACATCACGTATTTTCTGACTACTACCTGATTTTCTGTTGAACATTCCAACTCGCCGTCAAATGATTCAGACAATTAGTGAATTGGTTTAAGTGTAAGACCTATAATCTCATCATTTATAGAACAAAATGGTGCATGTTAGTTTCTTCAAGCTTCCTGTTCAATTTTTTTTGCCTTTGTTTATTTATTCATTTTCATATGATTCATTTACATGTGATTCATTTACATGTGATTCATATTCATGTGATTCATATTCATGTGATTCATTTTCATATGATTCATTTACATGTGATTCATTTTCATGTGATTCATTTTCATGTGATTCATTTTCATATGATTCATTTACATGTGATTCATATTCATGTGGTTCATTTTCATATGATTCATTTTCATGTAATTCATATTCATGTTCAATTTTTTGAATTGTTTTCATCCGTCTTGTTTGTCATCTTTGTCTTTCAGGCAGTGCAGGCTCTGATGGACAGTGCAGTCCATCCGCTGTTGATGTCTGTTACAGACTCTGTGGAAGCCATTCTCCTCACCATGCACCAGGAAGACTTCTGCAGGTAAATAACCCCAAACATCCTCCTGTCACACACATACCCTCCCTCCGTTCATTCACGGCAGACAACGCTTCAGTCATTCCTGTCGTGTCTGTACTTGCTGACCGATTAACAGGAGTCAGTAGTTGCCACTTAGTTGCCAATACCCAGAATGATTTCAGTACGACATTTAATTACAGTAGCTAGCTAGCATTTTCAGTGACTAGCTTTGCTGTAGGATGTTGTAAGCATCGTGATCTAGCAAGATTTGTTTGGACGCGTTTTTAAACATTGGCCAGCTTTAGTCTGGAAATGTTCTGTTTTCTTGCTAGCTAGTTTTTGTTTGGGGATGAACCTGCTTAGCCAACGCCGTTGTCCGTCGATGATCTCCGCTGAGTTTCTGATTGGTTAAGGGATAGACAAATGCACCAAACCGGTTTTAATGCCCATGAGGCATGGCGGTGTGTATTTGCAGATACAAGTGTGTGAAATGTGTTTCCTTTATAAAGTGCAAATCATGCATGGGAATATTATTGGCACTTTTTTCTGACTCCGTAGAGTTAGCCCAGGCTGAATGCCTTCCTGCCTTTCCCTTTTCACTGAAAAAGACTTGATTAGCATAAGAGGTCACAAGTTACCCAAACTTTGTTTCTTGGCAACAGGTGATGGAAGACCAGTGAACAAGTGTGCTTTAGATCATTGGGGCACCAATCACACATTCTAAAGCGGGGGGAAAAAAACCCTAAATAAACAAAACGATGCCCTAATTCTGTCCTAACGTTACAGCTGTGACTATTGTAAACATTATTTATCTCTATAGGAAATGGACCACTCTTTCGTTTGTGTGTGTATTGTATTTATAAATGATCGTATGTGACAATATTGTGTGTGTGTGTGTACTCCCAGTCCTCTCCCAGCTGGAGAGAAGCCAGACATGCCTTGCTCTCTGTATATGCGGGAGCTGCAAGGCTTCATATCCCGAGTCATGAGCGACTACTTCTGCCACTTGCAGTCAGTGGACTTCCTTTATGACCGAACGGAGGCCATCGCTCAGCGCGCCATCACGCTCTTCATCCGCCACGCCTGCCTCCTGCGGCCTCTTGGTGAGGGCGGAAAGATGAGGCTGGCTGCAGACTTCGCCCAGGTGAGGAAGCCGAAAAGGTTTCGGTTTAGCTGAAGGTGTGAAGGAGAACTTCAGGCCATGTGAGCCTAAGTGCAGTTATGGAAAGTTACCTAAGGAGCTTGTCAAATGTAATGTAATGTAATGTCATTAGGTTCAGTGTTCTCCCAATAGTAAGCTGGATGTTTGTCTTGGATTAGCGTCAGTTTCAATAAGGCATACTGTATACGCATACACAATTATATTCGTGTGAGTGTACATGTGTGTTTCAGATGGAACTGGCTGTGGCTCCACTTTGCAGACGAATATCAGACCTGGGAAAAGCATACCGCTTGCTGCGCTCCTTCCGGTGAGTTTGTAGTGATGCTCGTGTGTCTCGTGCTCGATTTGACAAGATTGAGGTCTCCCCGGGAGCAGGTCGGAGACAGAAGTGAAATTCATACACTGGTGGCTTTAGGTGCCACCGCATTTATTTATCAGTATACGGGGTACATACTCCGTTCATGAATGCTGAAATGAAAATACCAGCTTGTATTTCATTTACATCTCACAATGTAGGTTGAAGACTTTTTTTTTTAAATGATTTTTTTAAGGTAATGAGAGGGATTGTTACACAAAATGACTAAATATAACCTCAGGCTCTATTGAATCTCAGTAGCTAAAATTTAAATAACAACAAAAAATCTAGTGCATCTCATTTATGTGTACCCACTTTAAATTTCCTATGTCTTTTTATGTATTGGTCTTTCATTTATATTTCATTTATAGAGTAAAATATCATGTGGTGCGACTGTCCAGACCATTAGTGCAGTTCAAATTGCCCAGAATCCTTTTGTATTTTTATTGAGCTGGTATTTTTGGATCATTTTAAAAGTGATTTGTCCAAACCTGCAACACGTTCACATATTTTAATACAATTAACACAATGTCTCACGAACGAGTGTTTGAAGTTTTGTACGATTTTATATGGAATTATCAATAACCAGCAGATGAACCAATTAGATTGATTCATTGATCCAAAGCTAAATGTTGTTTCCGGTAGAGGCTGTTGGTGTCTGGTTCAAGTAGAACTTGATGTATCTTATAAAGCGCTGTAGTGACAGGAAGTCCTGTTTCACTTCGGTGGTTAGGCCTAGCTCGGTCTTGCAGTTCATGCAAATCTATCAGGAACAATCCATGCGGTGTGAAGAAAAGAAAGGTTCAAAAAATACAAGCAAGCTGATTAGGAGAATATTTTATAGCATGTTTAATGTGCTAAGTTGTTGTTCTAAAAACACTTAGAATGTGTGGCCTTATGAACCCGAAAGAATCAAATGAATTGCGTATCAATCTATAATTAACCATGGCAGCTCTTCACATCATTTGGTGATCACCTGTCATGTGGCGTAACCGATAACTGCAACAACTTTATTCAAATTCAAAGTGGATACTAAATAATGTGTGCGTGTGTGTTTGTTTGTTTTTTCTACAGGTCTTATTTAAGCCTGTTAGAATATTATTTGGAGTGTAAATCACGGTCACACTACATGATGATTTTTAAGACCATCGCCAATTAATGTTGTTGAAAAAGGGCTAAACGTAATTCTACGTTTTTATATCCAAATACAGTGGTGTGAAAAAGTGTTTGCCCCCTTCCTCATTTCCTGTTCCTTTGCATGTTTGTCACACTTTAGTGTTTCGGAACATCAAACCAATTTAAACAATAGTCAAGGACAACACAAGTAAACACAAAATGCAATTTGTAAATGAAGGTGTTTATTATTAAAGGTGCAAAAAAATCCAAACCATCATGTCCCTGTGTGAAAAAGTGATTGCCCCCCTTGTTAAAACATACTATAACTGTGGTTGTCCACACCTGAGTTCAATTTCTCTAGCCACACCCAGGCCTGATTATTGCCACACCTGTTCACAATCAAGGCATCACTTAAATAGGAGCTTCTTGACACAGTAAGGTCCACCAGAAGATCCTTAAAAGCTACACATCATGCCGAGACCCAAAGAAATTCAGGAACAATTGAGAAAGAAAGTAATTGAGATCTATCAGTCTGAAAGAGGTTTTAAAGCCATTTCCAAAGCTTTGGGAATCCAGCGAACCCACAGTGAGAGCCATTATCCACAAAGGCGAAGACATGGAACAGTGGTGAACCTTCCCCGGGGCGGCCGCCCCAAAATTACCCCAAGAGCGCAGCGCGACTCATCCAAGAGGTCACAAAAGACCCCACAACAACGTCCAAAGAACTGCAGGCCTCAGTTGCCTCAGTTAAGGTCGCATTCCATGCCTCCACCATCAGGAAAAGACTGGGCAAAAATGGCCTGTATGGCAGAGTTCCAAGGAGAAAACCACTGCTGAGCTAAAAGAACATCAAAGCTCGTCTCAATTTCTCCACAACACATCTTGATGATCCGACAAACTTTGGGACAACATTCTGTGGACCGATGTGACAAAAGTGGAACTCTTTGGAAGTGTGTGTCCAAGTATATCTGGCGTAGAAGGAACACTGCATTTCATAAAAGAACATTATACCAACAGTAAAATATGGTGGTGGTAGTGTGATGGTCTGGGGCTGTTTTGCTGCTTCAGGACCTGGAACACTTGCCGTGATAAAAGGAACTATGAATTCTGCTGTCTACCAAGAGATCCTGAAGGAGAATGTCCGACCATCTGTTCGTGTACTCAAGCTGAAACGAACTTGGGTTCTGCGCAGGACAATGATCCTAAACACACCAGCAAGTCCACCACCGAATGGCTGAAGAAAAACAAAATGAAGACTTTGGAGTGGCCTAGCCAAAGTCCTGACCTGAATCCTATTGAGATGTTGTGGTATGACCTTAAAAAGGCCGTTCATGCTCGAAAACCCTCTAATGTAACTGAATTAGGACAATTCTGCAAAGATGAGTGGGCCAAAATTCCTCCAGGACGCTGTAAAAGCCTCATTGCACGTTATCGCAAACGCTTGGTTGCAGTTGTTGCTGCTAAGGGTGGCCCAACCAGTTATTAGGTTTAGGGGGCAATCACTTTTTCACACAGGGCCATGATGGTTTGGATTTTTTTTCACCTTTAATAATAAACACCTTCATTTACAAATTGCATTTTGTGTTTACTTGTGTTGTCCTTGACTATTGTTTAAATTGGTTTGATGTTCCGAAACACTTAAGTGTGACAAACATGCAAAGGAACAGGAAATGAGGAAGGGGGCAAACACTTTTTCACACCACTGTATATGTTCATCACATCCCAGAGGTTTCACCAATGACCAAAAATATGCTTGGTGTTAAAAATTTATTTATTTATTTATTTATTATATTTAAAAAAAATTGTCATTTCAAAAGCCTTATGATGATTGGCATGTTTTTCGTGTGTGTGTGTGTGTGTGTGTGTGTGTATGCACGAATGTATTCCAGGCCTCTTCTTTTTCAGACTAGTGAGCACATAGCCAGCAGTCAGGCCGTGGGTGATCTGATTCCCTACAGTACCATATTGCACTTCCTGTTTTCCCGCGCCCCGGCAGAACTGAAGTCTCCTCACCAGGTACAATACGTCCGTGAATTAAATGGTATTTTGTACGTATAAACATGCAAGATGATTCAACTCACTATTTGTAACACCGATTTAAAGAAAATGTGTCGTAGCTTTAAAGCACACGTTCTTGATGGCCTTTTGAAATCCTTTTTCAAACGCAGAGAGCAGAGTGGTCTGTGGCGAGGTACTCTCAGTGGCTCGATGACCATCCTTCCGAGAAGGATCGCCTTATTCTAGTCAGGTAACCGAGTCCCTAGTACTTATTCGCCAATACAGCTCTCGAATCATCACCTTGTGCACAAAATATAATCTCTCTTTTCTTTTCTTTCTTTTTCTTTTGTATTTTTCATCTTTGACGTCATTTGAAATAAGAATGTGACCTTTCTCCTGCTTTTAAGGGGTGCTCTGGAGGCCTATGTGCAGGCTGTCAAAGCCAGACAGGGGAGGAATTTTGCACCAGTGTATCCCATCATGCTCCAGCTTCTGCAGAGAGCCACCAGTGGGTCGGTAGAAAGATGAGAGATCAGGGATTAGCTGGAACAGTGCTGTCCCTTGTCCATCACTACAAACTCACTCTGTCAAATATATATGGGGGTGTTTTGTTTTGTTTTTTTAAATAGGGGTGAGTAAGGTGTGGGGATTATAAATATTTATGTAAAAATAAAAAGGGAGGGGGGATTTTGACTCTGATTTTTTTTTTTTTTAAGCAGGTTTTTTTTTCTTTTCTTCAGGCTGACTGTACGTTAGAAAGTACTTGTGCAGCAGGATACTGAGATGTTGATTTAAAGACAGCTTTTGTTCACAATCAAATCCGTGTAGTTCTACTGACAAAGCACAGACACCGAAATCTTTTCAAATGATCCGCCATCTCACGTCAGACTTTGTCTACAAGATCTCCTGTACAGTAATACCTTCACAACAATCATTTGGTCAAGTAACAGTTTTAGAGATTCTTATGTTGGGTTTGCACTAGGAACAGCCTGAAGGGACAGTCCTAACTATACGCTCTAAATTCAGCTCGCGCCTATGAACTCGGCCTGGAACGCTGCCTGCTCCGAGACGGAAGTGCCGATGACACGAGGCCTGCAGTATCTCTAGATCTGTTACCACGACTAAAGTTTTGGTCATCAGGTCCCATTGTGGCTATGAATAAACATCATTCATCAGCTGGAACGCCTCTTCCAGTCCTTAAGGTTACACATTAGTAATAAATCAAGGCAAGAGATTGTCTGGGCCACTTGAGCTGTTGTGGCTGTATGTTTGGGGTTGTTGTCTGTTTCTCCATCAGTTTCTTGGCTGATGCGATTAAATTATCCCCTAATACGATTATATGGGGCTGCTTCTATGCAAACATTACTGAGGCATATCGTATCACGATGCTCCCACCACCGTGCTTTTCTGGGGATTGCACACACACACACACACACACACACAACCCTATTACCTCCATGATCAAAACCAGCTGTACTGACCGAGATGATGAAGGTCTTTGTTATGATTATTAAAACAACACTCAAAAGGAAAAAAAGCAGTACTGTTGTCCGTGAGAACTTCAGGAAGATCCTTCACTGCTATTGGCGTTCGTTGAAATTTCACACAAGAAGTAGATATTTGCATATTTAGAACTTGATTTTACTTTTATGTTCTCAGATTAAACATTTTTATTTGTACTCGTACATTACCTACAGGGCTGTGAGGGTTACTTTAAGAATGTATTCTTAAAAAATGTCCATCAGTAACGTAATTCGAGTATTACAATGATGAAAGTAATGGAATCTGATTACTTCAAGGTCACATGTGTAAATAAAGTCACGAGAAAAGCATTAGGATCGAAAATACTTTTATTTAGAGCTTAAAGACATGTTCCATGTTTAAGGAAATAAATAAAAGACCATTGTCCCTGAACGTTACATCACAAAAACTAGTCTGGTTTTGCTTTTCTTTCTTCTTCTTTGAGGAAAATGAATGCAGATTTGAATACACTGAAAAAGACACACACATTTTTTACATATATATATATATTAATATATAGAATTAAAAATGAGTTTATATGTCCATGGGCAGCGTTTCAACTCAGGACCGCGGCCATTTGCTGCTACTGTCAAGCGACTGTACTGGGCAGCACTTCACCTTCGCGTGGTGCTGAGAGTAGGATAACGGTGGAGAAGCAGGAATTTGGCCAAGAGTTGCTGCAAGTCTTTTATAATCGATGTGTGAGAAGGTGGGAATTGCAGAGAGGAGTTAAAGCGATGCAAACATGCACACACCATGCAGTATTCGACCATAAGCGCGTCATAACGAAACTAAAGCCGAATCGAGTTTGAAAGGTTTTTTTTTTGTTTTGTTTTAAATGTCTAGACGAGGACACGTCCGGGGGAGAAAGAGGACGTACAGTCACCCTAACTAAAGCATTTCAGAGAACAATGTGTGTTCATTTCTTCCTAATTAACTGTGCACAAAATATACAGTACATGTATTCTGTTCTCCCCCACGCCTGATTTATAAATACTGTATGTATTTTGGCCAGACAACCGAATCGTACAGTGTGAACCCATCTGAAGGGGAGATCTGCACTGGAAGTATATTCAACAACAAACACGAAAGTGTCCGAATATTCATTTCCCCTCTCTGTATGTGGAATGGGATAAAAAGTAGTACAGAGTAGCAAGAAAATTCGTGTCCACCAAAACAAATTCCACAGTACTAAGTCTTACAGCGCCCTCCACTAATATTGGCACCCTTGGTAAAAGGCGGTGGAAAATTGTCTTAATTAATTTAACCTTTTATTCAAAAAGTTCACAAAAATACTCTGCTCTCATGGATCTCAAACACAACACAGGTTTATTATTTTTTTTAATCATTGTTAAATATGTGTACAACATCGATTGGCACTCCTATGAATTCATACGAGAAAAATATTTGTATATTCCTATCGATATTTTGCATTTTTTTAGTACACATGGGTGACTAAGAACAGGAAACTGTTCAACAATAGCTTCCTGTTTCACAGGGTTATATATATATATATATATATGAGGTAACACACCGGCCAAATTCCTTTCGACATTCATAACAATGGATTAGAATAGAGCTGTGATGTGCGGCAAAAGGTTGTTGAGCTTCACACAGTGAGAAGTGTCTATAAGTAAATAGCAGAAGTATTGAAAATATCCATTTCCACCATCAGGACAATAATTATGAAGTTCCAGTCAACTGGAAATGTTCTGAATCGACCTGGTGTTGGACGTGTGTCTGTATCGTCTCAACACACTTAAGAGGACGGTTCGAGTGGACAAAACATCTCCAAGGATCACAGCTGGAGAACTGCAGAAGTTAGTCATGTCTTGGGGTCAGAGAAGAAAAATATATTTGAAGTATATTCCCATTGATATATATATATATATATTTAGTACAATTGGGTGACTCGGAACAGGAAATTGTTCATGCTATACAAGTATATATACACACACACAAGTTTGTAAAGTAAAACACTGACAACATGTAATTGATTGGTTCACTTTGTCATTCTATTTAAATAAAAAAAGAACCAAGTCAGTGGGTCAATGTCTTTTTTCATATATATTGCCCTGTCTGAATCAAACCTATGCTCAAATATGATAGAATAATCTCAAAGTGATCCATGTCGGGAAATCCAATGTGGCAGTTAAAGAGAAAATCTTACCGCTTATCTGTTCTGTCATAGACACTAGGAGCTGCTATGGGTCACACTTCATGATTTCTCGGAGACAGACCGTTGCATAACAGGACGCGTTCAAGTTAAAAGCCAGAGCCAGGCTAGTTCTGCACGGATGTGCGTCCAACCCCGTGTCCTCATCGACGTGTAGGTTATAGGAGACATTACGAGGGTAAGACAGTAGGGGGCGATAGCAACCCGGGACGTTGAGTTTAAGTGAGGGGATTCTGAATCGACATGAGCCAAGTCCGTCCTGTCCCAGTCGTTCCTGATACCAGGAGCCGAGCGCATTCTCTGGGTACTTCACGCTGTTGCCTGGCATCGGGAGGACCACCTGAACAACAACCATGGATACACAAGACAACTACATGACACGAATGACTCGAAAGAAAAAGACCGGTCACCTTTTTTTTGGTACTTGTGGTTAGCAGTGAGTCCAAAAAAAAATGATAATAGTGAAAGTGTTCACTAAGGCACTTCCTCCTTTTGTTTGTTTGTTTAAACTTCAGCGTGAAAGAGAGGAGAGATACCGAACTATACCTGATCTAGTGAAAAGACGCCGTCATGCTCTTCTGCAGAGGTGACGACATGGACCTGAAGTACAGGGAAAGACATCATCCTTCAGGTTACATTCCTGGTTACTACGCAAGCTAAAACTCCATCGTTAGATTGTACCCCGAGTTAAAATGGTCTCACCTGTGACGCAGGCATTTCTGCTTCTGCTTGGCTATCTCTGCAGGCCGCGTCTAGGACCAGGTCTCCCTGTACAGGCCGAGGTCCGAGAGTCCGCAGCCTAAAGCACGCTGCTTCGTTCCACAAACGACTACCGTAGGCGTGGAGGTAAAAGACCCTCATGCTATGCGGCAGGCTGAGCCAAGCGTGAGCGCAACCTTCGGCGCCGCAGCCGTAGCGGTGCAGAGCTCGTAGCATCAGCCTCTCTCTGGCCTTATGCGGAGGCATGAGCGCCAGGCTTTCTTTTGCGTTCCCTGAAGAAGATACCCGCATCTCATCAGTTCCTCATTATTCTCACAGACCACAAAGGGCTTCATTCCTCACCTTAAAGGAGTATAGCTACAGTACCCCTAAGCATGTAACGGAAATGAATATCGCTATAGACTGCGATAAATCCATACGACATGTCCCAATGTGTACTTACTGTACCTGTCTGATGGAAATGTTGCTTGGCTTTGTTTTCGAGGTCATCACCTTCCTCTGGGCTCAGAAACAACCTGAGAGCTGTATTCTGAAGGGGACCCAGACACACACAAACGAAATACATTTGACCAAAATATCCAGCATAACGACGTCCATCGTTCAGAGTCATGTCTGAGTGGTAGTTTATTACTGAAAGGCACTCCTGTATTTCTCAGCAGAAATACAAGCATCCAAGCCCAACTAAATCACCCCAAACCATGTGACAAAACGTGTTATGGTCTGATCAGACCAAAGTAGAATTCTAAAAAGACACAGTTGGGGCAACAACAACAACAACAGCTTCTCATACAAACATCCCCATACGCGTGGTGAAGCATGGTGGTGGCGGTATCGGGCTACGGCTCTGCTTCTCTTCAGCTAGGACTGGGGAAATCAAGTGGAATTACTTGAAGAGGGCTGTGCATAGGAGATCACCTCGCAGTCGGAGATCTGGAGTTCTTCTTGTTTTCCAAGGAAGCATGCAAGAATATCGACAGATCTAAGATGCTCCAAAGTACATGTGGTACAATGACTTTGGTTTCATTTTAAACTTAACATCATTTTTTATATACACTATACACACACACAAAGGGCAAAGAGACCTCGTGAACTGAACAGTCATTACCATGTTCTCCTTCAGAAGCTCCAGTCCCACCTGGTCCGCTTGAACTTTCTGGCTACGTCCAAACCTCTGCGGGCCGTAATAGTTCACAAAGCCCCGAGTCTGCAAGATGGTCATTGAACTTATTGTATTGGCACAGTTGCACACTGAAATATGGAACGTAACGTGATTCGGGAAACAAATCAGGCCACATTACGCGATCACAGCATCATGGGATTCTAATTAGAGTGTACGGGCGAAATAAACATGGTTCACCTTCACGTTCTCCACTGCCTCTTTCACAAGACTTTCCAGATCGGACGAACTACACTTGTGAGGCTTCAGGTCCCGGATGACAAGGTCAAAATGGTTGCCTGCTAGCCTTCCGAGCCGAAGGGGTTCGGATACTGGATGGATTTTAGACAGTTGCAGTCCTTTCCTCTCAAACACAGAGGTCTTTGCCAATAACCTGTCAGATAACGGACATAAATATTACAGAAGTACAGAAAAAAATGAAATATATATATATATATATATATATATATATAGATATAGATCAACAGAAACAAAGAAGCTGCATCTGATTATGACATACTGTTACAACGGTAAACTGCATAACTGTTAAGTTTAAAACGCTGTGTCCTTCACCGTTCTGGAGAAATCTTCTTCACAACCATCGACTGATAGGTTATGGCTCGTTTGTCTTTGATACCAGCGTAGGAGAAGTCAGATGGAAGAACTCCAAGCACTGCTGCCATATAGCTGATAGCCTCTAAGGTCTCAAGATTGTCTTTTCGTAGGGTGAAACCTTATTGATGAGAAAGACAGGCAGGTTAAAGCACTGAAAAACAGTGCGTGGGATCTGAAACACTTTCCAACCGAGTACTAAACCGACCGGCTTGTGCTGCTAGTCTAAATCAGACGGTCTGAGATGATCGAGTACGTTGTCAGCAGAAAATCCTTATAGATAGAACTGTCGCTCATGTTCCTTTTCCCTCACCTGTGTAGAGATCCTGCTCATCCCCCCGCTCTGCTGCCGTCCTCTTCCTGGCCCGTCTCCCTCGCTCCCTCAGCCTCACTGTAATCGCAGTTCTGCCCCGCGTCACAAAGCTCTTCGTCTCCATCAGCTTTCCAAACTTTCTGCTCACGAAATGGTGAACAGACGTCCGGTGCTCCTTGACGTCGTCCGGCACGAAGGTGAACGTGGAGCCAGGGACTTTAGCATCTTTAAACCTGAAGAAATCCCCCGCTTCCTCCACAGAGACTAAACGTGACAGTGCTCTAAAGTCTGGGTCCTCTCTGACCAGGATCTCGTCGTGGTCGGTGACGGTCACGAGAAACGGGTAATTGTACTTCAGCGCGCTGTGCACGATGGCTCGCTGCTGCTTGTCTGGAAAGGCTCCGAGGGAGATTTCCAGGTTCTTCTGCACCTCGGTGCAACCTTGGACAACGCTGGCAAATTGCTCTAAGGTCTTCTGTACAGAACTGCTTAGAATGACACTCAGGTCAAAACGCTCCTGGCTCAAACCTTCACCACCATCTGCGCTCACAGCATCTCTTGGGCCTTCATCAGAAGGTGTTTCCTCGGTCAGGAGGTGTACTCTGACATTGTCCTTCTGTGGAAACTCGTTGCTGTTGAACGTCACAGGTTCCTCAGGAGCACCTGGACCGTTCACAAGCTGCCCGTGCACGTCTATCTCAGTGACTACAAAGTCCTGGGTGGAGTTCTTGATGCTGCCATGAAAGCCATGATGAGCAGACCTGCAGGCCAGTGATTGTGCCCCTCCCTCCATCCTGGCAGCTCCTGTAAGACACGTGACGCGAGCACGTGGCCGTTTGAAACAAAGACAAATACTTTCCCAGTGCACACGAATCATTTATTATTCAAATGTCATCATCTTCAAATATCTGCATGCGCACAAAAATACGAGTTGTAGTTGTGTTGCGTTGTAAATGTGTGTGATTTTTTATTTATATATACATATATATATATTATTTATTTATTTATTTATTTATTTTTATTTCTTTTACCGTGATCTTAAGAGGACGCCGCGGCACACCTGGAACACCGCGCACGTCGGTGACGTCATCGACGCGCTGCGCTTTGACTGGCTGCCTTCGCGTCGCTTCGGAAGTGGGAACGCAAGTGCACACTAGTGACCTCTATTGGTCGGAGGAATATCGGCCTGTGTCGAAGCACAATGCACTGTGTGCGCGCGCGGACGCAAATCGACAGCTGAGTGTTCAACGACGACAGAGGGATTCCTGACAGTGCTTTCGTATTTTACTGCAGCCGAGAAAGCCACCCATATGAAGTTCTTCCTCGAACACGGAGGTTTCCTGAATGCCACACCACACCGGAACCATTTGAAGTCGTCTTGTGTCTGTACGGAATGTTTTGATCCGTGCACCTACTGTCCTGGGTACGTGTTGAAGTTTCCAGAGCAACTGGGCTTGTTGTTTGTTTGTTTGTTTGTTGATGGATGTTGTGTGAGTTATAAACATTGTGGATAACTGTTGTTTTGTACTGAATCAGTAGCGGTAAGAGTTTGGCGGGTGTTCCGGTCCTCTGCTCCGGCGTGGTGCTCATGTCTAGCCGGAGTGTTTACTAGCCCGGGGCCTTTGCATCGTACACATACAACGGTAGGGTTCCAGCACGTTCCCTGTTTAAACTTATTCACACCCAGAGGGACCTAAACGAGGACTTCCCTCGCGTTGCATTCAACCCAGGTATAGTGGGAGGCTGTAGCATGCTGTGATCTGTAAATACACGAGCAATGATCCCGATTAGTGATGGGAATGGAGAACAGCTGGAGCCCATGCCCTGTGAGCAGCTCAGCTCAGCTCGGCCTGTCCACCTAGTGTGTGGTGTGTTTCAGGAGATGTGAGGAGACCCAGGTGGACAGGACGAGGGCATGGAGAAGCTCAGGGTGATATCTCGGTGAGGAGGTTTGGAAGCGGCACGTCACATCTCGCTCTCTCTCACCGTGTGCCGTTTACAGGTCCTCGGCGGTGGATAGCGGCGCCATGATGTTGTTCTCGGTGTCTCACAAGACGGTGTTCGTGGTCGACCACTGCCCCTACATGGCCGAGGCAAGCAGGCAGCAGATCGAGTGCGACATGCTGACCAAGAGCCGGGCGCAGAGCATGATCCCTCTGGCGCCGGTCTCGAAGTCTCTCTGGACGTGCGCTGTGGAGTGCTCCATGGAGTACTGCCGTATTCTCTATGACATCTACCCGACGAGAAAGCTCGTAAGATAACCACATCAGCCACGGTGTTCTATTTCAGGATGTCGTGAGCGGTGGTGGTACCTGTTGTTGTTGTTGTTGTTTTTAAACAGGTAAACTACATTGTCAGCGATTCAGAATGTCACATTTTGAACACTTGGAGAGAGGAAAACCAGAGTGTTCAAGAGGTAAAACAGACGTCTCGGCGCGTACCACGTATCAGACGTAACGATAAGACGGCGTTCTGTCCATGTCACGCAGCCGTAATCTCGTCTCTTTATAGTTGATGACTGCGCTGGCGGCTGTAGGGCCTCCCAACCCACACGAGGATCCAGAGTGCTGCAGTATTTTGCATGGGCTGGTGGCAGCGGTGGAGTCCCTCTGCAAGATTACAGAGTACCAGCATGAGGCCCGGACCGCTCTCGTCGACGTGGCGCACAGAGTCTCCAACAGGGGGCGCATCATCTGCCTTACTAACGCCAAAAGGTAAACAAAACCGCAGATCCCATGAGGCTTTTGTCCTTGTTTACAGAAATGTAGGATGCACTCACCTTCCACTTTATTAGGAACACCTGCTCAAGTATGCATCAAACATCAGAATGGGGTGAGGGGTTTGTGTCTGATCTCTGTGAGATCAGACTCTCAAAAGACAATCTGATCAAGACGTGTAGTGATGTAACCCTATGTATTGATAATGGGTCTTTTATTGATCACATATTCATTACAGCGGAGTGAAATAGTTTTCTTCACATACCCCCAGCCTGTCAGGAAGCTGGGGTCAGAGAGTGCAGGGTAAGCCATGATACAGCGCCCCCTGGAGCTGAGAGGGTTAAGGGCCTTGCCCAAGGGCCCAATAGTGGCAGCTTTTCAGTGCTGGGGCTTGAACTCCCGACCTTCTGATCAGAAACCCAGAGCCTTAACCACCAATGCACCACTGCACCCCTAACAAGCCACCACTGCCTCCTCTGATCTGATTCTTTACCCTCATGCCGTAGGGAAGAATTAGCTGGGAGTTTGGCGAATCACAATCCCATGTTTGTCAGCTAATTTATTTATTCGTAAGAAGTGGATTCCTGCGCAACGTAGCACTAACCAGACTGTCTTATTTGCAGCGACACACACGTCCGGATGCTGGAGGACTGTGTGCTAGAAACGATCCAGGAACAGAACAAGCTCGCTGCTGGATCTGACAGGTGTGTTTTTTTTTAGTGCGTTCAGAATGTGCGTACCGCTTTTTAATTCCGTATCAGCACTGTTGCAGGCTTGTGGTTTGTAAGCAGATGAAGTGTTGTTTGTAGCGGAGGCGTTCTCTGCCATCAGGCTGTAATGTGTATTTTGCGCAGACTTATGCCCATTCAGCAGTGCGAGCTCGTGCTGGTCCATATATACCCACAAGGAGACGACACCTTAGTATCAGACCGGCAGAAGAAAGAGGTTAGTCTTTTCCTTTTTTTCTTTCTCTTCTCCAAAGTCTAATATCTGCGCTCGACCTTCTTGTGCAACATTAACGCTTTATCTAAGCTTCATTTGCTTCAAGTTCCTGGTAATGGATTTAAACGCATGTGCTCACCTGTTGAACTGTAATGTTTATTAGATCACATCTGTGCTAAGCAGTGAGGTGCACAGTGTGCGCGCTGGGAGGCACCTAGCCTCCAAACTGAATGTGCTGGTGCAGCTGCACTTTGACTTGGCCTCAACCACTATCACTAACATCCCCATGAAGGTAAGATCTTCCCCTCCTAGCTGAAGATTCAAAAACACTGCGTCCCTATGTACACTGAAATAACTGAAGGATATTGTTTTCTTTTTTTTTTCTCTGCGAATCACGCAGCAGGATTAAAAGATTAACACCACCCCGCCGGTCAGGTTTTCAGCTGTAAAAAAAAACAAACAAACAAACGTTTGGCCGTTCGAAGCAGATCGCCGTTAAAGCTGTCCGTGTTCACCTTCACCGTGATTGTTCTCACGAGCTGCATCTCAAACTGAAAACTAGACCTTAGGGTCAAGAGTATGTCCTGATCGAGAAAATCCAGAAGAGCGGTTCAGAAAACACTGCGAGGACTGTGCGCAAAGTTCTTTTAAATTGTTGGGGCATAAGTATGAAGAAGAAGGAAAAAAAAAACGCAGTCAATCTCAGTGTGTTTTATTTACTGAAGCACGTACTGTACATGAAACTATAACTGCTCAAAGATTACAACTTGTTACTAACAATGAAGTCTACTCTGTTGTTTCCTCTAATTAGTATTTACAGTCCACCAAGACCCTATTCTGAATTTTTACAGGAATTTACAGACCTTCGGTGGAAAACGCAAAAATAGTTGTATTCGTTCTGATCAGAAAAGCTGCAGATCTGTAGGATTCATGGGCATAGAGAGTCATATCGTCTTTTTTTTTGTCCTTTACACTGTTGCCTCTGGCTTGATCGTTAGGGATCTACATCTGGATTTCTCTCAAACTGCTTAGTGATCATTTTCATGTTATATAAATAGAATGTAATTGCATATGTGGCTGTAGTTTGGTTTAGGATTCCTGGCTGAACGATCCTCTGATGCTGGAAGATCCTCTTTTAGTTTGGAGATCATCGCCCGGGGAGGTGGCCTGTTATCAAGCTTCTGGAAATCTACTGAATTATCAAGGGTTGGCTTTGCTAGTTGTGCCGTCTTTAGATTCTTTTGCCTTACCCTCGAATGCTGGGGAAACTTTGGAGCCATTCTTCTTGTCCTTTCTTGGCGGATGTTTCGGCAGTATTACAGGAATCTGTCGATTTTTCCATGGGAGTTTGTATCGGTGTAAGCAGGGTTGTCTGTAACAAGAGGAAGCACTGTTTGTGATTTTGTCTTAGTTGGTTGATGGTAGGCTTAACAAAATAATAAAAAATGTGTGTAGGGATGTTTACAAATTTAAAACTCTTAATATCTTCTTTATACAAGTATTCAGACTCTTGGCTAAGGCCCTCCAAAAAAAAAAAAACATTGCATGTCCGATGAAAACCTAGGCAGTGAAGTCCAAGGAACTCTTGGTATAAAATTGTGTCGAAGGGCGTTGAAGCATTTCTAAAACTTTGTTAACATGAGCACCGTGACCTCCATCAGTATGAAATGGAAGAAGTTTGGAACCGTCAATACAGCTGGCCGTCTGGTCAAACGAACCCAATGGCTACTCTAAAAGAGCTTCCATACAGAGAACCATCTCAGAAACACTCCATCAATCAGGCCTTTATGATGGAGTGGCTAGATGGCAGCCACTCCTGAGCAAAAGGCATATGACAATCACTCTGGGAAGATAAGGAAAATGATTCTCTTGTCTGAAGAGACAGAAATGGAAGAGTTTGGGCTGGTGAAAGTAGCAGGGCCTGCTCATCAGCTTGCTGAAGCATGGTGACCTCATGCTATGTCGGTGCTTCTCAGCTGCAGGGATGGAGAGACTGGTCAGAATTGAGCAGTCCTTGAAGAAAACCTGCTTCAGGTTGCATACAGCCAAGACGATGCTGGCGTGGATTCGGGACAAGACTGAATGTCCTTGAGTGACCCAGCCAACGCCCAGAGTTGACCCCATAGCACACCTGTGGAGAGACCTGAAGATGGCTGTTTACAGACTCTCCCCATCCAATCTGATGGGAGAAATCCAGGTGTGCAAAGCTTGTAGAGACTTCCCTAAGAAGACTTGACGCTGTAGTCGCTGCCAAATGTGTTTCTAGAAACGACTGACTACTTATTAGAGATTTCCAGTTCCAAATACCTGCGTTTTGCTTTGTCAGTACAGGTTATCGTGTGTAGATTTTTAGATCAGATCTGTAACACAATCAAGTGTGCAAAATCTGAAGGGGTCTGATTGTTTACATGCACCAACAGTGGAAGAATCGAATGGTTCACCGTCTAACAAAAAACTCCAGGGGACACAACTGGCTTCGACACGTCCGTGTCTCAGTCCCCGGCCACAGCTTTCGGGTGCATAGAAGTGCTTTTAAAACTGTTCAAACCAGACTCCCAAATGTAATCTAATACCATTTTTGTTCTGAACCCTGAACCTTTACTGTTTTCATGTGTCTCTTTTTCAGCTTTGTCATGACTGCTGTTTTCATGGTGTATTTTTTGTTTGTTTTACTAGCCTACATTAAATGTCTGTGTGCAGGTCAGTACTCTAAAGCTTCCAGAGCTAATCTCAGAACCCCAGGATGCATGCCTCCCTCAGTCATACAGCTTCTCTCGAAATAAAAGTCATAGAGTCATTACCACCAAACAGTGGCCTGTGCCGGAAACAGGACGAGTTTCTGTAGTTTTGCCTCACATTCTTCCTGTAATCCTTATTCCATCCTGCCAACTTTCTTGGTCAAGTTATAAAGGGTTGGAAATTGAGCCATACGCTTCATGGATAAAGTGAGTGAGTGATTGTGATGTTAATGGGCATGTTCTTCAGTGTGTGAACGCCTGTCCTCTAATCAAGAATTCAACATAGTAAAGGACACAGTGTCTGGTTTTTTTTTTGTTTGTTTGTTTTGTTTTCTTCTTTTTTTTTCGACCAAGGTTGATTTATTAGGTTCACGCCAACGGAAATCCCCGATTTGAATTTGACATGCTCGTCTCATTATACTCTATACTCATCTCAGTTTTAGTAGGTGAAACTTGAGGTTCTCCGTGAAATCTGGAAACGAGAATGTGGCACAGGTTAGAGAACGGATGCAACAATTGGCCAAACACACCCAAGTCTTTTTCATCGTAAATGATCGATTTTGGTTAGTGAGTATGCCGAAAGCATAAGAGTTGTGAAAGCGTGTCAGCCTTTCATGTCATGTGATTTAGTGAGATGCCGATGATGCAAACGGAAGCTCTTTGTTCATTCTCACCTCAACTCTCACCTTATAGGGTGATATTTACCCCAGATACAATGTAGTGCTCTTGTTCCTTGTGCTGTGTGGAGTTTTAGTCTGTTCTCTTTTTCTTGCCTTCTCATCTCTTTCTCTGTCTCCTTTTCTTGCTCTGTCTGGGGAAACTTGACTGTTTATGTGTCTGTGTGCTTTCTGTCAAACTGAAGGAGGAACAGCATGCCAACACCTCTGCCAATTACGACGTCGAGCTTCTGCACCATCGAGATGCTCATATAGAGTTCAAGAACGGTATGTGACATCATTTTGTTTCTTTTTTTATTTTTTTATTTTTTTACACGTGATCACTAAGAAGGTATTAAAAGCCCGTGCTGTAGTGTTAGATGTACATTCTCCTCTGAAAGTATTGGAACAGCACGGTTCATTCTTTTGTTCTTGCTATACACCAAAGACACTTGGGTTTGAGATCGGTTTACATCTAGAACATGACACCTTTAGTGGCAGACCACCCAATTATTAGGTGAGCAGAAGTATAGGAACAGATATTCTTAAAGTAAATAACTCCTAATGTTTGGTTGCATAGCTGCACACTATAACTGCACCAAGCCTGTGACTCAATGATGATGTGGTGCTTTTCCAGGCTTTTACTTCATCTTCTTTGAGATGTTGTTTGTTTTGGGGGGGGTTCCTCCTTTCAGTCCAATCATCATCAATAATGATCAGTGAGAATGTTCCAGAAGCAGCCATGCAAGCCCAAGCCATGACACTACCTCCACCATGTTTTACAGATGAGCTCGTATTACTTGGATCCTGAGCAGATCCCTTTCTTTGTCCGTTTCCATCACTTTCTGTATTTCGTCGTAAATCCGATCTGGCTTTTCCGAATTCTTACTGCTGCCGAGTGGTTTGGCCTCGAGAAACCTGGCAGTCGCTTGTTCCAATACTTTTTGATCGCTTGAAAAATGGGTAGGTTCAAACAAAAGGTGCCATCTAGAAATAAATATCAGGATATTTATTCAAATCAGTCTTTGTGGTTAATTCTTTATCGTCCTCTGAACGACTGCCTGCCTGTTTGTCTGAGACGCTAGAGTTTACACACAATGTCAAATCGAATATATTGATAGATAGATAGATAGGATAGATAGATAGATATACCTCCATAGTATTCATCATATATATATTTATTTATATATATATACAGGTGATGGTCACATGGGAGGCAGCAGCAAAGAGAGCGGTATAAGAGAAACTGTTACGCTCAAATGGTGTACTCCGCGTACCAACAATGTGGGTAAGTGCAAGTGCAAGTGGGTACAAGTGTCATTTTGCCTTTCTAAACTGTATTGATATACTGTACTGTTACATGCACCGTGTGTGTGTGTCTGTGTGTGTGTGTATAATATAACCTGCTGCTGTTGTGTTCGGTTGCAGAGCTGCACTACTGCACAGGAGCTTATCGGATCTCTCCTGTCGATGTCAATAGTAGACCCTCCTCATGTCTCACTAACTTCCTGTTAAATGGCACGTTTGAGTTCCTTACTATCTTTTTTTTTTTTTTAATGAGAGACAAAATATAAACATGTATACAATAAATGCATTCGTTAATTGAAGGACACTGAATAATCCCCCCCCCCCCTCAGGTCGCTCTGTTCTCTTAGAGCAGCCGCGCAAAGCCGGCTCGAAGGTTATCAGTCACATGCTGAGCTGCCACGGCGGGGAGATTTTCCTGCACGTGCTCAATAGCACCCGCTCCACACTGGAGGATCCTCCTTCCATCAGCGAAGGCTGCGGGGGTCGCGTTACCGACTACCGCATTACCGTAAGTCCGCCGTTTTTTTTAACCTCGCAGCAGATCACCACACACTTTGGGAACATTCCCAGTCAGTGACCTAGTTCTGATGGTTGAAGAACCCTGCAGACCACGCTTTTCTTTTTTTTTTCCCCCCGTAGGACTTTGGAGAGTTTATGAGGGAGAACCGCCTCACTACGTTCCCGCACGTGCTAGCGGATGCCGCAGGGCGAGCACCCTTTGAAAGAGCAAAAGCCCAGCTGGAGCGACACACGCGTTACTGGCCCATGATTATTTCCCAAACCACTATTTTCAACATGCAGGCAGTGAGTCACGTGCCTCTATTTCTTTTATAACAGGATATGATCCACGTTCTCGCCCGCTACTAGTTATCCGTTAGCTAAGTGAAGTCTGATTTCTGTTCCGCTTTTGTCGCCGCTGCCTCAGGTGGTGCCTTTAGCAAACCTGATCGTGAAGGACTCTCTGACCGAGGACGACGTCCTGACATGTCAAAAGACTGTGTACAACTTGGTGGACATGGAGAGGAAGAATGACCCTTTACCCATCTCTACTGTGGGCTCCAGGGGCAAAGGGCCCAAACGGTGATGACCACAAAAGAGACGTTATTTGCATATCTATTAATCTTTTAAAGCTGGTCTTGATGCCACTCGCTTGTACATGCCATTTAAAAGATTTCCGAGACTACATGTATACGATCTGTGTAAAAGAGGCCGAGTATAGGTCTACATACAGCGTATCGTTTCAGTTTATTACCTGTTTCAGTTTTACATCCAGTCACTTTTGGACTTTGTGCGCCGCAGAGACGAGCAGTACCGGATCATGTGGAACGAGTTGGAGACTCTGGTTAAGACTCACGTCGAAACCAGCGAGAGACACCAGCAAGTTCTCGAGTGCATCAGCGCCTGCCGAAGCAAACCGCCGGAAGAAGAGGAGAGGAAAAAGCGGGGAAGGAAAAGGGAGGACAAAGAGGAGAAAACTGAGAAGAACGGGAAAGAGTCTGAGGAAAAAGTGTGGACTCAAGATACTGAAAGGTTTGAAGAGTTTATCATGGATTTGTTTGGTCACTCTGAAACGTTCATCACCATCAAATCATTTCCCCAAAATACTTTTTTAGCCTTGGCCTTTTTGTTTTGTCGTTGTTGCTTCAGACTGAAGGGAGCGACGGAGCGAGAGAAAGAGAACGAAACTGAACCCGGGGTTATTAAGGACTCTCCGGATTCTCCAGAGCCGTTCAATAAAAAACCCAGACTCACTACTTTAGAGGACCTGCAGCCCCCAGAGAAATCCAAAGGTATGTCTTTGTCTTCGTGAACAATCTTTCACAAGCAGTCTTTTTTTTTTTTTCTTCCTGATTTGACCGGCGCGTAGGTTGCGAACCCGTAGGAAAGTATTTTCTCACGAGCGTTCTTTTATGTTTAGGACCCGTCTCCTTACTTAGTCTTTGGACCAGTCGAATCACTCAAGCCAACTCCAGAAAGCACCCCGAGTTTGCTGGAAGGCTCAACTCGATCAGTAACAAGGCGGAACTGTACCAGCACCTGAAAGACGAGAACGGGTTAGTCATCATCTCGCCTGGACCTGTTTTTACTGCCTCCAAACCGTTTCGTTTATTTGTGGTTTGTTTGTTTTCAGGAAAGACGTCCACGAGAACGGTAAAGCTACCAGATGACTGATGTCCAAGAGGAGGATTTTGTTTGTTTGTTTTTTTACTGACTTTTTACTGTATAAAATCTAAAACACAATAAAACCCATGTATTAGCTGTTTGTTTACCTTGCTTATAAATCTGATTCTAAAACATTTTATACACGCTGTTATATAATCAGTAATCCTAAGAGATCGCTTCAAATAAAATAATTTATGACCGTTCAATCATTTGTGTGTTCGTTCATTTTCTCTCTACCCTTTGCGGTTGGAGTCTCTAGCAAGAGGTTGAGAAACTCCGGTTTCTCTCTCCCTCCCCAGCTTCTCCTGGGGTTGTTCCCGAGCCAACAGTGAGATATAATCCCTCCAGCATGTCCAGAGAGTTCTTTCTCGAGACCACCCCCAATCAAGAGGTCGGGAACCATTCGTTATCAATATATCAAAGCGCAGACTTTCAGTGTTCAACAGCTGGGGGAAAAACCATGAACGGGTATGACGGTCGAGTGTCCACATACTTTTGGCCATATAGTGTGGTTTACTGTTCACAGCTCTACTGTGTATTGTGACTAATTTGATAACTGGAAAGCTTTCAAATAATCATTTGTGAAGGCTCTACGATTGGTGTGTACAGTGAGGGGAAAAAGTATTTGATCCCCTACTGATTTTGTACGTTTGCCCACGGACAAAGAAATGATCAGTCTATAATTTTAATGGTAGGTTTATTTGAACAGTGAGAGACAGAATAACAACAAAAAACATCAGAAAACGCATGTCAAAAATGTTATAAATTGATTTGCATTTTAATGAGGGAAATAAGTATTTGATCCCTTCTGCAAAACATGACTTAGTACTTGGTGGCAGAACCCTTGTTGGCAATCACAGAGGTCAGACGTTTCTTGTAGTTGTCCACCAGGTTTGCACACATCTCAGGAGGGATTTTGTCCCACTCCTCTTTGCAGATCTTCTCCAAGTCATTAAGGTTTCGAGGCTGACGTTTGGCAACTCGAACCTTCAGCTCCCTCCACAGATTTTCTATGGGATTAAGGTCTGGAGACTGGCTAGGCCACTCCAGGACCTTAATGTGCTTCTTCTTGAGCCACTCCTTTGTTGCCTTGGCCGGTGTGTTTTTGGGGTCATTGTCATGCTGGAATACCCATCCACCGACCCATTTTCAATGCCCTGGCTGAGGGAAGGAGGTTCTCACCAAGATTTGACGGTACATGGCCCCTCGTCCATCGTCCCTTTGATGCGGTGAAGTTGTCCTGTCCCCTTAGCAGAAAAACACCCCCCAAAGCATAATGTTTCCACCTCCATGTTTGACGGTGAGGATGGTGTTCTTGGGGTCATAGGCAGCATTCTTCCTCCTCCAAACACGGCGAGTTGAGTTGATGCCAAAGAGCTCCGTTTTGGTCTCATCTGACCACAACACTTTCACCCAGTTGTCCTCTGAACCATTCAGATGTTAATAGGCAAACTTCAGAAGGGCATGTATATGTGCTTTCTTGAGCAGGGGGACCTTGCGGGCACTGCAGGATTTCAGTCCTTCATGGCGTGGTGTGTTACCAATTGTTTTCTTGGTGACTATGGTCCCAGCTGCCTTGAGATCATTGACAAGATCCTCCCGTGTAGTTCTGGGCTGATTCCTCACTGTTCTCATGATCATTGTAACTCCACGAGGTGAGATCTTGCATGGAGACCCAGGCCGAGGGAGACTGACAGTTCTTTTGTGTTTCTTCCATTTGTGAATAATCGCACCAACTGTTGTCACCTTCTCACCAAGCTGCTTGGCAATGGTCTTGTAGCCCATTCCAGACTTGTGTAGGTCTACAATCTTGTCCCTGACATCCTTGGAGAGCTCTTTGGTCTTGGCCATGGTGGAGAGTTTGGAATCTGATTGATTGATTGCTTCTGTGGAGGTGTCTTTTATACAGGTAACAAACTGAGATTAGGAGAACTCCCTTTAAGAGTGTGCTCCTAATCTCAGCTCGTTACCTGTATAAAAGACACCTGGGAGCCAGAAATCTTTCTGATTGAGAGGGGGTCAAATACTTATTTCCCTCATTAAAATGCAAATCTTTTGACATGCGTTTTTCTGGATTTTATTGTTGTTATTCTGTCTCTCACTGTTCAAATAAATCTACCATTAAAATTATAGACTGATCATTTCTTTGTCAGTGGGCAAACGTACAAAATCAGCAGGGGATCAAATACTTTTCCCTCACTGTATTTGGTTCGAGATGTGGTGACGGTGAAGGACAACACACGAGACCATGTCCAGCAGATGGTGACCCTGTCATCCTGGAGTAGAGTACAGGAAAGGAAGGAAGGGCTGGAGGTTGGTCAGATAGTCCAGACTGCAAGGCAGGACAGTGTTGAAGGCACTGGAGAAAGCAGAGAACATGATTCTCATGGTGGAGTGTAGATCTCATCTCATCTCATCTTCAAACGCTTATTCCTTCCTTCAGGGTCACGGGGAACCTGGAGCCTATCCCAGGACTCATCGGGCACAAGGCAGGGTACACCCTGGACAGGATGCCAGTCCATCGCAGGGCACAATCAGTCACACACACATACACACCCATTCATACACTACGGACACTTTAGACACGCCAATCAGCCTACCATGCATGTCTTTGGACTGGGGGAGGAAACCGGGGTACCCGGAGGAAACCCCCGCAGCACGGGGAGAACATGCACACACATGGCGGGAATCGAACCCTGGACCCTGGAGGTATGAAGCTAACCACTAAGCCACCATGCGCCTTGCGTGTAGATCTACTTGCAGATTTATTAAAGATCGATCACTAAAATCTCTCATTTTGATGTGTATTTAGACCCGTTGCTAATCAAGGCTCTCCAAACTGAGCTCAGGTGCAGCACAGTCGAAAACTGGGCTTAATTCAAGTGATAGGACATGATTTGTGAGTGTGTGTAAGGTCATAATCTCATCTCATCTCATCTTCAACCGCTTATTCCTGTCTTCAGGGTCGCGGGGAACCTGGAGCCTATCCCAGGACTCAACTGGCACATGGTAGGGTACACCCTGGACAGGATGCCAGTCCATCACAGGGCACAATCACATACACACTCACACACACATTCATACACTACGGACAATTTAGCCATACCAATCAACCTACCATGCATGTCTTTGGACTGGGGGAGGAAGCAGGTGTGTGAGCAGGTCTGTCAGCAGGTGTGTGAGCAGGCGTGTGAGCAGGCGTGTGAGCAGGCGTGTCAGCAGGCGTGTCAGCAGGCGTGTCAGCAGGGGTGTGAGCAGGTGTGTCAGGAGGTCTGTCAGCAGGTGTGTGAGCAGGTGTGTCAGCAGGTGTGTCAGCAGGTGTGTGTCAGGAGGCGTGTGAGCAGGTCTGTCAGCAGGTCTGTCAGCAGTAGGTGTGTGAGCAGGTCTGTGAGCAGGTGTGTGAGCAGGTGTGTCAGCAGGTGTGTGAGCAGGTGTGTCAGGAGGCGTGGAGCAGGTCTGTCAGCAGGTCTGTCCGCTGGTGTGTGAGCAGGTGTTTGAGCAGTGTGTCAGCAGGTGTGTGAGCAGGTGTGTGAGCAGGTGTGTGAGCAGGTGTGTCAGCAGGTGTGTGAGCAGGTGTGTGAGCAGGTGTGTCAGCAGGTCTGTGAGCAGGTCTAGTGAGGTGTGTCAGCAGGCGTGTGAGCAGGGGTGTGAGCATGTCTGTGAGCAGGTGTGTCAGCAGGTGTGTCAGCATGTCTGTGAGCAGGGGTGTCAGCAGGGGTGTCAGCAGGTCTGTCAGCAGGCGTGTCAGCAGGGGTGTGAGCAGGGGTGTGAGCAGGGGTGTGAGCAGGCGTGTCAGCAGGCGTGTCAGCAGGGGTGTGAGCAGGGGTGTGAGCAGGGGTGTCAGCAGGCGTGTGAGCAGGCGTGTCAGCAGGGGTGTGAGCAGGCGTGTCAGCAGGCGTGTCAGCAGGTGTGTCAGCAGGTGTGTGAGCAGGGGTGTCAGCAGGGGTGTCAGCAGGGGTGTCAGCAGGTGTGTCAGCAGGTGTGTCAGCATGTCTGTGAGCAGGGGTGTCAGCAGGGGTGTCAGCAGGCGTGTCAGCAGGCCTGTGAGCAGGCCTGTGAGCAGGCGTGTCAGCAGGCGGTGTGAGCAGGCTTGTCAGGAGGTCTGTCAGCAGGCGTGTGTCAGGAGGTCTGTCAGCAGGTGTGTCAGCAGGTGTGTGAGCAGGTGTGTGAGCAGGTGTGTCAGCAGGTGTGTCAGCAGGTGTGTGAGCAGTGTACAGCAGGGGTGTGAGTAGGTGTGTGAGCAGGTGTGTCAGCAGGTGTGTCAGCAGGTGTGTCAGCAGGTGTGTCAGCAGTGGTGTGAGCAGGCGTGTCAGCAGGCGTGTCAGCAGGGGTGTGAGGAGGTCTGTCAGCAGGTGTGTCAGCAGGTGTGTGAGCAGGTGTGTCAGCAGGTGTGTGAGCAGGTGTGTCAGCAGGTGTGTCAGCAGGTGTGTGAGCAGGTGTGTGAGCAGGTCTGTGAGCAGGTCTGTGAGCAGGCGTGTCAGCAGGCGTGTGAGCAGGCGTGTCAGCAGGGGTATGAGCATGTCTGTGAGCAGGTGTGTCAGCAGGTGTGTGAGCAGGGGTGTCAGCAGGCGTGTCAGCAGGCGTGTCAGCAGGTCTGTCAGCAGGTGTGTGAGCAGGTGTGTCAGCAGGTGTGTGAGCAGGTGTGTCAGCAGGTGTGTGAGCAGGTGTGTCAGGAGGCGTGTGAGCAGGTCTGTCAGCAGGTCTGTCAGCTGGTGTGTGAGCAGGTGTGTCAGCAGGTGTGTGAGCAGGTGTGTCAGCAGGTGTGTGAGCAGGTGTGTGAGCAGGTGTGTCAGCAGGTGTGTGAGCAGGTGTGTGAGCAGGTGTGTCAGCAGGTCTGTGAGCAGGTGTGTGAGGTGTGTCAGCAGGCGTGTGAGCAGGGGTGTGAGCATGTCTGTGAGCAGGTGTGTCAGCAGGTGTGTCAGCATGTCTGTGAGCAGGGGTGTCAGCAGGGGTGTCAGCAGGTCTGTCAGCAGGCGTGTCAGCAGGGGTGTGAGCAGGGGTGTGAGCAGGCGTGTCAGCAGGCGTGTCAGCAGGGGTGTGAGCAGGGGTGTCAGCAGGCGTGTGAGCAGGCGTGTCAGCAGGGGTGTGAGCAGGCGTGTCAGCAGGCGTGTCAGGAGGTCTGTCAGCAGGCGTGTCAGCAGGCGTGTCAGCAGGCGTGTCAGCAGGCGTGTGAGCAGGCCTGTGAGCAGGCGTGTCAGCAGGCGTGTGAGCAGGCGTGTCAGGAGGTCTGTCAGCAGGCGTGTCAGGAGGTCTGTCAGCAGGTGTGTCAGCAGGTGTGTGAGCAGGTGTGTGAGCAGGTGTGTCAGCAGGTGTGTCAGCAGGTGTGTAGCAGTGTGTGTGAGCAGGTGTCTTTGAGCATGGCTGTGGAGCAGGTGTGCAGCGGTGTAATGTCTGTGAGCAGGTGTGTGAGCAGGTGTGTGAGCATGTCTGTGAGCAGGTGTGTCAGCAGGTCTGTGAGCAGGTGTGTCAGGAGGTCTGTCAGCATGTCTGTGAGCAGGTGTGTCAGCAGGCGGTGAGCACGTTGTCAGGGGGTATGAGCATGTCTGTGAGCAGGTGTGTCAGCAGGTGTGTGAGAGGGTTCAGCAGGCGTGTCAGCAGGCGTGTCAGCATGTCTGTGAGCAGGTGTGTCAGCAGGTGTGTCAGGAGGTGTGTCAGCAGGGGTGTCAGCAGGTCTGTGAGCAGGTGTGTCAGGAGGTCTGTCAGCAGGTGTGTCAGCAGGTCTGTGAGCAGGTGTGTCAGGAGGTGTGTCAGCAGGTCTGTCAGCAGGTGTGTCAGCAGGTGTGTGAGCAGGCGTGTCAGCAGGTGTGTGAGCAGGCTGTGTCAGCAGGTCTGTCAGCAGGTGTGTCAGCAGGTGTGTGAGCAGGTCTGTCAGCAGGTGTGTCAGTAGGCGTGTGAGCAGGCGTGTCAGCAGGGGTGTGAGCAGGCGTGTCAGGAGGTCTGTCAGGAGGTCTGTCAGCAGGCGTGTGAGCAGGCGTGTCAGCAGGTGTGTGAGCAGGTCTGTCAGCAGGTGTGTGAGCAGCTGTGTCAGCAGGTCTGTGAGCAGGTCTGTGAGCAGGTGTGTCAGGAGGTCTGTCAGCATGTCTGTGAGCAGGTGTGTGAGCAGGTGTGTGAGCATGTCTGTGAGCAGGTGTGTCAGCAGGTCTGTGAGCAGGTGTGTCAGGAGGTCTGTCAGCATGTCTGTGAGCAGGTGTGTGAGCAGGTGTGTGAGCATGTCTGTGAGCAGGTGTGTCAGCAGGTCTGTGAGCAGGTCAGCAGGTGTGTGAGTAGGTGTGTCAGCAGGTGTGTCAGCAGGTGTGTGAGCAAGTGTGTCAGGAGGTGTGTCAGGAGGTCTGTGAGCAGGTGTGTGAGCAGGTGTGTGAGCAGGTGTGTCAGGAGGTGTGTCAGCAGGTCTGTCAGCAGGTGTGTGAGCAGGTGTGTGAGCAGGTGTGTGAGCAGGTGTGTGAGCAGGTCTGTCAGCAGGTATGTGAGCAGGTGAGCAGGTGTGTCAGCAGGTGTGTGAGCAGGTGTGTCAGCAGGTGTGTGAGCAGGTGTGTCAGCAGGTGCGTCAGCAGGTGCGTCAGGAGGTGCGTCAGCAGGTGTGTCAGCAGGTGTGTCCCGATCGGATGCAGACTTTTCAAAATGTCAGTTTGTCAAGAAACACCATCACGGACCAAGTTAAGGAATTAGCAGGAAATTTAGCAACACAGCTGGCTGAAGAGACACGCAGCTGTCTGGTTTTTCATCAGCTGTGGATGAAAGCACAGACAACATGGCGCGTCTATCCATTTTTATTAGAGGCGTGAAGCTGGACCTCTGTGTCCCTGAGGAGCTCTTGTATGTAGCTGCCGTGCATGAGACCACAACAGGTGATGCAGTGGAGAAGTCCGTAAGTAAAAATAAACTGTAGTGAGAAAAGTTGTTGGGACTAACTACTGGTGGTGCGCCTGCGGTGTGTGGAGGAAAAACAGGCTTGGTTGGAGTGATGAAGGAAAAATTGCAAATAAAGTAACTGTCACATGCCTCTGATCACAGCATCATCCACCAAGAAGCTCTGTGTGGAAAGGTTCTGGAGCTGGATGATATTATGACCACGGCCATTAAAACAGTGAACTTTCTTCGGCTGCGTGGCCTGAATCACCACCAGTTCCAGCTGTTCTTGCAGGAGGGGGGCTCAGAGCACGGAGATGTGCTGTACCATACAGAAGTAAGGTGGCGGAGTACGAGCAAAGTCCCCAAATGATTTTTTTTGAGCCGAGAGAAGAAATTGCCCTTTTCATCCGGCCAGAAAACACATAGGTTCTTAAAAACCTGAATTAAAACAGAACGCCTTTAAACCAAGACTAAGAACAGTAGAATGTGCACAATTTAATGATGGTGCTTGTGTTTAGTTTGGTGCGTGGTATTTCCAGAACATGATCTATGAATGAGGATGTGCGAGATGGTGTCTCAGGCTGAGGACGGATCTACTTGATGTGTTCAAGGACAGGCATCATCACCGCATTGTTGTTCTTTTTGTAAAATGCTACTTCTGTAATACATGTTGGTTGTGATATAGTTCTTGCCCCCGCATGAAGTTCTGAATGAAGTTAATATCGTAACTTGTTTATAATATTTTTCTTTATTTGTGTAAATAGTTTGAACACTGATTCAAGGAATGTGGGTTTCAAAGCGAACATTTCTTTCTTTCTTTACATCTGTGCATACGTAATATTCGTAAGTTGAATACATCAATACAGTAACAGTTATTTAACAATAAGGTGTAGTTTCATTCATTTGAAATCACTTTGCATTTTGTTACATTCATACTGCTGATGTGGCCCTCGGTGAAAACGAGGTGCCCTCGACGTTTGCCGTCAATTGCGTTCACACATAAAAGCTGTTATTTCGAGGCGGACGAGCGCATGGGTTGCCCGAGATTCTCATCGGCACTAGTTGAATGTTTGTCGGATTTATACCGAGTGATCACTGTAACCAGCAGATGAACTGATTAGAGTTTGGATTCGGATCCAAACGGGGTCAAGGTCACAGCAAGGTCAAATGTCTGAAAGAGCTAGACTTTGTTGGGCGTGTACACTGCAGCTACTTTGAACGCCGAATGAAACCTGGCATCGTGATCGTAAAGGAAACGGATATTGATGGGAAATCATTTTTGCATGACCAGATACTACAACAACGAGAACTACTCCCATTACAACACACCGAGTGTGTGACTAGCACATCTGGAGTCTGCACTGCACGTGGGCCTCTTGCTCACACACACACACACACACACACACACACACGTCCATCGATTCCGAAAAGAAAAACCGCTGCGAGATGCATTTAATTTTTTTTGTAATTTTATTACAAAAAAAAGGTTATTACAGTTTATTGTACACAGCCTTTTAGGACGTTATCGTTCTATAGATAGGGAACACTCTATGACAGGCATGCCCACTTTACAATGCTAAGGGGGGAAAAAATAAAAATAAATGAAAATAAAAAAAAGAAACCAGTTAGAAATTAAAACGAAAAGCTGCGAATTACGTTAATACATTGATTGCATTCGTTAAAAACAGGCAGTAAAGAATATCGGACATTGACGCAGAGACCGTAGGTCGAAAGTGGGCTCAACTGAAACAGCATGTCAGGTGCACAGGAGTTTCAAAGAAAGAAAAAGCACACGGAGCTTGGTGTCTAAATACATACTGTTCGTTGAAATATTGGGCACGATGTCAGACATTCACCAATTCATCACAGGTACAAGAAGGTGAAAAGAAGAACTACGTGACAGGACTGGATTGATTTCCTGACTCGGCTGCCATGGTAGACCTGCGTGTGCTACTGGAGATCTAAGCTGAAGTGTTCACTGGAGAAAACATTGAAATTAGGCCAGGACACCGGAAACCCCCCCAATAGTGCGTTTTATTCTGAGGAAGAAAAAACGCCCAATGAAACAAAGGCTGAACGAGTTGTGTATGAACCTTCAGTGATGAAACCCAGACGCACTCACACACACACACACGGTGATCACACATACATACATATATATACACACACACATACACATATATATATACACATATATATATTTATATATATATATATATATATATATATATATATATATATATATATATATATATATATATATATATATATATATATATACATACATACATATATACATACATACTACATACATACAACATACACACATACATATATATATATATATATATATATATATATATATAAAAAAAAGGTGTGCATGCCTTTTATAACTGAATGGTAGATGTTTGTGGATTCCTGTACCCCTGCACAAATGAGTGTTCATTTCATCATCTAGACAAAAATATACAAAATAATGATAATAATAATCATATCACTGAAAGGTTTGAGTAATTTATAATTAGACTAACATTGGAAGCACACAAACATGTCAGGTTATTGGCTTCTTGACGCTTATAAAAAAAAAAACAACAACAAAAAAAACCCTGTCATCTTTTGTGTCTGTGCCTAAATTAGAACGGAGGCGTTTAAGTTGTACTGTGCACACACACACACACACACACACACACGCGCGCGCGCGCGCGCACTCGCACACTGCCACGAAAGCAATCCTAAAAACCAACCATGCATGTTTGCAAATTGTGAAACCAAAACATCACTTCTAAACCAAGCCGATATTAAAACAAAACAAAAATAAACAAACAGAAAAATATTATATATATATATATATATATATTCTAGTTCTGCCATAAACATGTCCTAGAATCACGTCAGCATCTTCATGTAATGCAATACTGCATTCAGGAGAAGAAAAATCCTCTCAAAGATAGATCAAACCAAAACAAAAGATAGAGAATCAAAGAGATTTATTACACAAATGGACAAAAAACTAAATAAAAGGGAAATTTTGCCTAAAAATAATCTCATGATTTTCATGGAAAGGAAAAGTCCATGAAGACTTTGATGATCAGTGTGTCTAGTCTCGGGGCTTTTATTAGACCATTTGTTCGCCTCTTCCTACCTCCGCACATCAAAACACATTGGGTAAGGACTTCAGAATGAAGCAGGTTCTCTTTCTTAGTTTGACAATGGTGCGTTTTGCATTGTTTCTTTTCCCCTTCCTTTTCTAAACCAGTAACATCGTGTCATAGTCTAGTGCAGAAAAATGTAAGAGTCAGGGGGAGAGGAAGACAAAGATCTCCTTAGGAGCTCCTCTGATTAGAACCAGGGCAAAGGGGGAAGGGGGAGGGGCTCATCACAGACACTCAACATTATTTTTTTAAGGATATTGAGTTTATTTAAGCGCTGTTTCTATTCATCATTTCAACCATGATGGGGGGGATGGGGGGGTTAGGGGGAGAAAACAATTGATCCCTTGCAGAGTCCGATTTATAAAAAATAAAATAAAAAGCCACACCTAGCATCTATGCACCGCTTGTTTAGTGTAAGCAAATCTGACGGAAATCGGTTATAAAGAACAGCATACACACGTTCGCTGAATACTGCAGCTTTCTCCTCAAGTCTACTCATTAAATCAACTTGAACAACATGAAAAGGACGAACTTTCACAATCAGAAGCCAGTCCAGGTACTCGAGTGCACACCCTTCAAAAGCAGGAAACAAGCAAATAATAAAGAAGAAAAACACCACTTTATTTTACTTTGGGCAATAAAATGATTTAGGGATGCATTTCCAAGTGTTACAAATAAAAGAAAAAGTTACTAATCTAGCTTCCTGTAACGTCCTCTTGGACACAGCGGTCCGAGCGCACCGACTGCCCAGCACAGGCATCGGATGGAGATCGTTTCCGTTAACATAAAGTGAATCAAAAAAAATGGAGAAATTTTAAAAATGTATACGTGGTTTTTTTTTAATTTCTTTTTTTACATTTTTTTTTTATTGTTAATAGAGCTTCAAGGTGCAATAGTCTCTTAATCCCAATTCTTTTAATGACTGAAATCAGGAGAGAACAAAAAGAAAAACAAAAAAAAGGGCAAGTTGAGAAACAATTAAAAGAAAGATGCCAACAAAACTGAGCTACTGAAGACACTGCTTCTGTAGACTGGACTGTGGGCTGTAATTTGGTGATGGGGTAAATCGGTCTCGGATGGAGAAAGGCACCCCTCCCCTCGTTAGAGCTCTAGTCTCTTGAATGAATGGCGAATAGGTTTGTCCAATTAGTGAACCTGCACAGCCGGCTCAAGGGCAACGTTCTATCTACTACTTGTGCTCAGAGTCAGAGATTGTGCTGCTAAACACTTTAGAGTGAACCATGTAGGCTGGGGTACGCCTTTCCCACTGTTCCGATAAACATCTGTAATGTCCTCCATCGCCAGTAACTCAACTCCTTTCTATAGCCCCACGCAGACCTTGCGAACTGAGTGTAATGTACCTATAGAACTCGCACGGGAAGGACTATAATAAAGCCGTCGTGAGGGTGGGGCGATGGTGTGTGTGTGTGTGTGGAGGGGGGGGGGTTAGTTTAGGGGTGGGGAGGTCACATAAAGAGCATAATCCTTATCAATGGTATAGCCATAAAAATTCGGATTTTAATAATAATAATAATAATAATAATAATAATAATAATAATATAAAAATTGTCTTGTTTAAATATGAGTTTTATAGTCTGCGTCTCATGTTTAGGAAATTATAGTCTCTGGAATAAAGAAGAAGAGGTGCATGTTCACTACAACTCCATATCCTGTGCCTCGTCTTCCGAGAAATCCGACATGGAGCTTTCTGATGAAGAGTCACCTGCACCCTCCTCCTGCTCCTTCAGAGCCTCCTCTGTTGCATATTTCTGAATGTATTCTGTAGGAAACGACAGAAAGACAGACATTCAAAACAACTCTTATACGGATTATACGGTCAAGAAAGCAGTCCTGTGCTGTCTGAGCACACACGCACGCGCGCTGTCAGAACTAGTTAACTAACATTCAGTAGTGGCTGCTGTAGGGATTTGTTAAGTAGTGCAGGGTGCTAAAAACAGTGAGGCCGAATGCTGAAGAGATGCAGTACTGAGAGATGTCTCGGACTTTCCCGAGAAAAGGAATTCCCCAAAAGAGTTCCTCCAGCAGTTATATTCGTTGACCTTTGAAGCGAAATAAAACGTCAATAATATTGCCCAGATGTCTTTCACACCACTCAATAGTAGCCGTCATTCACCTTTGATTTTCTGCTTGTACTCCTCTGGCCGGTGTAAGTACATGGCTGCAGCGTCTCCATTCAGGGGGTCAATGGGGTTGGGGTACGCAAGGAGCTGTGGCAAAAATGACTCAAATATATTGGTGAGGTCTGTAGGAGTTAAAAAACAAACAGAGAGAAAACAGACAAAATGAATAGATGGTAATGAAAATGCTCACCAAGAGGGGGCGGAGTTTATAACATGAACAGAAGGTTTCTTCAGATTACCCGTTACTCTGACTACTTCAGAAGTCCGATTACCTATTGATGTGTACTTAAAACAAACGGCCGAGTTAGGGTTTAGACTGACTGAGTCAATCACCAGGTCTCAACCCGACTGAGCAGCATTTCACCTCCTGAAGAGGAGACTGAAGGGAGAACCCCCCCCTGAAGTAAACAACCACCACATCACAACGCATCACAAGTTTGGTGAGGTCAGTGGGTCGCAGGCTCGATGCAGTTATTGCAAGCAAGGAATACGCAACCAAATATTAAGCGTTAACGCATCTCGATATAAATCTCAGGTAATGAAGTTCTATCGTCTCAAATTCCCCTCTCGTCTCGAGCCCGAATGTCTTCAGTGTATAGCGCAAACAAAAGAATCAGCCTTGCTGTTCCAATACTTTCAGAGGACAGCGCATGTTGTCTTCACATATGGAGCCGGTTGATGATTTGCGGTCTCAAACATGAGAAGAACAACTTGTCTCGCCCAAGGAAACTTCGGCAAGTGGAGGCATGTGGGCCGCCAACCCTGCGATTAGTGGACCATCTGGGCCACAGCCTCCACATATATGTGTACGCGGCAAACAAAATGGAGGCCTCCACTAACTCACAAGAAAACTGTCCTGGTAATCCTCCAAACTTAGAACCATGCTTACATGTGTAACCTTAAACGCCCATCCCTTCTGCATTTCAACGCACCATCAGGTGTCTTTTTTCTAGAGTGGAACCGTCACCAGCTCAACCACCACAACACTCACACAACACCTCGCACAGCTGTAAACTCGTACATACCATAAAGAGCAGTCCATGTCTGATTGATCACATCTAAGCACACGGTCCCAGATCTGCAATGAAGACAAACAGTTCTACTGTGTTACACATAAAACATGGTCATTACACTAGAATAAAACAAGTGTTACTCCAAAGCTTCATAACAGCGCACAAAAATTCAACATGAAATGAATGACATTATTTGGACATTCCGTTTGTGTGTGTGTGTGTGTGTGTGTGATACCAGCATCGTAATGTCTTTATGTCAAGTCTATAACAAACGAGTAACCAAATGTGTCTCAGACCTTGTGACTGAATATTTCTGCAGTAGCCATATGCCTCCTGTCAGGAGGTTTACAGGTACCAGTTACTGGATAGGAATGAATATTTAGGCTAATACACACATTTCTCAAAAGTACATATTCAAGTAAGAGAAGAGCATGAGAGAAAAAGATGTCAAGTCCGTTCTATGAAAGGTAACGGACGGAGTATTATCAGCACTATAGGTTATTCGATGATTGCTACTACAGAACTCTTAAAGTAGGTTTAATGAAATAACCGGTCACTAGCTGCAGTACACCATTGTGCACATTTATCAGACAATCGGTGGCAGCATGAGAGTAAGATTAGGTGCTCAAACCTACGCACGGTGACGGGATTCTGTACATGGTTAAAGGTTCAGCACACTTACCTGTGTTTTTGTTCCGTTCCGACCAGGTCCGACCAAAATAAAGGCAAGATAAATATCCAGTGAAAAGACTCGGATTAGTAAGAGGTATTTGAGCTGCAGTATTACGAGTATGTATGTCGTTTCTGACACACGTAGACAACATCCGATCGCAACACTGCCTCCCTGCGCCTTTCTCTTCTAGATCTGCATAGCCAGAACATTTCAGGTCTTAGGGTTCGAGCTTTTTTCTCTATACATTGTTCAACACTACTCTCTTTCTTTTTCTGCAACACCCCTCCCCCTTTTTCCCCCGACAAAACCCCTCCTTTCCCCCCCCCCCAACAAAAAAACAACACACCAGCAGCAAAGAAGACAAGAGGACAGAAACCATTGTATTTATTTCCTTTTTTTTTTTTTTTTTTTTTTTTTCTCCAACTCTACTCGATCGGCATTTATGTCCCGTGGGATACCTTTAATCGCCTCTCGCTCTTTCCTGGTATTTAACAACTTTACCACACGTCGTTTCTTGCAGCCCCACTGTAAATGATGTGTCTAATCTATACACACACCTCTCACATCTAATTTTTTTTTTTTTTAAATGTATAAGTCTGGCCGCCCGACTTTCCATTACCACACAAACTTCTCCAAGTACAATTTTTGCACAATTGTACTTCGGTACCATCCTTAAGTATTATTTTGCCATACGTATACTATGAGAATGATTGAAATTGAAGAAATAAACCTCTACCTTTAAATAAAAAAAATTAAAAGCACTGCACCTTAAAGGACCCCATACCCACGGTGAAGCATGGCGGTGGTATCACCACACGTTAGGGCTGCTTCTCTTGAACTAAAACTGGGGCTTTTAATAAGGTGGAGGGAATCATCGATATCTACAAATACCAGTCGAGTTTAATACAACATTTTCCAGGTGTCTGCTAGTAAGCTGAAGATGAAAAGGAATCTCACCTTTCAGCACGACGACCCAAAGCATACATCCAAATCAACAAAGGAACGGCTTCATCTAAAGAAGATGAATGTTTTTGAACGACCTAGCTGGAGCCCAGACCTGAATCCAACTAAAAATCTGTGGGGTGACCCGAAGCGGGCCGTGCACAGGAGATGCCCTCACAATTTGATGTTTTGCACAAACGGGCGGGGAAAATATTACCAAAACAAGATGTGTCACACTGATAGACCCTTACCCCGAAAGCCTGAGTGGTGTAGTGCTTCAACAACAGTATTAGGTTAGGGGTGTGCACACTTATACAACCAGGATATTGTCACCCCCCCCCCCAAAAAAAAATTCTGTAAAACAGGTGGCTAATACTTGACTGTTACTTGGGTAGACTGGATTTTATATACCAAAAATTTTATTCTGTTGACTATTTGCTGCTGTCGTTTCCAAAAAGATATCCTGTCCATTGTTAGTCTGCTCAGAAGGAGTTTGTAATAAAATGTTATGATCAGCATTACTCGGCTAATATCAGCATAACCAGACTTCAAGTGACAACTAACATTAATAGTAAAGAAACAGACACTGTACCTTTTACATTAGACTAACACCATCTCTGATATCTCCTATTGCACCAAGCTGGGTAGCTAACTTCAGCTAGGCTAGCGTTTGTACCGAATACGGGTTTCCGCTGCCCAAACGTCCTGGAACCTTCGGCCCAGGAGATTCAGATCTCTATAGGAATCTATATATTATGATGCTTTCGACACACTTCCCAAGCACAAGCCAAGGTTCACTTACGCTTCATCGATGTTTGGATGAAAGATCTTATTCATGAATCCTGCAGAAAGAACACAAAAAGCAAGAAGAGCACATCTTTCTGTTCAATCTCGGCTCAGTTGTCATGGTGTACACTGATTTATAATAAGACCATATGAAAAACACAGTACCTATAGATGGTGATTTGAAGGGGTATTTGTCTGGAAGATCTACTCGCACCTTCCATACACCTCCCTCATATGGTGCTGCAGCGAGGGAAAAAGAAATGATTATTATTAATAATACTCGAAAAAAATAGCTCGGACGATAATACTGCATTCGAGGTGAAGCTGCAGCTTGTGATGCCGCTAACTGGTAATCCGGTGGGTTGTGTTGAGCTAAACAGCTGCTATCTATTTGCCAAATGTTACTTCTGATTCACAAAGAGCACCGACTACCGTTTTATTTTATGGAACCCACGAGGAACAAGCTGTACTTCACATCCAAAGTACACCTTGGTTGGTCTGTCTGTTTTTCACGAGTTCCAAAAATCATAGAAGTGGAACATTTTGCACTGGTCCAAGGGGAGGGGGGTTTGGGGTTATAAGTATTTGGACACACTTGTTTTTGTTCATTAAAATGTACTTCCAGTGAACACATCCACTTCAATCTTAGAAACAATGCCTTTGGACTCAAAATTCAAACATAAGCATAAACAAAGCTAATAAAGAACGTGTTCGGTCACCACAAATTAACAAATACTCTGTTTTTCACAGCTGTATTAATTAGCTCAGCATTGGGGTTGAATTTTGGCCCATTCATCTCGGCAAATCATCTTCAAATCCCCAAGGTGAACTCGCACCTTCCAAAATCCTCCATAAATAAAGTCAGGAGATTGTCTGGCCATGGAAGCACCTTTTTTAGAAACCGGTCTTGATTTACCATGGCTGCACCAGGATGCACTATGGGAAGAAGGCGAGTCGGCGGAGGCAGTGTGATGCTCTGGGCAACGTCCTGCAGGGAAACCTTGAGTCCTGGCATTCACGTGGATGTTACTTTGACACGTACCACAAGCTAATCGATCATCAGTGTTGGACGAATCCGATGTGTTGGACAAGCAAGTCTGATCCCCGGAGGCCCCACATCGCAACGTACAGGACTTAAAGGATCTGCTGCTAACATGGCTGATTACTGATATTATTAACGTGGTGTCCAAATACCTCCTATCAATTTTGTTTTATGTGCTTATAAATACATACTTTTCTTTTTTTTCCCATTTAATTAAGAGCAAAGTCAAAAGATATTACACGTGTAAATTTGAGGATATGCGCACAGGATGTACATTACATAACAAAAACAAAAAGTAGTGATTAATTCCCCTCAGTGTTTCACAAAAGCACCAATTACCCCCCTCGCACAGAGGGGGATTTTCTGACACCTGACAAAAAGAATGAACTACAAGTCATGATTTAATTTCCATTCGAGAACTGATTTTTGAAGAAACAAATACATCATTTAAAAAAAAGACTAATAAAATGAGTTGTGCGTTGGATTATTAGAAAATTAAAGATCGCTAATTAAACATTATCTCTTTGGCCGTGCAGGGTTGCCAAGTCTCGGAAACATTTCACCCCAACTACCTGGATGATGGGAGAACATTTTATTTATTTATTTTTTTATGCACTGGGCATTGATAAAGTGAGACGCAAAGCAAAGCCTTGTTTCAAAACTAGCCCAGATGGACATGAAAATTTAATATCTGGCAAAAACAAGAATTCTAACTATCGCTATAATTCTAAATTCTGGTGTGCTGGTGTCTCAAGGGAAGGTCTGAAGTCGGGCAGTTCTCTGTAGCACAACCATGTTCCTGTTTCTGAATCCTGATTTCTAAACTGTACCGTGTACAGTCGTCTCATCGCTATAAACACGCCAATCGCCACACTGGGGTCTTTAACCTGGACTGGATCGGCTGGCAAAAGCTAGTATGCCACAGTATTAGCCGTGTGAAAGAGCGCGATTAGGAGAAACGTGTTCCTGAACCCGTCGAGTCTCCTGATTCTTGATAGAGGAAGTTAGGATTGTCGTAAGTTTACATGTTTATTACACTTTACGGAATAAAGGCACTACTTTGACGAGGAACAGCCCAAATTATTATTCAACGTTTTGTTCAATATGCAGACATCTCCAATCAAGAACTTGCCCAGAGAGCCAATGTTTACTTTTCTTACATTCTATTGTTTTGTTCGACTCTGCTTAGAGTCTGAATGGATCACACAAACTTGGTCATTATTTATTAAGCTTCAAATATCGTACTTTAATAATGATGTAACCACTTAAAAACATTAATTGAAGCTATGCTCTTTTTCTACAAAAAATGTTTTGTATCGAGTCACATCGTATCAAATTTGGAGTTTTTCGGGGGGATGGGGGAGGGGGAGAGGAAGGAAAACTGCACTTGAAGGAAAGCCTCCTAGCACATCCCACACCCAGCTGCAACAGAACACCGAGACTTGTATTGGCAAGTCTCAGAGGTACACATGTGTAAACACATCGCTGCTGTCCAACAGATTACAGACAAAAACACCAGGCCTTTTATTTGTAGGGAGAAAAACAAACTTACTTCCTTGTGGTCCATAAAACTTCACTACAAACTCATTAAGTCCGCTCAGAATTGTGACTTCATGCTTACTCTCAATGCTGAATAAATCGGGTTAAGGTGAGTACAGAAACAATTCTTCTCAAGTGAGTCAAGTCGTCAAATATTCAGTAAATAAGACAGTAGAACAATACAATAAGCAGAAATGCATGTTTCAATCAAATCGAACATTCCAACATATCGGAGTCCCTGGATCAAATGCTAAACATTAATACACTGAGTATCCGTGTTACACCACGAGCAAAGTTTTTTTTTAATTATTATTATTTTTTTTTTTATATATATACACAAGTACCTCTGAGCAGGTCATTTCAACATGGTGGAGCCTCGCTGAAACCTGGTTATGGTTTGATTCCAAAAAAGTATCATTATTCCATAATTCCAAAAGGTGTGTCCGATGAAAGAAAACAGAATTAAGAGCGAGAAAAGAAAGAAAGAAAAAAGATCCCCACCAAAGAACCCCATTCCCACGATGAATCACGGTGGTGGCAGCATCACGCTTTAGGGCTGCTTCTCTCCAGCTAGAACTGGGGGCTTTTATCAAGGTGGAAGGAATCAGGAATATCTACAAATATTAGTCGAGTTTAGTGTCTTCACAACGAGCTAAACCACCATAACCTATTTCTGGACGAGCACAAATACAGGAACTGAACCAGACCGGACATGGCGTGCGTTTTGGGTCTTTTCTGAAGATGCGAGCTGCTAAACCGAGCCTTGACGAGCAAACTGAGGCACAGTGTTAATCTTTTTCAATTCGAGGATTTCTTTCGGATTACTGTGGTGATCTTCAAATGTAGCAAAATATGCCCAGACGTTCGGTCCTCAAGAAGCCACCTGTGAAAGGAAACCGGGTGGCTTCACCTCAGCCAGGCTTTGATCACGTTATAAGTGTGTATATAAGTAAGTGTGTGATCTTGGAGCTCTCCTGACCAGCAGCAATAGGAGTCAGAGAACTGAAAGCATTGAAACTTCTGAAATTGAAGCCTTTTATTCATGTTTCAGAACCAAATCAGCAGAGGTTTCGATGCAACCCTAATTTCACCCATGCTGTTACTTTACTGGGAGTATTAGAAGAAAGGAAGAGCACGGGGTGATCCTGCAGGGGGATTAAATAATTCACATAATTCACATGAAATTTTCACCAGATGTTGGTATTAATCTGGAAGTATAAAAATACACAACATTAAAGTCCATAATGAAGTTATGCTTCAAGCTTCAAGACACTTCCTGTATGAAGAAATTAATGTTCCGCAGTATCCAGGTGTGATTTTGGTCCGTTCTTCTAAACTTTATTTCTGGACTTTAATATTGTGAATTCTTTATATGTGTGGATTTCGTGAGTTAATACTGATGTCTGGTGAAAACTTCATGTCAATAACCTCATTGGAAATATATTTACTGAAAACAATGTTGACACGTACAAAAACTATTCCCCCCACTGTATGTGTGTATATATAAAAAAATACATTTAGGAACACCTCTGACAAAAGAAGAACATAGAGATCACTCTCATGGCTGGATCGGAAGCTGTCACAAGGTTGCGATGGTCTTTGACAGGAAACATGGCGAGTTCAAATTCAAAAAGAGTGGAAGCGTTGAGGACCAAACGAGAAGAAGTCGGACGTCCACCGATATCTACTGACGAAGACGCGAGACTTTTGATAACACCCTGCACATTAGGGTGCTTTCACTTATACAGACATGTGAAAAATTTAATACAACTTATTGAAATTATTTGGCCAGCAAACATCTGATCCTCTTTGAAACAGTGCCTATTAATAAAGGTGAAACACGATCACATAGAATTGATATTTTGTAGTAAATTTTTACATTTAAATAATAATAAAAAAGAGCAGATCAGTTACGTGGAAAAAAGTATGTACACCCCTACAATTATCACACCTTCATATCCATAAAATTAGAATCAGGTGTTGAAGATCAGGCGCTATTGATTAGAACCTGATTAGGGAGTGCAGGTGGAACTAGTCTTATTTATACCACTCTCATATCTAGTGTCTGGTGTTCCCTCTGCTACTGAAAAAAAAAGGTTGTGGATGCCTACGAGTCTGGAAAGGAATTTAAAAAGATCTCAAAATTATTTGAAATACATCATTATACGGATGATCAATCTACAAATGGTGCAGATTTCAAACGACTGCCGATTTGTCCAGGACTGGCCGTCCCAGCAAATTCAGCCCAAGAGCAGACCGTCTGATGCAAAAAGACGTCTCAAAGAACCCAAAATTTCATCACAGGATCTGATAGGAAGTCTTGCAACAGTTGGTGTGTGTCAAAGTGCATGTTTCTACAATCAGAAAGAGACTGCATAGATTTGACCTGCATGGGAGGCGTGCCAGGAAAAAGCCTTCGCAAGACGACAGTTTGCCGATGAGCGTATAGGCAAAGACCAGGCCTTTTGGAATAATGTTCTCTGGACAGATGAATCAAAGATAAAGTTGTTTGGCCACAGTAACAGCAGACATGTTTGGCGCAGACCAGACAGCTTTTCAGGAGAAGCACCTCATACCAACTGTGAAGCACGGTGGTGGAAATGTTATGGTTTGGGGTTACTTCGCTGCTTCACTGAATGAACAGCTTACATTCAATGATTCAACTATGAATTCTGCTCGAAGATAACATGAGGCCATCTGTCCAAAAGTGGACCTTTTATCAGGAGAATGATCCTAATCACACGAGCAAATCCACCACGGAACGTCTCAAAAAGAAGAAATGGAGGGTTATGGAATGACCTCGTGAAAACCCGGATTTGAATCCCATTGAAATGTTGTGGAGGGAATTGAAACGGGCAGTACATGCAAGAAAACCCTCAAACATCTTTAGTTTCAAAATGAAGGAATAGTGCACGGAAGAGTGGTCAAAAATTCCAGAAAGCCTGGTGGATAATTATACAAAACGCCTACAAGACGTTATTTCTGCTAAAGGGGGCGAGTAATAGCTTCTGAGGCCAAGGGTGTACTTACTTTTCCCACAGAAGGATATAACCTCTACAAATAATTCTGCTGAATACATGATTGAAAAAGCTCATTTTCCTTGTGGTTTTGTTCAAGTAGATCAGCTTCATTAATAGGCGACCGTTTCAAAGAGGATCAAATGTTTGGTGTTAAATGATGTGTGAGATGCAAACTGAGCCGAAGTTCAGTGTGTTGCTGCAGAAACACGGTCGACACGCCCGTCAACGTAAAGCAGCTCGATCCTGCTTGAACCGTCTGTAAAAACACTGCTCGATGATGTCATGCACTAATCAGCACATTCGTGACATCGTTGCACCGTATTTGCATTCCGGCCGGCACTTTACGCCTGTTTCTCTCCTGCTTCCTGTGCTCGCGTTCTGCACGGCGATACAGCCGAATCCCCGACGAAGCCATCCTCGTTTACCTCACGACCGTTACCCGGCTTTTAAAAAAAAAACAAAGCAGGAAAGCTTTGGTGAGGATGTTCGTGATTCAGACCCAAGATCTGTCCACGCCACACATGATTAATGCCATAACCTGTAAATTCCAGGCAGTGAAGGTGACCGAGGGCGGCCGCGCTCACGGTCCTCTTAAAATCCATCGCAGGCGAACAGATCACAAACGCATACGCCGGTGTCTCCAAACTCCTGTCTGTTGAGTAGCGGCACCGCATGCTCTCGCTGCAACTCAAGCCGTCCGGTGTCACCGTACAGATCTTATATACCGATCGCCTCTCTCTCTCTCTCCGAATATCAACCTGAGTCACCTGAATCCGACAGGTAAAGGACACGCTTGGTCAAGTGTCTGAGTGAAGACTGGTGACGGTAGAAACACACTTTTATTATGACTTGGAAGTAAGGAAAAGTGAAGAACGCAGTCGAACACTCCCTTCCGCCCCGCCCCCCCTCCGCGAGCCCCTCCCACTCACCCCGCCCCCACCGGGTTCTGGGTAGTAACAGACGGTCCAATCAGGGCGCCGCACACGGAAACACAAGGCGTCTGTCTGCTTGGTCTCACTTCCTGAACATCAACACACTTTCACTCCGCTGCTGTTCCTTTATTTATTTATTTATATTATATTAGATATAAATATATATAAACAATAAGCGTCTCGTGCATGCGGCGACATGGAACACACACAGGGCTCCCCGCAACAGTTCCATTGTAACAAAGTAACACGAACACAGCTGATCCGGGACATTCAGTCCTCCAACGGGCTCGAGAAACGGTCCAGGAGATCCGCTCACAGGGACACGGACCCCCCCTCACACACACACACTCACACCCCGGCTGTAAACACGGACATGTCCCGAGTTGTATACGCGTTGACGCGGCAGTGAGCGGGTCCCGGGAGAACGGGACACGGACTCTAAACACATCCCCAGGCCGCACTCTGCCCAGCGACTCGGCCGCTCGGCTAGCGCTAGCTCCGGCTAGCTTCCCCGTAGCGCACTAGCAGGCGACACGCGGGGAAATCTGCGTGTTGAGTCGGATCTCCCGTCCAGAAACACACGCACTGCTAACCACTGCACATCGGGGAGGGGGTCTGCCGGGGAGGGACCCCGTGTGTGGAGCTAACACGGACTGCGGGACGGGAAGTACGTAACTAGCTAGCAGGCTGGCTAAACAGCACACTCGGTATGAAACAAACAAACAACCAAACAAACAACAACAACAACAAGCAGCACCGCCGCTGTACGGCATCCCGTCGAGGTGGGACAGGGCCGCTGTACAGCGGGGACACAGGCGTGCTAAAGCGGTCAGGACCCGTATTATCACCGTGTTACTGTAGGCTAAAAATAAAGGGGAGAGAGTCTGTGGGCTAACACACACACACACACACACACACACACACACACAGGGCTAGGTGCAGTGTAATCCTACACACTAGCTGTTGACAATCCTGTCCTCTGTTCACATGTTGTTGTTTTTAAACCTGCCCGTCTAGATAGATAGATAGATATACATTATTATGATGATGATTATTATTATACTAGCAGACATGACACGGTTGTTACTGCGCGACCACCACCGTGCCCGTGTCGGTTACTAGCGGCAGCGAGCCCCGCGGTGGTCGGAGCAGCGGTAGTGGATATTCGGAAGGATACAGTTTCACCACGTCGGTGTCCATTCTCCTTTTACCCGGACTGGGAGACGACATGTTTACAGCTCTGTGTGGAATGCCAGTGTCTTCTCGGTCGATTGTCGAACGCTTGGCCTCTATCTAAACTTAATATTATTGTACATTTACATTAAAACAAACCCCGCGGCCGACTGCGAATGAACTTCCACCTTGTTCCCGCAGCGCTTGGCTCGGCCCGTCCTCTCGCTCTGCTCTCCGCTTTGTTGTGTACTATTCTATACCCACACCCCCCTCCGCGTCGAGGATGATGGCGTCATATTTAAGGGACATTTTTGATTTGTTGGGTATTATTCTATACACCCCCTCTCATCCGAGGAGGATGGCGTCATATTTAAGGGACATTTTTGATTTGTTGTGTACTATTCTATACACCCCCCTGTCCTCCGAGGATGATGGCGTCATATTTAAGGGACGTTTTGATTTGTTGTGTACTATTCTATACACCCCCCTACCCTCCGAGGATGATGGCGTCATATTTAAGGGACGGAAAAAATAGTTTTCTTTTGTTTTCGCTGAGCACCGTTTCACTTTGTAAGATGTAAGAAAAATAAGTCGATTCCAAATTTACTGGCTTTCTGCATCTCACCGACAGCGCAGAGGAAGTACCCCACGCTGAAACGTTTAAATTGGGGAATAGTCACTGTATGCCAGACCGTCACTTGTTAACAGGTTTTTGCGTTGTGGAAGGCCATTGGGAGCAAAAAGTGTGCACATAAGCGTTAAAGGTGGAGTTTGTGAACGTGTTTATACTGTGCTCGGTCTGAATACTCGATTCTGATTGGCTGGAAGGTCTGCGGTTCAAACCGTTTAAATGCACGAGTAGTTCCCGTCCGTTTCTGAGGCCAAGTTTACACTAGTGCGTTTCCGTTTTAAAACGGATAACTGTTGCTATGGGTACACCTGTCATCTTCACCAGGGGTTCTGAAACCTTTCCAGGGCGAGGCCCCCCATATGGCATAAACATTTGACTGAGCCCCTCCTTTTGCAAGATGTCTTTAAAACACATTAAAAATACAGACTTCTGAATATATCCCCCTTATTTAAATTATTAATAATTACACCTTACATCTTTACTTTACATTAGGAATGTATTGTCTGTTTAGCAATTAGAAAGTTAAGTATAGAAAATGTGATTTTAATATGTATTGTTACAAATAACATGTTTATATATATATATATATAGTCATGGACGAAAGTATTGGCACCCCTGGAACCTCTCCAGAAAATGCACCATTTCTCCCAGAAAAGTGTTGCAATGACAAATGTTTTGGTATACACATGTTTATTACCTTTAAGTGCATTGGAACAGCACAAAAAAGCAGAAGAAAAAAGGCAAATTTGACATCATTTTACACAAAACTCAAAAATTAGGTCGGACAAAATTGTTGGCACCTCAACTTAATATTTGGTTGCACACCCTTCGGAGAAAATAACTGAAACCAGTCGCTTCCTATAACCATCAACAAGCTTCCTACACCTCTCAACTGGAATTTTGGACCACTCTTCTTTTGAAAACTGCTCCAGGTCTCTCAGATTTGAAGGTTATCTATTTTCTGGAAAAGTTACGGGGGGCCAATACTTTCGTCCATGACTGTGTGTATATATATATATATATATATATATATATATATATATATATATATATATATATATATATATATAGATAGATAGATAGATGTTTCAAAAAAACGTCCTTGCTTTTTCCTCGCCATGATGCTCATTGTTGTGCCTGCCTAGCAACCAACTTCCTGTTTACACTTGTACACGCATGAATGGTCATGTGACATTCGGTCGTGTAGTGTGGACGGAGATCGTTTCTGAAACACAGCGGAAACGCCAGTGTGGACGAATTTACGCACTACTGGAAACAGGGCCTAAATGACTACGCTGCCTATAAACGACTGTAACCATAGTAACATACAGTTAAACTCACGGCTTCATTATTAAGTAGTACTGTACGAACACTGCCTGATTTTTCTAACCAGGTTAAATCTTTTGCACTATTTAGTTGTTCCACAAGTTGTATAGAATTTAGTTTCATCCATCTCCTACCGCTTCCTCCTTCTTCAGGGTCACGGGGAACCTGGAGCCTATCCCAGGGAGCATCGGGCACGAGGCAGGGTACACCCTGGACAGGGTGCCAGTCCATCGCAGGTAGAATATATTTATAAAGTACAATCAATATGTATAACCAACATTTAGAATTGTTACTTAGAAGCTTAATCTAATAATCAATATTAGTTAACAAGCATAATCTATATGTATCTAGAAACACAATCTAAAACCATAGAAAACTTTTTGATCAAGTTATATTGTAAGTGTATTAAGATGAATTCTGTTTTACTGTACAATAATAGTTTTTCTGTATCAGCCTGCACCTCTCTGCATCGCAATTAACTGGCATTAGATATTCGCTGGACACTGCTTTTGTAAGTAAATAACCTTGAGGCCAGATACCTTATATGGAGGTAGATATCAGCTAGGACTTCCGATAGAGACAGACAGAAGCTCATGGAGACATAAGAAGGGAGTGCTGGTCAGAGAGAAACAAAAAACAAAGACTCTGTTGGAGTGAAACTTTTTTTATTTACCTGAAGAATGCTCCACACATTTAATACAACATATACAGTGGCAAGAAAAAGTATGTGAACCCTTTGGAATTTCATGGTTTTCTGAATAAATTTGTCTGAAAAAAATATGATCTGATCTTCATCTAAGTCAGGGGTATGAATAATTCATTAATATGAATAATTAATTGTGGCGAAGAAGATTGGTGTGTTTGAATGAGAAAAGGCAAAACCCTGCCTAAGATGACTACGCTGTGGAGAAAGGTATATAAAGGGATGTGTGTGTTTGCATAATTTAGACTTTCTGCAGACTGTCTCACTTTATTGTTTCAATAAAGTTTATTTACTTTTTGACATCTACTAACCCTCTGTCTCTGAAGTTTTTGACTTAGGCTGGAAAGATTGTCTTCCATGAGAGGTGGGAGCAGTGACCCAGGGCTGTTGATTCTCAAGGTAGTCGAAGTATAAACGGATGAGACGGAAACTAGTCTAGGTTAGAAAGTACCCGTATTTGTATAATTCTAGCCTTAATGTGTATAAGGAACGTATATGGGTGCTAATCGTGGCGAGAGATTGCCTGAGCGTTGTTCTTCGTGTTGTTGTGATTCTTCTTCGTTGGCGTCTTTCAAACCAGAAGACCTGCCTTACTGCTCTGTACTGACTCTAGGCCAGGAGGGGTAGTGCAAGTTGTCGTACTGCGCATGCGTCGACCGCCTGTGTACGCGTACATGTCAAATGGAGTTTACTTTGAAAGGCTGTGTACGACTGTGTGCACATGCTAGCGCACACGTAAAAAAAAAAAACAAAGTATACCAGAGGATTTAGTAGAGACCCAACACACACACACACACACACACACACACACACACACACACACACACACACACAATCTCTCTCTCTAATAGCTATTTATTATAATTCATTCAAATAAATGGAATCTTATCTACTACTTTATCTCTGTGTATGATTTCTAGATCTAATGATCCAGATATAAAATAACTAACGAAAATGAACCGTTATTTTTCTTTTCAGTCAACTAGTTTTAAATTGTCAAAGCTGGCAAGTGACCACGGTGTAAGCGGGATAATCCACGGCTAGGTGTGCGCTACACCATTTAATGTGCTCCGCCTCACGTCAGGTGCTTCTTAGCCAGCATGCCGTGCATTAAAATCATGTAATACACGCCTAGCCATGGATTATCCCTCATTTATACAACTGTTACTTCCAGTCCACTAATTCGTTTGGACAAGCGGCGATATTTTGTGTAACAATTCAATTCATATTTTTTTTTCCATTTGCACAACACTTTTAACAATGGACAGAAATACAAGAAATTGCAAGAATAAAATGATGAGGACGTTGAAGACCTCAGTGAAGAATAACTTTATTGCAGTGTAGCAGTGACAAAGCATGCACTTTGACACCAACAGTTGCAAGACACAAACTATCAGATCCTGTGATGAAATTTTGGGTTCTTCGAGACGTCTTTTAGCATCAGACGGTCTGCTCTTGGGCTGAATTTGCTGGGACGGCCAGTCCTGGACAAATCTTTGAAATCTGTGTCATTTTTAGATGATTTTCCTTACAGTGCAATGATGTATTTCAAATAATTTTGAGATCGTTTGAAATCCTTTGTCAGACGCGTAGGCATCCACAACCTTTTTTTATGAAGGCCTTACAGAACAACTTGGCATGATGACACCACACACCTCAATAACAAAGGAATACCAGACACTACGTAAATATGAGAGAGGTATAAATAAGACAGCTTCCCTCTGCACTCTCTAAGCAGGTTCTAATCACTGACACCCAACCTTCAACACCTGATTCTAATTTTAAGGATTTGAAGGTGTGAAATCTAGGGGTGTATTTACTTTATCCATGTGACTGATCTGGGGGTGGTATTTATTTTCTTTTTTTTTAAATATAAATTGTGAAAATTTCAACAAAATGTACATTTCTTCATTTGATAGAATGTATCAACTTTCTTAATGGTCACGGTTTCAAAGAGGATCGAATGTTTGGTGGCCAAATGCGTCAAAAAACCCCCAACAATTTCCATGGGGTATACTTATTTTTTCCACATTACTGTATGTTATAAAAGCTGTAAGCAGTCTCACCTTCACCAGCCTCTCTTTTTGAAATGATTGACAGAAATGCAGCATATACAGCAAATACTTGCGGCAAAAATACAAGAAAAGCAAAAAGGTTGGGTTTGGGAGATGTTTGTTTAACATTTACTGAAGGAGTCCTGGGTGTCGGTGCTTTGTAACACTCAGTATGTTTTCAGAATAGAGGACTTTGTGCTTTCTGGATTCTCTGTAACATAACCCCGAGCACTTTTCAGCACATATTCTCTAAAATTCAAATTCAGACCAAAAGAAAGCAAACAGCCCAAACTAGTTTGTGCGCTCACCACATTCAGGTACAAGGTAACATTTTGTGATTTGGTGAGCAGCCGATGACACTCAGCAGCAGCCTGCAACCCCAACTCGTCCTGCCTGCAGCCGAACCCTGCACCTCCCCATTGCGGGGGGGAAATCCACCACCACCGTCTATGCCTGTGGACCAACTCGAACTTGAAGTGCCAGATCCCAACGAGTGATCTGTGCGTTGGTGTCCTTCATGCGGTGGAGCCATTTGAGCGAGGCATGATCAGAACAGGGAGTAAAGGGGAGTCCCAGTAGGTAGTATGGCAGGGTGAGGACCGCCCACTTGATGGCCAGACACTTCATGTCGATCATGCTGTAATTACTCTCCTTCACAGACAGTTTCCAGCTCATTTACAGCACGGGGTACTCCTCCCCCTACACCACCTGGGACAAAATGGCTTTATCACGCACACTTAAGCATGTTTTCATCAACAATAATAAATATGATTTTAGAAAATGTACAGGACTAGTATCTGTAAGCAAGTGATTAATCTTTTAGTCACAGAACTTAGATGTTCATTTTTTTTTAAATAGTTGTTGCCATTATTGGTCACTCTATATCAGAGGTTCCCAACCTTTTGCAACTAAAGCCCCCCAAGCTCCCTATCATGTGACACGACCCCCCATATTGGAGGAGACCTGGTATAATGATTATCTATCTCTCTCTCTCTCTCTCTCTCCCTCTCATATATATATATATATATATATATTATATATATATATATATATATATATATATATATATATATATATATATATATATAAACCTAAGCTATAATCTGTTTTCAATAGATAGATAGATAGATATATTTTTGTTTGCTTTTGTATTTTGTACTTTTTTAATTACTTTTCATAACCTGTGATTTTTAAAAATAACTTTTATGACTTTTATAAAACTACATAACGGACAGGTATGGAACATAAATGATCTGTTTGATTGATAAAGAAAGGGTGATCTTGAAAATTGATCTGGTTTCTGAACGAGAGAACTAGGCTGTAATAGCATGGGCTATTCTACATGTGAAACATGTTGCATTACATTCATCTTGCGTTCTAAATATATTCACATAAGAATGATGTAAACTGGGAGGAAGGGTGCGTGTCGTTACCCATGACCGTGTTTAATCTCCGGCTCTCAGCCCCTCACTGAACAGAGCAGACGCAGAGAGAGGCGAGAGTGCAGCGGGAGAGCAGGACAGTACTGCTGATATTTAGAAAGTTACGAAGGTTTGTCCAAAAAGTCGCTAAATTTCTTGCTAGGAACTTCTTTCATTTTATTTATTTATTTTTACCCAAGTGAGTGAATACCACTGCTCGACATGATGAATGGACAAACCAAATGGGGTTTAAGTTTAAACTCCACACATCAATCAGAATAAACCAGGTCTGAAATCTCAACATGAAACTTTCATTTAAACTGTTTTATAAAAAAGTACTACACCTGTTAAAAATGCTTTCTAATTCACTGTGTTTCTTCCTGTCCAGGCCACTTCCCTGCCAGAATCATTCCCGGGTTTTCAGTTTCCTTCACTATTAGCTAAAAAAAAAACAGCTTACAAAATAGCCACATTTAAAATGCATGATATATGATAAGAACAGAAGTTTAAAGTGCCTGTGTCATGGGAAAAAAATGTATCTTGCTTTCATTTTTGGAAAACAAAAAAAAAAAAAACGTTTCTTCACTCATCCGTATAGTCCAGATGTTCAAACTAAAGCTTCAAAAACCATTTAATTATTCACAGTTACGACTCACATAGGTGCGTGATTACAAATTAGACATGCTATATGTACAGTGTATACAGACTAGCACAGCATGATTAAGCTTGTTAAGGAAGTACTGTGTATATTTGATGATGACAATACTGAGGAACTATATGATGAAGCAGGAATCACTGTATTAAATAACGGATAATGGGCAAGTCGCAGTACGCTTGTGAGCATAATACTCATTATGGAAAATGTGAGCAAAACCAGAGAGGACCTAAAAAAAACAAAAATCCTTCATCTATCCCACCATCCCTAGACTGCAATGGACTAACCGTTGCTTTGGGTGTTCTCCTCCATGGACGTCGAGGGCCGTGGTAATTGTTCTTATCGCACAACTCGACTGTGAACTCCCAAAGCTGCTGAAAGTGGTGATCAGTTCTCTTTGCTAAAAGAGCAGAGATTGTGGAAGGTGCTAGGCTTTAAACACTGGTATAATGTGAGGTGGATGTCTGTAACGCTTTGGACGGTACATTGCACTGTATGAGAATTCGTCGCATTAAAATGCAAGGGAACAATAATTGAAAATGGGTCACAGATGTCAGCAGACCACTTGCCTGACTCGCACATCATTTTCAGAAATTTCACTAAGAGTGTCAACAATAGTCTCAAAGTTATCAAGTATGGCCTTGAGAGCCTCTGCAGGGCAGCTCCAGCTTGTGTCGCTCAGAGATTTCAGTGTGGTAGATTCACCGGAAAAGTCACTGCTCCGTTCTCACAAAGACTCAAAAACTGCATGTGGTTTTGCTGACCCCTCGATGAAATTATAGAGAGATTGAATATTGGTCAGCATGTGTCTCACAGCTGTATTGGTGTAACAGACATACACAACCCAGAGGGTGAGGATATGTGAGTAACAATGGACATACATCACCGGTGGATTTTGTCTTAAAATGCGTGTAGCTACACCACGGTAGGTTCCGCGCATACTCACCGCACCATCGTATCATCGCGCTCTTAAGTTGCACATATCAAGATTAAAGCTTGTCAGGACATTCTTTCAGAGAAGGGCCAAAGATTCAAAATCTGTTCTGCCAGTCCGATAAAATCCGATGAATGATTCATGGACATCGAGGTCTCTGTCGACAGATCTTAAAACCATTGCAACTTGCTCATGCCTACTTATGTCTTGCGTTGAGATCAAATGCTAAATAATTGATGATGGATCCGGATTTTAGCTTTCATTTCCTGATATCCAGATGTGTTAAACAATTTAGAAACTTTCTTGTTACCAAGGTATGCCCTGTTACATTAATTATTTAAATAATTAATAGTCAAAGATAAGCCAACATGAAGGATATAAGCCAATCAGAGCCACTGCACAAACATTGGGCATAGCCAGTACAACAATTTAGAACATCCTCAAAAAGAAAGAAACCACTGGTGTACTAACAACCAGACATGGAATGGGTCGACCAAGAAAAACAACAGCAGCTGATGACAGAAATATTGTGGAGAGCTGTGAAGAAAAACCTCAAAAACAACAGTCAGTGACCTCACCAACAACCTCCACAGGGCAGGGGTGAAGGTCTCACAATCGAACCTTCGAAGAAGACCTAAAGAGCAGGGATATAGAGACCATACCACAAGATACAAACCTCTCATCAGCAGTATGATTCAGAAAGAAAAATTGAAATTCACAAAGATGGCTCACAAAAGTTCTGGAACCAAGATGAACCTCTACCAAAGACATGGAAACACCAAAGTGTGGAGAATGAAAGGATCTGCTCATGATCAAAATCATACGAGCTCATCTGTGAAACATGGTGGGGGTAGTGTCATGGCTTGGGCTTGCATGGCTGCTTCTGGAACATTCCCACTGATCTTTATTGATGGTGGAACTCATGATGGTAGCAGCAGAATTAATTCAGAAGTTTACAGGAACATTCTGTCTGCCAGTTTACAGAGAAATGCATCCAAATTAATCAGGAAGAACTTCAACATGCAGCAAGACAACGATCCAAAACACACTGCCACCTCAACAAAGGACTCCATCGGACCTCCAGACCTTAACCCAATTGAGCTGCATTTCACCTCCCGAAGAGGAGACTTAAGTTAGAAAGAAGCTGCAGTAAAAGCTCAGAAAAGCAACAAAAAAAAGAGAATGCAACAGTTTGCTAATATCACTCAGTCTCTTGATGCAGTTATCGCCGGCAAGGGCTATGCAACCGAATATTAGGAGGTGTTTACTTTATTTACTTTACGACTATCTGTTTCAATACTTTTCACCAAATATTTGGGTGGTCTGCTATCAAAGGTGCCCCTTTCTAAGTTGTTAATGGCCTCAATCGTGCTTACTGGAAGATCCAGAAGATCTGAAAAACCTCTGTATCCGATTCCATCAATATGTTTCACAACAATAAGGTTGTGAAGGTCTTGGGAGTGCTCTTTGCTTTTACCCGTCATGAGATGTTTCTTGTGTGACACGTTGGTAACAAAAAGCCTTTTTATAGACCATCAATTTACTATCCCAGATGATATTAATCTGCACAGATAGGGGGTATAATTACTTACAGATTTCAGCTGGTTCCTTGCCTTACCTTGCCTTGGAGAACTGCTTTTTCTTAGCGTGTTCAATACATTTTTCCCGTGTCATTCCCCTTTATTTCACATAACTTTTACGTGTATGTATATGAACTTTCCTTTACTTTCACACTATCCATTGATACCCAGATGAGGATGGGTTCCCATCTGAGTCTGGAGGTTTCTTCCTCTTAACATCTTAAGGAGTTTTCCGCACCACCTTTCACTCGAAAGGGATAAATCCACACACTTAAAATCTGTGTCCTGTGTTTATATGTTTCTGTAAAGCTGCTTTGAGACAATGTCCACTGTTAAAAGTGCTATACAAATAAAATTGAATTGAATTGAACTTAATTTTTATGGACTTTAATGTTGTGAATTCTTTATGTTTACAGATTTCTTGAGTTAATACTGATGTCTGGTGAAAATTTCATGTGAACAACCTCATTGGAAATATATATACTGAAACAAATGACACTTTTAATACTTATTTCCACTACTGTATGTGTGTGTGTGTGTATATATATATATATATATATATATATGTGTGTATATATATATATATATATATGTGTGTGTGTGTGTGTGTGTGTTTATATGTTTGTATATATGTGCCCCTGCAAGGTCCATAAAGCCATTGTTTGATGAGTTTGGAGTGGACGAACCCAGGTGTCCTCCACAGAGCCCTGACCTCAATCTCACTGAACACCTCTGGGACGAACTGAAATGTTGATTTGGTAGCCAGGCCTTGACCCTGACATCATAAATGTTCTTTGGCCTGAATGAGCAGAAATTCCCACAGACACACCCCAAAATCTAGTGGAAAGGCTTCCCAAGACCATGAAAACTCCCGAGTGGGCTGCTCAATGCTGAAGCACGTAGCACATAAAAAATCATCCATCCTCTGTTGCGACACTGAGTACAGAGGTCCAAACTGCTTCTGGAAGCAACATCAGCACAAGAACTGAGTGGAGGTGCTTTTAGCTGCAAAAGGGGACAACTCCATTTTAATGTCCATGGAAAGGGATGAAATGTTCCACAAGTGCATACAGGTGTGATGGTCAGATGTTCACATAATTGTGGCCATATAGTGTATTCAATTCAGTTCAGCTTTATGTGTATAGCGCTTTTATCAGTGGACATTGTCCCAAAGCAGCTTTACAGAAAAATATCAATTCAGGATATAGATGTTAAATGTATGAATTTATCCCTAATGAGCAGCCAGAGTAGAGTAGCATCATGTAGTGACAATAAGTTTCTTATCTTAGAAATATTTCTGAGATGAAAGAAAGCTATCCTAGTAATATTATCTACATGAGCATCAAATGATAGACTGGAGTCAATAATCACTCCGAGGTCTTTAACTGCTGTACATGATGAAACAGAAAGACCATCCAGAGTTACAGTGTGATCAGAAAGATTATTTCTAGCTACACGTGGGCCTAATAAAAGTATTTCTGTTTTATCAGAATTAAGTAAAAGGAAGTTAGTTAACATCCAACATCTAATGTCCTTTACACAATCCTCAACTTTACTAAGCTGCTGTCTGTCCTCTGGCTTCGCTGAAACATACAGCTGTGTATCATCAGCATCACAGTGGAAGATAATTCCATGTTTATGAATAATTTGTCCTAGGGGTAACATATATAAAGTAAAAAGCAGTGGGCCTAAAACAGAACCCTGTGGAACTCCAAAAGTAACCTCAGTACGCATGGAGAAATCACCATTTACATCTACGTCCTGATAACGATCGGTCAGATAAGACCTGAACCAGGAGAGGACTGTTCCCTTAATGCCAACAACATTTTCTAATCTATCAAGGAGAATAGTGTGATCTATAGCAGCTGTCCCCAACCCCCGGGCCGCGGACCGGTACCGGCCCGTGGATCAATTGGTACTGGGCCGCACAAGAAATAATAAAATATTTCCGTTTTATGTATTATCTGAGTCTGAACGATAAACCTTTTATTTTGAGAAATGACCGGATCCAAAATTGAACCCACAAGCGAGCAAAATGTGTAAGAAACAGATGTTTTTGGAAAGTTTCTTTGTGAAGGGGAAAAGGCCCGATGAAGAGACAGGAGAAGAGCCCACTTCCAAGAAAAAGAAAGCTTTTAACAGACAATACCAGGAGTCCTACTTGAAATGTGGATTCATCCCGGTATGTGATTCCCACATACTAAGCCTGCTATGTATAATATGCGTGCGACCGGCTCGCTAATGAGGTATTTTGAAAGAAAAATCAGGAACACGACAGACAGAAGAAATGACTGAGGGACACCACGTCAGTAAATGCGAATGCACTGAGAGCATCGTACTTGGTGGCTAACCGTATTGCTAAGGCTAAAAAGCCATTCAGTATTGGTGAAGAATTGATCTTGCCCTTCACTGAAGACATTTACCGTGAACTTCTAGGAGAGGCTGCTGTTAAAAAGATAGCGTTATCGTGAGTTAAAATTTTCATGAAAATAAAATGTTCTTTATATTCATTTTTGTGGCGTATCTGTATCTTATTTTGAAGGCACGTTTTAACGTTACCATAGCGACCAGAGTCAGAGAGCGTTAGGGCAGTGGTTGAGAGGAGAGGAGTAGAGCTTGTGAGTCTTAGCGGGCACACCAACATGCTGACGGTTCAACAAACACCCCCCCAACCCCCCACCCACCGGGCCGCAGTAAAATTGTCAAGCATTGACCGGTCCGCGGTGATAAAAAGGTTGGGGACCACTGATCTATAGTATCAAAAGTTGCACTAAGGTCGAGTTACACAAGCAGCGAGACACAGCCCTAATCAGAGGTCAGAAGAAGGTCATTTACTACTTTAACTAGTGCTGTCTCTGTGCTATGATGAGGTCTAAATCCTGACTGATACATTTCATGAAAGTATGAGCATAGCTGCTGTCCTTTATACATTTAAAATCTATTTATTATCCATCACCATGGAAACCAAAGGGCCTTTAACAGAAAATAAAGAGACGATTGACATACGTCGGACAATGAATATTAAAAAAAGCATAAGCAAAGACGGACCCAAGCATCAGAGTTTAGTTTATTATTGGAGTCAGATTTCAATAGTAGCTATTAGACGCCACCTCCGTAACAAGCTGTACGGAAAGGTTGCACAAAGTAACCTGTGAGGAACCGGAGTACATGAGTTTAACGGAGCATCACTGGATTTGTGTGTTGTGATCAGATTAAACCAAATAATCATCATCTCTGACGCAAATGGACGGCTTACAAGAAAAAGAAGCATCTGATAACCGCTTTGTGGCGCAGTTGGTAGAGTGGGTTGTCCACTAATTGTAGGGTTGGCAGTTCGATTCCTGGCCCGGGTGACTCCACATGCCGAAGTGTCCTTGGGCAAGACACTGAACCCCAAGTTGCTCCCGATGGCAAGCTAGCGCCTTGCATGCAACTCTGCTACCAGTGGTGTGAATGGGTAAATGAGACACAGTGTAAAGTGCTTTGGATAAAAGCGCTATATAAGTGCACATTTAACATTTATTCTGTGTAGCTTTATATAATCATGAAGTCGTTTTAGGGTCGTAATGCAATGCAGGTAGAAATGTCACCCAAAGAGGATCTCATTTCTTGGTGAGCAACATGATTTCAGCAGTAACATACAAGTTAGACAAACAGCATTAACAGATGAGGCTTTTCTATCCTGCTATGTGACCTCCTCGGAGGTGAGACATTTCTCACGTACAGTACATAGCCGAGTGATCTGCTGTCTCCCCCCCAGATGAGATTCATTTGATCACTCTGCCCTTTGTACGCTGTTCCCCTCAACCTCAACCGCATTTCCCTCGATAGATCTAAGCTAAACCAACACCACCCTTGTTCCACTTGGATATCATGAGCAGTGACTGTATGAAACCGTCAAAGTAAGCTCATGGGTATAAGAGGCTTGCAAGTTGTATATTTAGTAGAATCCCATTCACCCACTGTTTTTGTTAAGTTCTTTTTAACATTTTGTGTCATTTGATTCATTCTCATATAGTGTACATTAAATAAGGAATAAAACATGATGGGGCATGCCGCTATAGGACGTTAAGCAACAGACTGGCGCAAAGTGAAGGGCCATTATGATCCCGAAGTTGATTCGATTCTTATAACCGCATGCCCTAAAGTGTTTTATTCCTCTTACACCACAGCGATGTGCCAGTGCTTACGTTTTATTGATTAAAGAACACCATGCTACTTTTTACCCATATATAGTCACATTTAATGTTATGGAACATCCACAGAACAAGTTAGTTCCTGTTATCACTTCGATTATAGCAGCTATGAACAGTCGTTCCCTCACGTTGATGTAAACAAGACCAAAAAAAAATGAAGCTTGTTACCGAGCAACCGGTAAATGCAACATCCTCCACCCTTAGACATTACAAAACAATGTATTATAATAAGCACATTAATAATCATCCTGTGGCTGGCCTTACAGCTGCAGCTGATCAGCATTCGGCCGCCCAAAAGCCAACTCAAGTGAGATGGAGGCCGATACACAATGAAACACAGTCAGTCATGGGCAGAGGACAGGGTTATAGCTTTTGTTTACTTTTCACAAGATATCAGATTATAAGCAATAAATAACCAAGTTCTACAGTGACTAGATCATCACGAATACGTCCCTCAGTACAATGAGCTTATTTTTACACACAGACAGATGACGAGTTAAAGGGGGGGGGGAAACAACAACATAAAGTGCCATAGTAGAGTCACTGCAAGCTGCCAGATCAGCGACAGTTCTACAGAATTTAAATCTACAAGTCTCGATTTGCAGACCCCGAAGGTCATAGCATACAGTACATCATTTTTATTTCTTTATTTGAAAGATTTACATCGTTTTCATATCAAACCATTTCGCGTCCTGTTGGCTAAGAGCATCGTCATCCTGGAATAGACCTCTCTCATGTGGATCGAAATGTTTCATCATACCGTAACGCCGTATTGATCTGAAGTGGTTCTTCCCTGCCAGCGACATAACGGATCCAAACTCGACATCGACGCGTCTCGTCGGACTTTCCCTTTCATTTGTCACCTTCTGTGATGGTCAAGAAGGCTCGTAGTCGCTGTAACCGCCGACTACGCCGACACACTTATGTCGAGGAACACACATCGGATGTATCCAGATCCAGATGCATCCGATGACCCCCGATAAACTTTATTAAGACAGACCAAGTGCTGAGATTACTCCTGAAATGTTTACCGATCGCGGAAGAATTGAATAAAAATGCTTACCGGTGTGTCAATATTGGCAATATAATAGAAAAGAACGCACTCATTTCAGACACTTGAACTTTTTGTTAAATGTACGTAAGAAAGAGAAAGCCAGTAGTGCTCACTTCCTGTGCAATAAATCCTCTCAGATATAAATATGAACATAACTCGTACATGTTGCTTGAGGCAAGCGCATTAATGAACTACTCTACATTGTAGTTATTGCTCCTGACTGTGCAAAACATCGTGAATCTGATTCGGATGCAGTGTAGGGAGGCATGGATAGCAACTTTCAACGACTTTTATGTTTGCATCCACCGACATGATTTAAAATGATTGACACAACCTTGCTCTGTATGATTTGCACATAAGGCTGAGGTGAGGTATGAACTTAAAAAGACCCTGTTCGAACCACTGTTAAGTCTACAGTACAGTGTTTGGACAATGAAAAAGGATGTCCATCACGAGCATCCTCTTACCTGAGCAAATACAAACCAGTGTAATTCAGGGGTAGCTATACTGATACTGATATACGAGGGTTTCTGCTTATTATCGCCCTGCCTGGGCTCATGCCGATGCAGATGCACCTTATATTTACAGCGCCTCTGAAGCCGAGGTAACACACAGAGCATTTAGGAAAGACAAGGGTTTCTCGCCTTTAGCTTTAAGCTCTTCCTTAGCTTTCAGTCTTATGTTTTGCCCAGCTTTGTGTAGGCGGGATGGTTCCACGTTGGGTTAGTCCTTCAAAGCGCTTGTAGGTGTAGTTGAGGAAAACCCAGTCCTTAGACTTGAAGTCTGGCTCCGTTAGATTCGTCACTGAAACAAACAAACAAAAAATTCGGAATGTTGTTCGTTGTTTTTACAGCGAGGTTTATTGTTAATATGCCACCTAAAAGCTCTCGTTTAGGGATAATAAGTAGCTAGTGTCACAAGTGGAGGTTGAGGCAGAAGCAGTCGCAGATTTTTAAACATTTAATATAAACAAACAGACTACTAAACAAACACTAAGACAAATTGGCAAGAGACTATGGCAAGAAACAAAACACACCGACATGAAAGACAGGAGTCTCAGACAACGAAAGCCAAGGAGAGAGTGCAGACAAAGACTATATATACACATGAGTGCTCATTAACAAAAACGTGAATCGGGTGCAGTTGTGGTGCATTGCAGTGGCTGATGGGAAATGGAGTCCAGATTTCCCAGATACGTGACAGCTAGCAATAGCATCGGGTGGCAAGTTATTACTGCATTACTAACTACACAAACGAGATCTGTTTCGCATGACCTCATGTCTAGTTATAAATGTAATACTAAAATAGAAGACCGTGTTCATGGGTTGGTGCTCACCTGGCTGTAAGATGTCTGACTCAGGAAAATCGTCGAAATTGGAGGTGTCATCAATGCTCTTGATCTCAATGGAAATCGCAGCAGGTCGCTCTCTGTGTGTGGAGACAACAATATCCAGTTATATTCCAGACAGAGCTCTAGCTTATCCCCTCATAATATAATCTTATTACTATAACCTCGGTAAAAGGTTGCACATGCTGGATGGCCGTTGCGGACACTTTCATTACCTTCGTAATATTGCGACATATCTACAAAGCTTTCATTTAAAAAAAAAAAAAAGAAAGAAAAATTGCTCCCATATAATTCCGTTCATATCTCAATATACTTCAGATCTCAGTGGACAGTCGTGTCCCGTGGAGAGATTAGTCTTTCTAAATCCATAATACACTAAATCAACGTTGCAATAGCCGCACACTTCTTCCATGCTAAGGTAATATACCGCGCAGCCATTTCCTTTAGATTTCCTAAATGACTTGGGATACAGAGTCAAGCAAGGCCAATTCTATTGTTTTCGCTATCCACCGAGGGCATTTGGGTTTGAGATCAAAAGATGAAAGAGTCGAAAACTGCGAATTTCAGCTTTGATTTCCTCATAGTTACATCTAGATGCATTCTTATATAGGAAAGAGTGAGTGAGTCAGCAATTTCAGACCCAGACAACGTTTCGTCTAGGTCACCTTTCGTTGAATGAGTGCAGCGTACCTGATGTGCTCCCAGTCAACTGCCTCAAAGAAAGGGTGGCACTTTATTTCATCCACACTCAGTGCCCCAATCCTGTTCTCTGCATCCGTGCAATATCTGAAACACACACACACACACACACATCCTGTATTCACAACTTTTTAGAACTAAGGGCTGCATACATTTGCATCCAACTTCAAAGGCAGATTTGTCTCAAAATGTCCAGTCACAGGCTCAGGCTGTTAAACAACTTTATAACGTCTTGAACGCTCCCCTATTTGATTGTAGCACTTAATCGACTATATTATTATCCATCAAATGGACCTCAACTGTGTTGCCTCAAGTCTTGCATGGTGCCGAATGCTGGCCTGACCACTGGCACTGACTAATCACGTCCAAATTCTGATCAGTCCAACACACAAAGAAAAAAAAAATTTCAATATCAGCGCACTAGGGTGCCAGGAGTGGTACAAGAGGCTGCCAAAGACTCTCAGCTTCACTAAAAGAAAGCACAAGGACTGGACTGAATATCTGTAATCCAGGCACTCCTACATGATAAGCACAAAGCCCATCTCTCCCACCCGTAATCCCCCATTTTCTTCTTGCAGTGGAAAGCTACCCATGTTGAGACAAAATGCACGTCAATCAACACAGACCTTGGAAAGATTGATGGGCACAGTTGAAGTGGAAGTGATTATCGGGGCTATAAAGTAAAGTAGAGAGCAGCTAGAGGCTGAGGGCTGGCTAAGACTGATCAGAGTATACATCGACCACAACAGCACCACCTACCAAGTGCTTACTTGGAAAGCTTCAGCAGAACATCACAAATGGATGCGCAAGGATGAAGGCTAACTCATCCAAATCAAGATGCTTCTCCATTGTCAAAGGGAAGCTGACCCAAAGGATTTTTAAAATTAAGGAGCCAAATTCAAAAGTATTAGAAAAACCCATCAACAACCCTGGAAAGCAAAAAGAGAACATCTCAAAGTTGGTAACTAGGTTCAGAAGCAAAAGGCAGGACATGGTCAGAGGCCTGAAAATCATCAATAAATCCATGCTTCCTGGCAAGCTGAAGCTCTGGAGCCTACAATTTGGCCTGATACCCCACCTGATGTACCCACTAGACATCTATGACATCCCCCTCACAATGGTTGAGAAGATGGCGAGAATGATCAGCTCCAAAGCGAGGAAATGGTAAGGAGGTCCACAGTGTCTGAGCAGCATTGGATTAAAAGGACAATTAGCACTTGAGCTGCTGCTCTCAAGTCTAGAAGAGGAGTTCAAATGCAGCATTTCCCAGGGTGGAGATGACCCACTCAGCATCTTGGGACGCAGCAATCAGGATGACCATCCATGGGAACAGTAAGGAAGCTGTAAAAATGGTTAGATAAGCCATCCAGCATGACGACATCATTGACTATGAACCTTATCTGAATGGCAGAAACTGGTTGTCTTGGAGGCTGACTCGCAGCAACAGGACTGGAAAGTGTCGGTCTGTCCAGTAGAGGTTGGTGTCAAGGCTTTATAGTAACATCCGTGACTAGGCTGCTGAGGGACGTTGGGATTCATGGTCAAGCCCAGCGCCAGACAGTCAAAGAAACAGCAGTGGCTGCAATGTGCTGCAGACAAAGTCCCAAGCTGGTCCACAAAGTGAGCAGAAGGCTGGGCAGGTTCTGAAGGACAGATTTATCTATCTAGCCCCTATCGTAGCTTTCCAAACTGCAGCAAGTCTGGGAATAGATCTTATGAAGGATCATAACGTCCAGTACCATGCGTATTAAATACGAAGAGAAGAACAAGTCCGACGCAGAATGTACAGGAGAGAGAAAAAGTGGAGAAGAGAGAGGCTGGACTGATGAGACACAAAATGGAAAGAGATGAAGAGACAGAAAGACTGAGTGTGATTGTGAGCATGTATACTGGTGCATCTTGTGCGTGGGTTAATGTTATTCTGAGCATTATTACTGCACCCAGTTAAGAGCGGAAATTGACCATCTTCCAGTGACCCACCACTGAAGCAAAGCATTTAGATTACAATGTCTGAATATTGCTAAGAATGAAAAAGTTCATTGCTCTTTGAAAGGGTGCACTTGCATTATTCTGCTATTATATTATCATTATGAGTAAATGATTCTAAATCATAATAACCGTAAATAATTATCAGTGGCATAAAATGACCTTAGAATTACAATAATATGGTTTATCGTAATTATTTCTGGGACAATATATCGTCCAACAAAGTAGTTAATGTGACAGGACATTAAGATCAATGCAAGAATGTATACTGGATACATTGAAGGTATGTAAATACATGGCCCGATTCAACCAATTCTAGCAATAAGGCTTTTAGGAGTAAAAGACACAAGAGTGTATGTTTGTGTATATACAGAATCTCACAAAAGTAAGTACACCCCTCACATTTGTGTAAATATTTGATGATATCTTTTCATGTGACAACACTGAAGAAATGACACTTTGCTACAATGTAAAGTAGTGAGTGTACAGCTTGTGTAACAGTGTACATTTACTGTCCCCTCAAAATAACTCAACACACAGACATTAATGTCTAAACCGCTGGCAACAAAAGTGAGTACACCCCTAAGTGAAAATGTCCAAATTGGGCCCAAAGTGTCAATATTTTGTGTGGACACCATTATTTTCCAGCACTGCCTTAACCCTCTTGGGCATGGAGTTCACCACCACTTCACAGGTTCCACTGGAGTCCTCTTCCACTCCTCCATGACGACATCACGGAGCTGGTGGATGTTAGAGACCTTGTGCTCCTCCACCTTCCGTTTGAGGATGCCCCACAGATGCTCAATAGGGTTTAGTCCATCACCTTCACCCTCAGCTTGCTGGCAGCACTCATACATCTATTTCCCAAAGACAACCTCTGGATATGACTCTGAACACGTGCGCTCAACTTCTTTGGCCATGGTGAGACCTGTTCTGAGTGGAACCTGTCTGTTAAACAGCTGTATGATCTTGGCCACCGTGCTGCAGCTCAGTGTCAGGGTCTTGGCAATCTTCTCATAGCCGAGGCCATCTTTATGTAGAGGAACAATTCTTTTTTTCAGATCCTCAGAGAGTTCTTTGCCATGAGGTGCCATGTTGAACTTCCAGTGACCAGTATGAGGGAGGGTGAGAGCGATGACACCAAATTTAACACACCTGCTCCCCATTCACACCTGAGACCTTGTAACACTAACAAGTCACATGACACCGGGGAGGGAAAATGGCTAATTGGGCCCAATTTGGACATTTTCACTTAGGGGTGTACTCACTTTTGTGAGATACTGTATATAATTTGGATATGCCAATAATGTGTCTAACCTGAGGACCAGGTCTTTAGCTTTCTCTGAAATAGGAACCTCAGGGGGGAAGATCAGAGTTTCTCGCCAGTTCATGACTTTCCTGTATGTTTCCTGTGGTGTCTCAGAACAGAAGGGTGGGTATCCTAGCACAGAAAGACAGAGCACAACACTTTTTTTTAATATACAGCCAAACTGACCTGAAAAAGTACTAAGAAAGAGGTACACATACTATAGTGCTTCAATGTTTGTGAACTCTTTAGAATTTAATATATTTCTGCATAAATATGATCCACAACATCATCAGATTTTTACAAAAAAAGTCCTAAAAGTAGACAAAGAGAACTCAAATAAACAAATAAGACAAAAATATTATACTTGGTCATTTATTTATTGAGGAAAATGATCCAATATTACACATCTGTGAGTGGCAAAAGTATGTGCACCTCTAGGATTAGCAGTTGATTTTAGTCAGGTGTTTTCAATCAATGGGTTGATAATCAGTTGTGAGTGAGCACCCTGTTTTATTTAAAGAATAAAACATGCAAGGTCAACATAAAGGTCATGCAGCAAGACAACGACCCAAGACACACGAGTCGTTCTACCAAAGTACGTTTACAGAAGAATATAGTGAATGTTTTGGAACGGCCAAGTCAAAGTCCTGACCTTAATCCAGTAGAAATGTTGTGGAAGAACCTGAAGCGAACAGTTGACGTGAGGAAACCCACCAACATCCCAGAGTTGAAGCTGTTCTGTACTGAGGAACGGGATAAAACTCGTCCGAGTCGATGTGCAGGACCGATCAACACTTACCCCAAACGTTTATCTGCAGTTATTACTGCACAAGGGGGTCACACCACATACTGAAAGCAGAGGTGCACATACTTTTGTCTCATTTGTTTAAAAGGGTTCTATTTGTCTACTTTTAGGGAAATCTGATGAGCTTTAGGTCATTTTTATGCAAAGTTTATTCACAAACTGTCAAGCACCACTATATATCCAGAATATAAAAACAAAAACAAACTCTAAATCAATTCAGTTTATTAAAGAGCATGCAACCTATCCGATCATTCCTTAGCAGGAGCAATACATGAAGCAAACCAATGAGGATATGGTTGTAAGAGTTTGGACAGAGTTCAGTTTCAAATGGAATTAATCCGGAAGTAAACTCACGCCCAGTAAATGGCTATTAGTTTAGAGGTATGAAAATATTCCCAGGCAGATTAGCACATGGGATTACTCGCCATGATAGCTAATGACTTTACACAAGCTTCCTTCTTCCACATCTGAAGCAGTAGATACATAAGGTTGTTCCATGAACACCAGATAGATAGCCAGCAGGGGTGCTGAGGTTTGCCTGGATTTGTTCATTTGCAATAAATACAACTGTGATACGGTCTTCTTTCCTTCCATCCTTCTCATCGAGTTCCTGCTGGATTGGTGCTGGTTCCTAATGACAGAGAACTCTGGCGGTTATCTGGTACTCATAGAACCACAGTTACATCTAGCAATCTATTTCACCCTTGCTAACTGCCACCTTAGGACTGCACAGGTGTTCTGCGCACCCCTGCACTCATGCCACTGGGACAGGTGAGGTAGCTCAGGTAGCAGCAGTGCTAGATGTTCCTTGTAGAGTGGCACGGTGGATGCCAGAACTTCCAACAACCAGTGGGTCAGTTTCTGTTTAGACAAGGGAAGCTCCTCTTGTCTTTTTTCCATCACAACACAAAAATTCCAAATAGTACTGCATAATGCTGGTTACAATGATTTTAGAACCCTGGATTGAAACCCTGGGTTCAACCACAAGGCTGCTCCAGAATCATCTGCCTACCAGCATATGCAACACCAGTTATGTTGCCAATGCATCCGTAAACCACTTTTTTGCTGAGGTGATCACTAGTAAAAGAGAGACCCATTTCAGCTGGCATGCTGCACTGGGTCAGATCCCACACCGGGTACTCGACTCTGTGGGTACTGGACTCTGTGGGTACTGGACTCTGTGGGTACTGGACTCTGTGGGTACTCGACTCTGTGGGTACTCGACTCTGTGGGTACTCGACTCTGTGGGTACTCGACTCTGTGGCTGAATGCTGTGTCATGTGAGAGGAATCAGCAGTAGAGGTGGAATGTGTACAGTAGACAGTGAGGCTAGGTATAAACGTCCCACAGCACTGCCTACAGCAGCACGACCCGAGGAACCAATGCTCGCATTTTTAACACTTTCTTGTTCGTAGAACCTTTAAATATGGCAAAAGAGAAAAACCCTTCCTGTAAGTGAATGAGTACCAAGAATACACTCTGAGGCCTCCACTGTAGACTCTGCACAAAATTGTTTTGCACGCTCTTTCGCAGCGACGTCTGTCGGTTACCGAAACCTTTCAGCTGTACTCCTGAGCGTTCGACACACTGAATGCGTGTCGTGATGACGTCATAGTAATATGATAACTGCACAGGCATACCTATTAACATCTCATACATGATGACTCCCAAGGACCACCAGTCACACAGCTTATTGTACCCCGTCTGCATAAAGACCTCAGGGGCGATGTAGTCGGGGGTGCCGACAGTCGAGTACGCCTGTGCACATAAACAGGACTGAATTAAATTAGTGTAGTATATGGATGACGTTGTCCCGACACTGGCCCACACCCACACACACTCTTACCAGCTGTCGTCTGTTTTTCTTCCACGTCTCAGCCTTCCTCTTTGAGTTCATATTCTGAAAAGCTGATCAACACACACAGACACACAAACGGAGGTAAACATTTCACCCGAGGGCTTGGTATATTATTATGATCTTTAGAGAGCACTGAACTGTCTAAATACTTTCAAGTTTGCCTTCTATTCCTTTAGACCAGTATATTTCCACGTCTCGGTATGTGCAGAGAGATGTAGAGGTGGAGGACGCTGAAACCACTCCATACATGCAAGATTTCAGACTAGCTTTGGGCGTTTTAATGCAGGTGGTAAACAGGGATGATTTGCACATGATCAGTTTGGCAGAAAAGCTTGTTTTTGTTTTGTTGTTGGTTTTTTTTTTAAAAAGAATTTCAATAAGATTAAGGAAAACAAGGTGACACTTACAGAAGTCACTTGGAGGGTTATGTGTAAGGTTTCTATAAAACTCGGTGCGATGAGCCTTCTTCAAGCCTGTGCACAGGCCAAAGTCCGACAGCTTGACATGGCCCTAGGATTCAGCAGTATACAGAAGCTTATAAGTATGACTCAACCAGAAAAAACAGCAAAAAAGCAGCACCGACGCCATCGTAACAGTATTCCACTTGCAGGAAGCTGTGTATAGAATTGCGTGGATGTGTATCTTACCCGTAAGTCAAGCAGTAGGTTGTCTGGTTTGATATCCCGGTGAATGAAGCCCAGTTGGTGGATGGAGTCGATAGCCAGGACTGTCTCGGCGATATAAAACTGAGTGACCTCCTCTGAAAGGGTGTCTTTTTTCATAAGCAGGGTCATCATGTCTCCTGAGCGCACATACACAAATAACTCAAAAGTACCACTGGAACAAAGTCATATGCAGGAAGAACGTTGGGGAACATTTAAGCAGGCATGCAAATCGGACAAAATAAATGATGAATCGAATCAACAAGTCTGTTGGAGCCTGTGTAGGAAAGCGGTTACGTGCTTTCAGTAAGTATCATGACATGACATTCTGTTAAATAAAGTCCAAACTATACCGTCATCTTCTGATCTTACCTCCGGGCAGAAACTCCATGATGAGATAAAGGTTCCTTTTGTCCTGGAAACTGTAGAACATTTTTACTACCCATGCTCCATCTGCCTCCACAAGGATATCCCTCTCAGCCCTGATATGCGCTACCTACACGGGGAAAAAGGAATCTAAATGCCGGCTTAGCCAGGGACAAGGTTTTAGGTGAAATGCTAATTATATTATAATTATATTAATAATTATAAATAAATAAATAAATAAAATAATACACCTGTTCCTTCTCCAACATGTCTGCTTTTCGCAGGATCTTCATAGCATAGATGTGACCGGTGTCGATTTTCTGCACCAGACGCACCTGAGGACAAATGAAAGCAATCGATATTAACCGACACCGCCTGAAAGCCTGAAAGGGAAATGCAGAACACTTTGAGTTCCTTAATATGAAAAAAAAACCTTGTTGTTGAAAACAACACTCGGTTGTCCAATCTAACGGTGTTAATGGGGATTATTAGAAATGGATTAAAATGGTGTTTCTTGTCTGAACCGGTCAACACGCTCATACTCTTTGAATAGCAGGGGAATAGCAGAGGAAATCTCGGCCATGGGGACATAAACAACCCATTTGTAAAAGGATTATATTACAAATGTATGGACTGTCATGGATTTAACTTCAACACCAATACCATGTGTAGCATCATCATTCATGCACTTATCTAAATCAGCCAATCACGTGGCAGCGATGCGAAGCATAAAATCCTGCAGCTACAGGGGCGAGCAGCTTCGGGTAATGTTCATATCAACCTTCAGAATGGGCAGAAAATGTGATCTCAGTGACCGTGGCATGATTGTTGGTGCCAGATGGACTGGTTTGAGTATTTCACACCAGTCTCTAGAGTTTACACAGAATGGTGCGACAAACAAAAAGCGGTTGTGCGGTCAGAAACATCGTGTTGATGAGAACGGAGAACGGCCAGACTGGTTCGAGATAACGGCCAGGCTCGGATAACCACTCTGTACGATTGTATAGGGCAGAAAAACATCTCAGAATGCACAACACAGGCAGATGGGCTACAACAGCTGAAGACCAAGTCGGGTTCCTCTTCCGTCAGCCAGGAACAGAAATCTGAGGCTGCAGTGAGCACAGGCTTACCAAATCTGGACAGGTGAAAACTGGAGAAACGTAGCCTGGTCTGTTGAATCTGGATTTTTGCTGAGACACACAGATGGTGGAGTGAGAACTTGGCACCAACAGCATGAATCCATGGATCTAACCTGCCTTGTGTCACCGGTCCAGGCTGGTGGAGGCAGTGTAATGGTGTGGGGAATGATTCTTGGCATGCTTTGGGCCTGTTAATACCAATCAGTCATGGCTTGAGTGCCACAGCCTATTTGAGTATTGTTGCTGATCATCTCCATCCCTTCATGGCCACAAATGACCATCTTCTAATGGTTACTTCCAGCACGATAATGCACCATGTCACAAAGAAAACGTGGTCTCAAACTGGTTTCATGAACATGACAACATGAGTTCAGTGTTCTTCAGAGACCTTCCCAGTCACTGGATCTGAATCCAGTAGAACACCTTTGGGATGTGGGAGAACGGGAGATTCGCAGCAAAGTCCTCCTGGACCAACATGGACCAGAATCTCAAAGGAATGTTTCTGACACCTTGCGGAAACTCAAAACTTCTACAAAGAAGCATTTACGTGTAGTGTTAGAAAGACCTGGCTAACATTTAGGGGTTATCCTCTTAAACATTTATCATAAAGGCAATATAACAATTATGTCCCCTTGTGTTTTCCAAGTATCTCTGCGCACGTGTTGAATTGTTCTGAAATAAGAGCACATTGTTTGAGAGGCCAGTAAACCTACCAACCTCTCCAAAAGCTCCCCTTCCAATGACTTTGAGTGACTCGAAGTCACCAAGCCCCAGTCGAGTTCGCTTTAACCTCAGGAACTCGGTCTCCTTACGCGCATGCTGGGAGCGCCTCGTGATCTTCTGCAGTATGAACACAGAGACATCCCAAGCAGAAATTCCATAATTACGATGCAGTAACATTGTACATACACGCTGTATATCGTTCATCAACAATATCATCCAGGGGGAAAACGGTGTCAATATACTGCATTGAGACATTTCACCTCTTCATCGGGTAAGCCTTCCTCATCCATCACCTTCTCCAGTTTCTTCTGCCTGAAAATGAAGTTCATTTGCTGTTACATCTTCAAAAATCAGTCATTTCAGCACTTATAAAATATATGCGTGATTACCTATATATGCGTATTCATCAGTTACCCATGTGTTCATTCCAGCTCAATATATCTTGTATCCTGATACAGTTGTGTGAAAAAATAAGTACACCCCATGGAAATTCTTGGCTTTTTTTTTTGACATATTTGGACATGCAAACATTTGATCCTCTTTGAAACGGCGCCTATTAATGAAGCTGATATTCTTGAACAAAGCCACAAGGAAAATGAGCTTTTTCAATCGTGTATTCAACAGGATGATTAGTAGATGTTAAATATTTTGAATTTTACTAAAAAAGCCTTCAGCATGTGTTTTTGGATGGGACTCAGTTGTGCTGTTTGTTGTTGTCGATTTATTTTTCAATGCTAAAATGACATGACGGCTCTGAGGAGCCGGGAGAACAGCCAACCAAGGTCAGAAACACACGGCACAACAAATACAGACCACAAAAATATATTTAAGAATGCACACACACACAGTGATGGAGGCTACTAACTACCCCAAACAGCTCCAGCTGGCAGCTCATCCAAGAAAGGATAAACAGACAAAGAAAGAGACAAATCATTTAAGCTGCTTGGTTCTCCCAAATAAATGTTTTTTCTGCTGTTCCCACAGATTTGGCTCACAAGAAGTTGCCTGAACTATAGGAATGGGATCCCGAGCCGCAGAGTGCTGATTACATCAAGCCCTCATATACAACACTAACTCGTACTTAAAGTCCCAGGCTGTAGAGTGGAGCAGTGTAAAACATGTCCCTGTGCACAAAGCGAGCTCCATGAAGACATGGTGGAAGAAGGTGAAAGAACTCGAGTGTGGGGATGTGTGTTCATTCAGCTACAAGAACATTAGTGATGTTATGTCGAGGAGGCTTCAGCTCCAGTTCATCCCAAAGGGGTTCAGTGGGGTCGAGGTCAGGGCTCTGTGTAGGACACTCGAGTTCCTCCACCTTCTCCCAGACCGTAACACACCACGTCTTCATGGAGCTGGCTTTGTGCACAGCACCAGTGTGATGCTGGAACCGGTTTGAGCCTCTTCGTTCGAGTGAAAGGGAAGTGTAACGCTACAGCGTACACAAACACACATTCTATACAACCGTGTGCTTCAGACGTTGTGGGAACAGTCCGTGGTAGAAGCACCCGTGGGTGTGATGGTCAGGGGTGCACATACTTTTGGCAACATAGTGTATATGTAATCCCTCTCTGGGTTCGAAATAGATGCACTCATAATACACTCAGTTGTAGGTTTCAGTGAAGAACCTCTAAGAGTTCCCTCTGAGGAACAACCACAGAATCTTATAAGGCTTCCGGACTGAACCTGTTCTTTAGGTTCTTTGGGTTAAAATAGAAAATGACTGGGGCTTAAATGTAAACAGTTAGTAGGGCTGCATGATTGATCGAATATTGATCTCGATTACGATTTTGATTGCCCACGATTACATGAACATGATCCACTGTGATATTGAAGTTTAAAGTTCGTCCTCCGCTCACAGAAAACTCAGCTGCAGATCAAATCAAGCGCTTCCTGAACTTACAGTCAGTCACCACAGAGCGGTGGAGGGATGACTTCATTTTGTAACGCCAAACCCCGGAAACCAGTTAGCATTTTAGCGCTCGAGCTGCCAGCCTCACGTCGTGCTCCAGCGCTTGCGCGAGGGGAAATCGTGACACGAACATGTTGCTAAACGGCACTACAGAGGTTGACGGGGACATTTAACCTCATCACGCCGAACAGGAAGTGTCTTTGCAGATAAACTGGTTCAGGTTTGCTGTGCACAATTCCCAGTAAGAAATGTGGATGAAGATTCCTCCACAGAGTAAATCCGTATTATGGAAATGTTTTTAATCGCGTTTGGAGAAGTTCGTTGGAAGCTTGGTGATGGTGACGAGTGACCGTGGTGTAGTTTGTTTACAGCGTACGGTTGGATGTTTATTTCTGGAGATTGTATTTAGGCTTCAAACCTCATAAAAGTTGAGTTTGTTTGTGTAAATGATCTTGATGGACAGAACGTGTTAGTGTTGTAAACTTGTGTTGATCACAGAGATTATTTTTGGCAATAATCCGAAAGTCTATGTGTAAATCCTATTGGGTTTTTGTCGAGGGAACCGGTGTGATGATAACGTCCGGGTTCCGGTACAAAATGACGTCGTCCCTGAACCGCTCTATCGGGTGATTTGTCTGCGTCTCTCCTCCTGTAAACACCGTTATGGCCTTTTCTGCATTCGCCTGAATTGTTCCATTTGGTTACATATCGTTATATAGGAGAGCATTTTTATTTTTATTTATCCTATATTTTGGGTACAGTTTTATTTATATTTTGGTTCTACGAGATGATGCACTTTAAGGATCAGTCTATTTTGATGTAAAGATTTGTACATGAGCAGGAATGTAGCACAACATGGAGTCTGTTCATTTAAATGTGAAAGTGCAATAAAGATATGTTGTCCCTAAAAATCAATGAATAACCGTGATCTCAATATTGATCAAAATAATCGTGATGATGGTTTTGGCCATGATCGTGCAGCCCTAACAGAATAAATAGCTACCTCGTCTCCCTCTCCTCGTGCTGGGTAAGGAGAGTGCTGTAGAAGTTCTCCAGTGTGAGTTTGGCCACAGTCACTCTCTCTCTCGTGTGGTTACTCATCGGGAGCGGTGCTGCCATGCCTCCTGTCATGGCCAAGCTATTCTGTAGAGGCGAGAGACAGCGGTTATAGTTTTCAGTCCACTACAGTGATTACAATGAAGGACCAATCATCTCAGGTGTCAACTGTCCAATCAACCTACCTGTACTGTCAGTTTGCTCATTGTGTGTGTATTTATGGTGTATACTACAGAATATATACAGGTAGTATATTTTACATGTCAGAATGAAACTATAGGTAGAATAATTTGATCAGAAGATGCATCCAGACAGAGAAGATCATGAGTTATGACTCCGGCTTAAACAAAAGAACAATCTGCCGAGTACATGGCAGCGTGTGGAGATCATCATGGCCACAGGGGGCGCTGTCCCACAACACTGAATGTAGTAGATGTTACCAAAAAAACAACAACAACGACGACGACGTTATACCGATTAGCACAACAAGGAGGTGTGCGCGCGCGCACCCAAACACACACGAAACACACATATGCATGCGCGCAATCGCGCGCGCACACACATGCATGCATGCATGCAATCACATACACATGCATGCATGCAATCACGCACCCAAGTCCTAACACACACGCACACACACCCTCGGGAAGCGCGCGCTTACCTCACTGTCCTCCTGTAGATTAGACAGTTTGGAGAAATTGTCTAGACAATAAACACAGCCGAGTTCCTGGCCAGCCTGTGCTGGGACGTTTACCCCAACAGAGCACAGGAGATGTGCTGAATGTTCCGCTTCAAGCCGGGCTGAAACCTCACAACACACACTAATAAACACACGTCCTCAGATCTGCACAATGGTGCCCGGATTGCTCCTCTTCTTCTTCTTCTTCTTCTTCTTCTTCTTCCTCCTCTTCCTCCCCCACTTCATGCCGGCTCAGTCCGAGGAGCCTCTCACTGCCACCTACTGTAAAGCCCTTCACACTTCTGATGGACTCCGGTTACCGAGTCGCAAATCGGGCAGGAGACGCGGATCAGGTGGCGAAGCTTCTGCCAGATCTGTATAGTCTGTATGATTATAATGTACACCAGCAAACCCTACAACACCGCCTTATAACTTCTAAAGCATAACAATAAAAGGCTAAATGTTTTTAAACATATGTGTATTATATTATTTTAAATATTATGTTATATATATATATATAGCGATGGATTGGCACCCTGGGTGAACCCTGGCACCCTGTCCAGGGTGTACCCCGCCTTGTGTCTAATGCTCCCTGGGATAGACTCCAGGTTCCCCGTGACCCTGAAAAGGAGTAAGCCTTATAGAAGATGGATTTCTGGATGTATAATATACAGTGGCAAGAAAAAGTATGTGCGCCCTTTGGAATTTCATGGTTTTCTGAATAAATTTGTCATAAAATGTGATCTGATTATTGAGTATTGACAAAAATAATGTGTCTAAAATAATAACACAAAATAAATTCTGATCTTTCATGTCTTTATTGAACACACTCATTCAACATTCAAAATGGCAGTGGAAAAAGTAAGTGAACCCTTAGAATTAATAACTGGTTGACCCCGCCCCTTGGCAGCAATAACCCCAACCAGACACTTCCTGTATCTGTGGATCAGACCTGCACATCGTTCAGGAGGAATTTCAGCCCATTCTTCCTGCAGAACTGCTTTAGCTCGGTCATATTCTTTGGACGTCTCATGTGTATGTCTCTCTTCAAGTCATTCCACAGCATCTGTATTGGGTTGAGTTCTGGGCTCTGACTCCACTCCAACAGGTGGATTTTGTTTTTCTGAAGCTATTCTGTTGTGGACTTGTTCCGGTGTTTTGGGTCGTTGTCCTGTTGCATCACCCAACTTCTACACAGTTTCAGCAGATGTACAGACATTCTCACATTATCCTGAAGAATTGTCTGATACACTTGGGAATTCATCTTCCCCTCAATGATTGTAACGGACTGTGTGGTGGTGCTTGAGATATTGTTCCTGGTCCTGACTGACTGAGGTCTCCCAGTCAGGAAGTCCAGGTTCCAGTTGCAGATAGAAGCATTCAGGCCCAGTAGGTTCAGTGAGTGTGTGTGTGTGTGTGTGTGTGTGTATTACCATACTCTGTGTTTATTGTATGTATTTATCATTTATTATGTATTTATAATGATAAGGGAGTTTTTCTCTTTGGGTTTTGCTAGTTTTTATCCATCATAAATGTTACCATATGTGCATTAGCATAGCATAAACATGGCTTAATGGTTCACCTCACACCTCCAGGGTTGAGGGTTCGATTCCTGCAACCGTCCTGTGTGTGTGGAGTTTGCATGTTCTCCACGTGCTGCCGGGGATTCCTCCAGGTACTCCAGTTTCCTCCAAAGACATGCGTGGACGGCTGACTGGCATTTCCAAAAGTGTAGTGTATGAATGGGTGTGTGAGTGTGTATGTGAGTGTGCCTTGCGATGGATTGGCACCCTGTCCTGTGGGTGTTCCCTGCCTTGTGACCCATGCTCCCTGGGATAGGCTCCAGGTTCCCCGTGACCCTGTAGGGAGTCGTGCGTGTGACGCTGTGAAGGAGGGAGCAGGTGAGTACATGTACATTGTGCACCACATAGGATGGCTTTTGTATTAGACACTAGGTTTAGGAGAGAGTGCCACCCCCTGTATGTTTTGTTATCTGAGTAAGCCAGTTTAGCTAGGGCGTGTTGTACGCCCAAGACTTTTCTTTCTGCCTCTTCTTTTATAACCGTTTAATTAGATTAAGGGCTTTTATTAAACATGAACAAAATACACTACAATACCAACATTTATTAACAACACACTTTTAAAAACAACAAAATAACCAGTACATATATTTACAGTATATTTAAAGACAAAAAACATCTCTCTCTCTCTCTCTCTCTCTCTCTCTCTCACACACACACACACACACACACACAGATAAATTCAACCAGTTAACAACATCAAGGAGTTTTATAAACAATTAATAAATACAATTTGAATAATATTATGCATGAGTATATATTATGCATTTATAACTATATACAAGTAACTATATATACTTGTATTGTGCCCTGCGATGGACTGGCACAACTGTCCAGGGTGTACCCCGCCTCGTGCCAGATGCTCCCTGGGGTAGGCTCCAGGTTCCCCGTGACCCTGAAGAAGGAGTAAGTGGTAGAAGATGGATGGATGGATGTTCTTGTATATAGTTCTAAATACATCATTTCAGTTCATTTAATAAACTGTTCAAGATTAGTTCTTTATTGTCTCTTATTGAATATGCAGTAATTATTATACTTATTCATAAGGATTGTTTTTACCCAAGGCAATAAGGAAAGATAACTGAGGGGTGGGGGCTTGGGGCCCAGAAACCCTGTGTGTGACCGTGTGTGTGTGTGTGTGTGTGTGACTGAGTGTATGTGTATGTGTGCGAGTGAGTGTGTGTGTGAGTGTATTTGTGTGAGTGAGTGTGTGAGTGAGTGTGTGTGTCTGTGAGTGTGTGTAAGTGTGTGAACGAGTGTGTGAAAGTGTGTGTGAGTGTATGTGTGTGTGAGAGAGTGAGTCTGTGTGAGTGTGTGTGAGTGAGTGTGTGTGTGTGTGTATGTGTGTGTGTATGTGTGCGCGAGCGTGTGTGTGTGAGTGTATGTGTGTGAGAGAGTGTGTGTGAGTTTGTATGTGTGTGAGTGTGTGTGTGTGTGTGTGTGTGTGTGTATGTGTGAGTGTGTATGTGAGTGTTTGTGCGAGTGTGTGTGGAGCGAGTGTGTGAGCCGTAGCGTGTATGTGTGAGAGAGTGTGTACGTGTGGTGTGTGTGTGTGTATGTGAGTGTGTATGTGTGAGTGATGTGTATGTGTGTGTATGTGTGTGAGTGTGTGTGTGAGAGAGTGTGTGTGTATGTGAGTGTGTATGTGAGTGTGTGTGTGTGTGTGAGCAAGTGTGTGTGAGTGTGTGTGTGCGCGTGTGTGTGTGAGTGTGTGTGTGTGTGAGCGAGTGTGTGTGTATGTGTGAGTGTGTTGTGTGAGTGTGTGTGTGCGAGTATGTGTGAGCGAGTGTGTGGAGCGAGCATGTGTGAGCCGAGTGTGTGTGAGTGAGTGTGTATGTGTGAGTGTGTGTATGTAGTGAGAGTGTGTGTGTGTATTGTGTGTGTATGAGAGTGTGTATGTGAGTGTGTATGTATGTATGTGGTGTGTATGTGAGTGTATGTGTGTGAGAGAGTGTATGTGAGTGTGTATGTATTGTGTGAGAGTGTGTGTATGTGAGTGTGTATTGAGTGAGAGGTGTGTGAGAGTTGTGTGTGAGAGAGTGTGTGTGTATGTGAGTGTGTGTGTATGAGAGTGTGTATGTGAGTGTGTATGTGTGTGTGTATATGTGTGTGAGAGTGTGTATGTGTGTGTGTATATGTGTGTGAGGTGTGTATGAGAGTGTGTATGTGAGTGTGTATGTAGTGTGTGTGAGAGTGTGTGAGAGTGTGTGTGTATGAGAGTGTTGAGTGTGTATGTGAGAGTGTGTGTATGAGAGTGTATGTGAGTGTGTGTGGGTGAGAGTGTGTGTGTATGAGAGTGTGTATGTGAGTGTGTATGTGTGTGTGAGAGTGTGTATGTCTGTGTGTGAGAGTGTGTGTGTATGTGAGTGTGTATGTGTGTGTGGAGTGTGTATGTGTGTGTGTGAGAGTGTGTGTATGTGAGTGTGTATGTGTGAGAGTGTGTGTGAGAGAGTGTGTATGTGAGTGTGTATGTAGTGAGTGTGTGTGAGAGTGTGTGAGAGTGTGTGTGTGTATGAGAGTGTGTATGTGAGTGTATGTGTGTGAGAGTGTGTGTATGAGAGTGTGTATGTGAGTGTGTATGGGTGAGAGTGTGTGTATGAGAGTGTATGTGAGTGTTTGTGTGTAAGAGTGTGTATGTCTGTGTGTGAGAGTGTGTGTGTATGTGAGTGTGTATGTGTGTGAGAGTGTGTATGTGTGTGTGAGTGAGTGTGTGTGTATGTGAGTGTGTATGTGTGTGTGTATGTGTGTGAGAGAGTGTGTATGTGAGTGTGTATGTGTGTGAGAGAGTGTGAGAGTGTGTATGTGTGTGAGAGAGTGTATGTGAGTGTGTATGTGTGTGAGAGAGTGTATGTGAGTGTGTATGTGTGTGAGAGTGTGTGTATGTGTGTGTATGTGAGTGTGTATGTGAGTGAGAGAGTGTGCACGTGAGTGTGTATGTGTGTGAGAGAGTGTGTATGTGTGTGTATGTGTATGTGAGTGTGTATGTGAGTGTGTATGTGAGTGTGTATGTGAGTGTGTATGTGTGTGTGTATGTGTATGTGAGTGTGTATGTGTATGTGAGTGTGTAGGTGAGTGTATGTGTGTGAGAGTGTATGTGTTAGAGAGTGGTATGTGAGTGTGTATGTGTTAGAGAGTGTGTATGAGTGTGTATGTGTTAGAGAGTGTGTATGTGAGTGTGTATGTGTTAGAAGTGTGTATGTGAGTGTGTATGTGTTAGAGGTGTGTATTGAGTGTGTATGTGTGTGTGAGAGTGTGTATGTGTATGTGAGTGTGTACGTGTGTGAGTGTGTGTATGTGAGAGTGTGTATGTGTATGTGAGTGTGTATGTGAGTGTGTGTATGTGTATGTGAGTGTGTATGTGTGTGTATGTGTATGTGAGTGTATGTGTATGAGTGTGTATGTGAGTGTGTATGTGTGAGAGTGTATGTGTATGTGAGTGTGTATGTGAGTGTATGTGTATGTGAGTGTGTATGTGTTAGAGAGTGTGTATGTGAGTGTGTATGTGTTAGAGAGTGTATGTGAGTGTGTATGTGTGAGAGAGTGTGTATGTGAGTGTGTATGTGAGTGTGTATGTGTGTATGGTATGTGTATATGAGTGTGTATGTGAGTGTGTATATGTGTGAGAGAGTGTGTGTGTATGTGAGTGTGTATATGTGTGAGAGAGTGTGTGTGTATGTGAGTGTGTATGTGTGTGTGTATGTGAGTGTGTATGTATGTGAGTGTGTATGTGTGTGAGAGAGTGTGTGAGTGTGTATGTGTGTGCATGAGAGTGTGTATGTGAGTGTGTATGTGTGTGAGAGTGTATGTGAGTGTGTATGTGTGTGAGAGAGTGTATGTGAGTGTGTATTTGAGTGTGCATGTGTGTGAGAGAGTGTATGTGAGTGTGTATGTGTGTGAGAGAGTGTGTATGTGTGTGTATGTGAGTGTGTATGTGAGTGAGAGAGTGTGCACGTGAGTGTGTATGTGTGTGAGAGAGTGTGTATGTGTGTGTATGTGTATGTGAGTGTGTATGTGAGTGTGTATGTGAGTGTATGTGTATGTGAGTGTGTATGTGAGTGAGAGAGTGTGCACGTGAGTGTGTATGTGTGTTAGAGAGTGTGTATGTGAGTGTGTATGTGTTAGAGAGTGTGTATGTGAGTGTGTATGTGTGTGTGTATGTGAGTGTGTATGTGTGTATGGTATGTGTATATGAGTGTGTATGTGAGTGTGTATGTGTGTGTGTGTGTGTGTGAGAGAGTGTGTATGTGTATGTGAGTGTGTACGTATGTGAGAGAGTGTGTATGTGTGAGTGTGTATGTGTATGTGAGTGTGTATGTGAGTGTGTGTATGTGTGTGTGAGTGTGTGTGTATGTGTGAGAGAGTGTGTATGTGAGTGTGTATGTGTGTGTGTATGTGAGTGTGTATGTGTGTGAGAGAGTGTGTATGTGTGTGTAGTGTGTGTGTGAGAGTGTTGTGTGTGTGTGTGTGTGTGAGTGTGTATGTGTGTGTATGTGTATGTGAGTGTGTATGTGTATGTGTGAGTGTGTATGTGTATGTGAGTGTGTATGTGAGTGTGTATGTGTGTGAGAGAGTGTGTATGTGTTAGAGAGTGTGTATGTGTTAGATAGTGTGTATGAGTATGCGAGTGTGTATGTGAGTATGTATGTGTGTGAGAGAGTGTGTATGTGTATGTGAGTGTGTATGTGAGTGTGTATGTGTGTGTGAGAGAGTGTGTGTGTGTGTGTATGTGTATGTGAGTGTGTGTGTGTGTTGGTATGTGTATGAGTGTGTGTAGAGTGTGTATGTGTGTGTGTGTGAGAGAGTGTGTATGTGTATGTGAGTGTATGTGTGTGAGAGAGTGTGTATGTGTGAGTGTGTATGTGTGAGTGTGTATGTGTATGTGAGTGTGTGTATGTTTATGTGAGTGTGTGTATGTGGTGTGTATGTGTTGTATGTATGTGTGAGAGTGTGTATGTGAGTGTGTATATGTGTGAGAGAGTGTGTGTGTATGTGAGTGTATGTGTGTGTGTATGTGAGTGTGTATGTATGTGTGTGTAGAGATGTGTGTGTGTGTGTGTGTATGTGAGTGTGTATGTGTGAGGAGTGTGTAGTGTGTATGTGTGAGAGTGTATTGTTGTGTGTATGTGAGTGTGTATGTGTGTGAGAGTGTATGTGAGTGTGTGGTGTGTGAGTGAGGTAGAGTGATGTGGATGTATGTTAAGTGTGTATGAGTGTGTGGGTATGTGAGTGTGTATGTGTGTGAGTGTGTGTGTGAGTGTATGAGTTGTGTATGTGAGTGTGTATGTGTGTGAGATTGTATGTGTGTGTATGTGTGTGTATGTGAGTGTGTGTATGTGAGTGTATGTGTGTATGTGAGGTAGTGTGAGTGTATGTGTGTGAGAGTGTGTATGTGTGTGTGTATGAGTGTATGTGTGTATGTGAGTGTATGTGTGTGTGAGTGTGTATGTGTGTGTGTATGATTTGTATGTGTGAGAGTGTGTATGTGTGTGTATGTGAGTGTGTGTGTGTGTGTAGGGAGTGTGTATGTGTGTATGTGAGTGTATGAGTGTGTATGTGTGAGTGTGTATGTGTGTGAGAGTGTATATGTGTGTGTATGTGTGAGTGTGTATGTGTGTGTGTATGTGAGTGTATGTGTGTATGTGAGTGTATGTGTGTGAGTGTGTATGTGTGTATGTGAGGTGTGTATGTGTATGTGAGTGTATGTGTGAGTTGTATGTGTGTGTATGAGTGTGTGTGTGTATGTGAGTGTATGTGTGTGTATGTGAGTGTGTGTGTGTGTGAGTGTGGTATGTGAGTTGTATGTGTGTGTGTATGTGTGTGTGTGTATGTGTGTGTGTGTGTATGTGAGTGTGTATGTGTGTGTGGTATGTGGAGTGTGTATTGTGTGTGTATGTGAGTGTGTATTGTGTGAGAGTGTGTATGTGTGTATGTGTGTGTATGTGTTGGTGGTTTGTGTGTATGTGAGTGTATGTGTGTGTGTGAGTGTATGTGAGTGTGTATGTGTGTGAGTGGTGTGTGTGTATGTGGAGTGTGTATGTGTGAGTGTGTGTATGTGTGTATGTGAGTGTGTATGTGTGGAGTGTGTATGAGTGTATGTGTGTGTATGTGAGTGTGTATGTGTGTGAGAGAGTGTGTATGTGTTTGTGTGTGTGTATGTGATGTGTATGTGTGTGTGTGTATGTGAGTGTGTATGTGTGTGTATGTGTGTGTATGTGTGGAGTGTGTATGTGAGTGTGTATTGTGTGTGTATGTGAGGTATGTATGTGTGTATGTGTGTGTGTGTGTGTGTGTGGAGGTGTATGTGAGTGTATGTGTGTGTATGTTGTGTATGTGGTGTGTGTGTGTGTGATGTGGTGTATGTGTATGTGAGTGTGTATTTGTGTGTGTAGTGTGTGTGTGTGTGTGTATGTGAGGTGTGTGTATTGTGTGTGTATGTGAGAGATGTGTGTATGAGTTTGTGTGTGTGTAGAGTGTGTATGTGAGTGTGTATGTGTGTGAGAGAATGTGTATGTGTGTGTGTATGTGAGTGTGTATGTGTGTGTGTATGTGAGTGTGTATGTGTGTGTGTATGTGTGTGAGAGAGTGTGTATGTGTGTGTGTGTATGTGTGTGAGAGAGTGTGTATGTGAGTGTGTATGTGAGTGTGTATGTGTGAGCGAGTGTGTGTGAGCGCGCGCGTCGCTGTGCGCGTGCGTCGTGTGTTGTTTGTCCGCCATTGCAGGTCACAGTCAGAGCTCCTGTACCGCGCAGGCCCGGAGTAGCGCAGCCGCTCTGAGGTTAGTACCCTACCGCGCAATCTCCAGCTATTTCAGCCCCGGCGCAGCCGCACCAGCGCACCGGCCCTGTAGCACACACACTCGTGTCACACAGGCGCAGTTTGCGCTCGCGGCGCGCCGCAGCCTCCAGGACGGATTTGCCGGGCTTTTCTCCCCTGCACGGATTAGCATGCGTTTGAGCAGCAATGGAGCAGAAATAAAGCCCGGGTGGTGTGTGTAGGCCTCGGCCTGGGAGGAAACTCCTGCGATGGCGCGTTAGCCGGAGAACGCTAGCCGGAGAACGCTAGCCGGAGCGCGCTAGCCGGAGCGGGGTGCTCGACATTCCCGCCCTGTTCACTCGCCCTACACGGTGTAGACCCGGGACCCGGGACCCGGGCTGTAGATGGAGATATTTCACCGGATACTTCTCACCCAATTTAGATCATTCATCCCGAGGGTGTCGTGTTGTACTCCGCGTCCGCGGCTCTCCGCCTAGCTAGCTAGCATGCTAGCACACAAGCTAAAGGCTAGCGAAAGTTGATCAGTTGTGTCTCTGTGAGCGGGTCCGCTGTGTGGATCTGGTTCTGGTTCTGTTGGGACTGTGTGAGCGGGTCCGCTGTGTGGATCTGGTTCTGTTGGGACTGTGTGAGCAGGTCTGGAGTGTGGATCTGGTTCTGGTTCTGGTGGGAGTGTGTGAGCAGTGCAGTACTCTGGTTCTGGTGGGAGTGTGCGAGCAGGGCAGTACTGTGGATCTGGTTCTGGTGGGTGTGTGTGAGCAGTGCAGTACTCTGGTTCTGGTGGGAGTGTGCGAGCAGGGCAGTTCTGTGGATCTGGTTCTGGTGGGAGTGTGTGAGCAGGGCAGTTCTGTGGATCTGGTTCTGGTGGGAGTGTGCGAGCAGGGCAGTTCTGTGGATCTGGTTCTGGTGGGAGTGTGTGAGCACGGCAGTTCTGTGGATCTGGTTCTGGTGGGAGTGTGCGAGCAGGGCAGTTCTGTGGATCTGGTTCTGGTGGGAGTGTGTGAGCAGGGCAGTACTGTGGAGTAGTTTGGCTGTAGGACAGCGCAGGGTTCTCCCGTGTGGACCAGCCCGATTCAGGGAGTTCACAGGAGACCTGGTGGTCGTGTGTGGATTCCTGATGGAGATCAGGTCCATGTGCAGGTCAGGAAGGCGTGTGACGGAGTCGTTCCAGCTGTAATCGACCAGAGCCAAGCCGTTGTGTAGGACGTTCCCTCCCCAGAACATCGAGTCAGTGGTTTCATGTCGTACCTCAGAAGGTTGGTGTGAGAGATGCTGGAGGAGAACTTGCATTGGTGAGGGGATGGTTTGTATGTAAGAGTGTAGAGTGTCTGGGGAAATGGTTGAACGTTCAGAATAGGGCTTGCTTTCTATTTGGGATTCAAATGTGTCGTGTGAAATGATGATGATGATGATGATGATGACGACGACTCTGACGTGGTGCGAGTCGTGCTGGAGATGTCCGGGCCACTCGCACCATCAGTGGCAAGGGGTGTGGTAGAGGGTCGCTCCTCACAGCTCCGGCGGCTCGGTCCATGTGGAGCTCGGCATGCCGTCCCCGTGGGGTTCCTCCAGTGTTCTCCCACCTTCACAAAACACACCAGACGTGTGTGTGTGTGTGAGGGGCGTAATATCCAGGCTGTATCCATTCTTTATGCCCAGTGTTCCCCATATGTAGTGTTTACTGAAGACGAATTAATGCTAAATTATTATTATTATTATTATTATTATTATTTTGATTGTTATTGTTATTATTTAGCTGCACTATTGTTATATTTTACAGACTTGAAGCGAGGCAGTAATATGAACCTGGTCATGTGTGAAGTGCAGACAGGTCGGGGTTCGATGTACACACGGATTGTTGACATTCAGGGTGGTTTATTGTTGTTGTTGTTGTTCTTGTTTTTTTCTGTATGAAAATATGAAATAATTATGTATACTTAAATATGGTCTAATCATGAAAACCATTGTGTCCCAGACTGCTTTGTAAACACACACACACACACACTTACACTCCCGAGTTTTGGCTCCCAGTTGGTTCCGGCCGCGAGAACGGTTCCGATACGTTCTTCTTTTGTCGAAGGCGTTCGTGACGGTTCTCTGAAACCATCAAATGTAATACGAGACGTCTTTTTTTTTTAATAAGACGTCGAGACTTGTGCGACGCCTGTATATTCATTTCTGATCTTATTCCCGCGGAGCGTGCTTGCTTTCTTTCTTTCCCCCAGAACTACGCGTTTTCCGATTTACTCCGTTATTCACGATGGATCCCGCCTCCTGTAAATCGCGGCGAGGACGTGTGGTCGAGCCAGATCTGTATTTACAGTGTGAAGTTCTAGTCGGAGGACGGTTAGGCTTTCCTGCAGTAGCTAACCGAAACCGGTTCGTGAAAACGGACGTACATGACTATCCTAGCGTTAAAATGAAAAAGAGCGTACCGCGTGTGCCTTGCTGTACCACACTCGCGCCGACTCGGGAAGGGCTGTTCACGAACACGCCGTGCGATGAAGTGGGATGGAGCATGTGCAGGATCGAGGGTTCTCCTGGACCAGGCTTTCTTGGGTTTCTGCTGAGGTTTGGTTGCCTGTGTAATTTAGTCGAGCACGTCTTCTGGAAGAAGTGCGCGTCCACCTCAATTCCGAGCAAGGAATCGTGTCGTTCGTTTGGTTTTTAAGTCTCGCCCCGACGCCAGAGGACGACGTGAACTGCGCCGAAGTCTCAGAAGTCATTTACAGCTCCCAGATTTGCATGTCGAGCTAAACGCGCCTCTAATGTGAGCCTGTGAGAACGAATCCGGTGGTCATAACGAACCGTGTCGGTAAATGTTTATGCACGCCGTAATGTGCGAGGTAATGGAAGAGCTAAAGGTACGTAACGCGGTGTCCGTCACGTATTTTAGCTTCCAAGGGTAATAATTGGAAAGTTTCTGCAAATACAGTCTATCAGTTATTCCTTAAAGCTGTTTCAGTTGTGCTGTGTGTGTGTGTGTGTGTGTGTTAGTTTAAGGAAAGCCATATGAAGTGATGGACGACCACACAGTGCATCAGACGGAGCACATGACTACCATCGAGGCCCACGCTGTTTCTCAACAGGTTCATGTGTCTACCTACACGGAGCACAGCATGCTCAGTGCCGACGAGGACTCGCCTTCCTCTCCTGACGACGACATGTACGATGACTCGGACATCCTGAACTCCGCAGGAACCGATGAGGTCACGGCACATTTGGCAGCTGCAGGTACAACACACTCCGGGGGGAAAATACATCGATTAAATCGCCGTTTTTATATAAAAAAAAAAACTTTGGTCCAGTGTTAGTGAGAGAAAAGGACATCATGTCATTTGAAACGAGGAAGTACTTAGTACCGTCCTGATTGAGGTAATATTTTTTGGAACGAGGTGGTTCATCCCTCCAGTTCGGTCCTAGAGACTGAGAAACTGGACCACGGCTGATATTTACATCCAGACGCGTTTTGTTTTATGAAAGAAATAATAGCTCCGAGTGTCGTACTCTCGGTTCGAGCCCTGGCTTTCACACAGTGAAGACTGCAAAAAAGGATAAAGCAACATGAAGATCAGAGAGCTGTCTGTGGGAGCAAAGCCAGCCAGTGTGTGTTGATGAATAGGAACGGCTGATAAACTGTTTTTATATCAAACCTTCAGGTCCGGTCGGCATGGCCGCCGCCGCTGCTGTGGCGACAGGGAAAAAACGCAAAAGGCCGCACATCTTTGAGTCAAACCCTTCGATACGCAAAAGACAGCAGACTCGCCTGCTCAGGTGAGAGTATTGATCGATTCTGCGGGACTGATCCCTTAAACCCCAACAAACCGAGAATCTTAAAGAGATTATCTTATCTCTAGGAAGTTGCGGGCGACACTGGATGAATACACGACGCGAGTCGGTCAGCAGGCCATCGTCCTTTGTATTTCTCCGTCCAAGCCCAACGCCGTGTTTAAGGTGTTTGGTGCTGCTCCTCTCGAGAACGTGGTAAGTGTCCCGTCTCCGCATTCTTTTGTGTCTAATGCCCGTTCGTGTCCGTTTCAAATTTGTGTGGTTTCTTCTGCTCGCCGTCAGGTCAGAAAGTACAAAAGTATGATCCTGGAGGATCTGGAGAACGCCCTAGCTGAACACGCACCGCCCGGAGGTGGAGACCTGAGCTCTGAGCTGCCGCCACTCACCATCGACGGCATCCCGGTGTCTGTGGATAAAATGACCCAGGTGGGTGGGCTGGCGGGCTCACACCAGCAGATGGCACTGCAGGCCAGGCTTTCGTTTCTCCCAGTCCCGTCAGATCTCTCTCACTCTCACACACACACACACACACACACACACACCTTTCTTGTTTCAGTTTGCGCAGCTCGGCTCAGGTTTTAAATGCACGCCCCTCCTAGTTTTCCGAAAGCGTAAATGTATGTTTTCAAAACAGACCGGAGACGTCACGCAACTCGAGTGTATTTACACCACTGCACCTGACACTACCACCTGATTTTTTAAAAATGATTTTTTAAATTTTATTTTGAGCCTAATATTTAAACTAGGCAGAGTTATACACTGAAGTAAAATAATCAAATGTATTTATTTTCCCCTCTCAACCCCACATGCTCTGAACATCTCAATACCTGTGAACACTTTTCTGGCTGCAAGCTTCAGGATCGTAAAGGCAACAGACCGAGCGGAAAAACGTCTAAACGCCATGACGAGAGAGAGAGATATAGATAGATAGAGATATAGATATAACGATATATGGGCACAGGATTGTCCGTCAAACCACGGTTACTTCCGGTCCTCTAACCTGTTTGGACGAGTGCCAATATTATTTAGCGGAACAGATTTAGTACAGAATTCCTTTGCCCTTTGTCCTGGCTGACGTCGGAGTAAGTGGAGGCAGAGTGAATATGTTTTGCAGTGTTGTGATGAAAACTGTGTTCGGTATGAGGGGAAAGACCGTGTGTCCATTTGAACTGCAGTGTAAACACAGCCCCCAGAGCACAGGCACGCCTTCTGGGGGGGGGGGGTTTGTAGATTCGAGAGGTAGGCCTTTGCAGGAATCGGCATGTAAGAGCTCGGATCGGTGTGTGTGTGTGTGGGGTGGGGGGGTAATTATGCAGTTGGTCGAGGACAGCTCCGAGGCTCCTGATTGACTCCCAGGTGGATTAGGAGCGGTAGGATGAAGGAAGCAGCGTGCAGAGTGGAGTGTTCAGGTCGTTTATTTAATTAGGCCCGTCTGTACAGCTTCAGATCAAGTGTGACTTCAGGGCCTGTTGCAGTCGCTCGATATTAAAAACCCCCCAATCATCTGACCTCACCTTCTCCACAACAGGAAATGTTTTATTTTATTATTGTTATTATTATTCTCAACCTGTACGTCTTCTGCCCACCCCCCCTCTGCCCCCCCATACCCGTCCTCAGGCTCAACTCCGAGCTTTCATTCCTGAGATGCTGAAGTATTCTACAGGCCGGGGGAAACCTGGCTGGGGGAAGGAGAGCTGCAAACCCGTTTGGTGGCCTGAGGACATTCCCTGGGCCAACGTGCGAAGTGACGTGCGTACCGAGGACCAGAAACAGCGGGTACGGTCGTAGAAATCGCGGTCCGCGATATGTGCTCGGTGGTTCCATCGAGAGATTTAAGCGCGTTTCTCAGTTCCAGATCCTTTAGTAAGGGATTCGGGATCGTTATTATCGAGGCGCCTGAGGCCACTGTTCTCGAGCGCTGTCGTGTTTGCTGAACGTGTTTGTTTGCTGTTGGCGACAGGTGTCATGGACGCAGGCCCTGAGGACGATCGTTAAGAACTGCTACAAGCAGCACGGGAGAGAGGACCTACTCTATGCATTCGAAGACCAGCAGGTCACGCCTCAGCAGGTTGCCGCGGCCGCAGCCGCAGCACACAGCATCGCCCACCTGGTGCCTTCACAGACAGTCGTTCAGACAATCACTAACCCCGACGGAACTGTCTCGCTTATACAGGTGAGTCCTCTGATTTCAGATCGCCCACCCAGTCACGTCCACAGTGAAGGTTTTCACACCGCTCTGGTGTTCTCGACTCGTTTTAACAAACGAGGAGGAAGAGCAGAAGAACAAGAAGAGGAAATAAAAAAAGACAAGCCAAAGAAAAAAAACCTCTGGTGTTTGGGGGCCTCTAAAAATCCTAGTGACGAGCAGGAAGAGGAAAAATCATGTGGAAAACTATAGTCAAAACACCGTCTCTGCTTTTTATAGTGCGCTCTGTCTCTCCCTCTCTGTATCTCTCCCTCTCTGTATCTCTCCCTCTCTGTCTCTCTCCCTCTCTCTGTCTCTCTCCCTCTCTCTGTCTCTCTCCCTCTGTCTGTCTCTCTCTCTCTGTCTCTCTCTCTCTCTCTCTCTCTGTCTCTCTCTCTCTGTCTCTCTCTCTGTCTCTCCCTCTCTCTCTGTGTCTCTCTCTCTGTCTCTCTCTCTTTCTGTGTCTCTCTCTCTCTTTGTCTGTCTCTCTCTGTGTCTCTCTCTCTCTCTGTGTCTCTCTCTCTCTCTATAATATATATATATATATGTGTGTGTGTGTATATATGTGTATGTATAAAACATATCTATGTGGAATAGCGTCACCTTGAGTTAGTTCGGGGGTCTCACTTGGTTGGCATAACGTGGTAATAAATGAGTATTGGCAGTAATAATAAATGATGAATAACGGGCGTGTCACTGCCCTGACAGGTGGGCACTGGGGCGACCGTAGCCACACTTACTGATGCGTCCGATTTGCCAGGCACCGTTACTGTCGCCCAGGTCAACTATTCTACCGTGACCGACGGGGAGGTAAGCCCAAGTGAACAAGTACATGGTCACTCGGCTGTGTTTCTACGCGGTGACGCAATCCCCCGATACGATATTCACGTTCTTCTGTCTTTCGCTTTTTCCGGCATTCTTTCAGGTCGAGCAGAATTGGGCGACGTTGCAGGGCGGTGAGATGACCATCCAGACCACGCAAGCGTCCGAGGCGACACAGGCAGTAGCTTCTTTAGCGGAGGCCGCTGTCGCCGCCGCCTCCCAAGATATGCAGCCAGGAGCAACCGTTACCATGGCGCTCAACAGGTGCGCAGGGGAACGAGGGAACGAATGAGTAAGGGAAACTGACGAGGTGAGGCAGGGAGTTTGTGTGTAGCGTTCGAAGCAGATTCGGTCCCTAGCCAGGTCTGCTCCTCAGGTGTGTATGTCCTGTCCCTTAGGGACTTGTTGCAACAGCTCACCTGAGCCCATTTACATCTTGTTTATCTCCGGTAAGCAAAGCAGAGAGCAGGAACATTCTGTTCCTGTGAACACACACCGCATGGTCTCGTCGGTTCAGTTAGTCCTGGCTCTAGAGTGCGGTCCGGGTCTGTGTATTAAACGTGCAGTATCTAGGTGCACGTTATATGATTTTAGGTTTTCATCCAAAACTACAGGATTTTCACGAGTACCGCCATTCTCGTGTCACTACTCGGACTAAATCCGTTCGTAAACCAGGCCCAGTCTTGGTGGAATTGGAGCTTTTTAAGTGGGAGGATTTTCCACCAGGGGGCGGTATGTGCTAGAATGTGTGTCAGAACCCTGGCATCATGAAGATGCTTTTATTCGGTACCGTTTCACATAGCACCTAAGCTCATAGAACAAACCTCGTTCATATCGTGGCGCAAACCTCCGTTCTGTCCGATCTCGTTACGAAGAACCGTTGGGTTTTGTACAAATCATTCTCAAATCGTTCACGGGAGATAACCCGGAGTGGAATAAAAGCCTCCTTAACACATGACCTTGTATGTTCTAGTGAGGCAGCGGCCCACGCTGTGGCAACGCTAGCAGAGGCTACTCTTCAAGGAGGAGGACAGATTGTGTTAGCAGGAGAGACGGCAGCTGCGGTCGGAGCTCTCACTGGAGTGCAAGATGCCAATGGTATAAACACAGACACACCCCCTTTTTTTTTCTCTCTCCCCAATTCCAACATAAGCCTCAGCATCTTAATCTTAATAAAGTTTATTATCCTCCGTGCTGAAATGCTCCCGCAAACGATTTACACACAGGCCCAACACCTTCACTCCGTCTATCGCTTGAGGATAAGCCGTTTTTTTAATTTTTAATTTTCCAGTTTTATAGAGTTGTTCGGATTATTTCCCCTTCATCAATTTATTGTCCTTTTATTTATGTAGTAATCCGTTTATGATCATCTATCCCCTCCGAGGTCAGTGAAGTCTCGACCCTTTGCTAGTTTGTCTCCCGAAGCGTTAGCATAACGTTGCCGATGGTCTCGGGCCGTCTCGTCTGCGTCTGCCCTTTTGTGCAAGAACGTGACACGCCGACGCGAACACCATATCCGGTTCAGTCCAATACAGCAGATATTCTAATGGAATAAGTTGCTCTAACCGACTGGCCTGTGTATCCTGCTCATTCGTAAGCTCCGTGATTATGTCGGTAGAGTACATATTCTAAGGTGACACAGGAGATGAGCGAGAGAGAGATCTGCAGACCGAGCAAGCTGGTCTATAATAATCCTTTGGGTGTTTATGGAACAGATGGTGTGTGTGTGTGTGTGTGTGTGTGTGTGTGCATGCATGTGCGTGTAAGATCCATGTCACCCTCTCTATCCTCCACAATTCTAATTAATCCACGATTGCAGCAGTGACTAAGCGTCTATGTATGTGTATTGTTACGCTCTGTGTGTGTAATGTTTTTGAATTTATCAAACATTTGTTGTTGATAATGTTTCTATTTTTCCACCGCAGTATTAGCGGAGAGCGGAGATCTCACACTATTTCGCCTGGTCACCATTAGTCGTAGCTGTCCTGCTGGTGTCTTAGTGGACCCCCTCGATCCATTGTACCCACCGGCGAGTCCCTATGGAGCCCTCTTAAAGAGCTTTGATCCTCTCCATTAGAAGTGCATGGGCTAATCACGAGGCCAGCTGTCGGCTAGCTCGCTCGCCCAAGGCAGCGACAGGAACCTAATGCGTACTCGCGCACAGATATTTAAGATGGTCTGTTTTTAGCGTTAAACCTTCACGTGGAAACACGTCACACCCCGTTCGGATCTTCGGGTCGTTCAGATGGCACCTTGGGGAGGGTGTTGTGTCAGTCTCAGGGCAAGTCTGTGTGTATTTGTGCCGAATCTACAGTAGCAGTTCTTACAATAGATATGATCGAGATGAACTCACACAGCGCGCAGGAGAAACCTCGAGAGGAACCGGGGGGGGGAACGTCAGACTGAGATGTTCTGCAGCTATGTATGAGGGAAGAAGACGACAACTCTGGCCTTCACACCGCGGTGGTGTTGATCGATTCATTTCAGAAAATATACTGCGGTGTGTGTGTGTGTGACGCGGTTTCCTTTCCCCTCACGTTACAGGCTGACTCCACCGAACTGAGTTATTTCTTCATTTAAAAAAAATAATAAAAATTTCCCCCTTTTTTTGTGCGTAGTCATCCTATGTGCCGAGTTCCATCTGCTTTCCCCATGTCCGTGTGGTTTCCCTCTAGGGTTACTGGCTTCCTCACGCCGACCGAAAATATGCAGATTGGTGGACCGGCTACGCGAAATCATTTTAGCCGAAAGACTTTGCACAGGAGGTGCACGATGACATGGCAAGTTTTCCCGCGTCGTACATCCCTTATTTATGTAACGTCATAAACGGTACACAAATTAGCTCTGTTCTCATGAACTGCTTTGTAAAACCCCCCCCCCCCCCCCCCCCCCGCGCAGCAGACACTTCATAAGCAGTTTATTTATTTAATCAATAAAAAACAGACCCGCGTTGAAGTGGCCTCTCCGAGGCGGCTGCGACTGATTTGCTTTACTTAGCGCCTTTCTCTCCGCCACTCAGTCGTCCTCAACAGTTGATGATTTAGAACGGGGAGTTATGGCGGTACTCGACCCCATAACGACGCTTCACATAAACCACTACAATCATACCCGGTGTAATTAAGAAAAATCAGTCCAGCTGAGTCGACCGCTCCTGATTTGACTGCTGTTTGGATGAGTGATGTAGAAAAAGGGTCCCCTTCTCTGCCAGCTCTTCATGCATTTTATATTTATATATATGTGTGTGTGTGTGTGTGTGTGTGTGTGTGTGTGTGTGTGTGTGAAAAACCACATATATACCATTATTGGTACACTTGAATGTGTCTCGATTATTGAACGATCGTGCTTTACTAATCCTCAAAAGCCAAGAACTTTAAAAATGTAAAACTTTTAAAAACAAGGTACGTCCTTAGGGTGTGTATATTTTTGAAGCTGCTAATATTTCTGAAACGTCAGTTTGTAACGTACACCGCACGCAGCAGTGGAGAGAAAGGAATCGTGTGTGTAAAGAGAGGCAGAAGTAGAGAAACCGCGCTAGAAGAACTGGCTGCTGGCTGTGGATTACTAAATTGCCCTATTGTTTGTCTCTGCAGTGCAGCAGAGTAGCCCTGCCTACTGCTCTCTCTCTCTCTCTCTCTCTCTCTCTCTCTCTCTCTCTCTCTCTCTCTTGCATCAGTTCTCTCCACTCTTGTCTCTGCCCTCTTTACTGCGCTGACTCCCCAACCGAAGTGCAACCCGACCACTTAGTCGCACAGCACACACACCCGGTCTGCCTTCTCTCTAATGTTCTCAGATGACTGGCTAACTGAAGGCCGTTTGTCTGACTGCTCAACCTGTGCCTCACTGAGGTTCTCTCCACTCTGATATTACTCTTTAACCCAAACATGTTTGACATGATGGAACCAGACATATATTATCTCAAAGTAAACTTTTAAATCAGTAAATACGAATTAAAAAGGCGAGTCGGAATACTTCGACGGAAAACAACGAAAACAAAACAAAAAGTCGGTTCTCGTGCGAGTAGTCGTTTATTAATCATACCTATGACGTTCACACTCGGGCTTTCGTATCCAGTGTTCATGTTGAAATGTAGTTTAAATAGCCTGGCTATATTGAGTTATTGTTAAAGGTTTCGCTCTTCTTTTCTGTTGCTGGAGATGCTGAATGACCCAAAAGTTTGATTTCTGGCCTCATCCGACCACGTCACCCAGTGGCAAGTGTCGAAATGTGTGTGAGATGCTCTCAGGAAGGACTTTTATTCGTGCAGCTCGTTGTTTTGAACGCTTTATTCGAAACTTGACACGCACGACAGTCCACAACGCCATACACCTCTAAAACTCTTTGGGCTCCAAACACCCCCCTCCCCCCCGTCCTGCGTCGACAGCCTCCTCACTGTCTGGAGGCGGGCAGTGTGCTCCTGGGGCCAATACCGGGCTAATTCTCTCTTTCAGCCACTTTTTATGACGTTCTTAATGGTATTTTAAATGCTTATGTATTTCATATATCCATTACCTGATTTGTGCCTAAGCCCACCCCGTCCGTATCCCCACCCCCACCCCTCTGAACTTAACCCGAACCTTTCGTACCAACTTGGTATATCCCTGGGAGTTCGTTGCCTGAACGATGTTATGCTGCACATGATGTGGTCTCCATCGGCTGTGTGGAGCCGCAGCTCACCCAGTAGCGAGCATTTGAAAGAGGAACTGGTTCGCTGAAATCCTATCGCACAAGCAGCACACAAACCGAGCACGGGCACGTCACGGCCCCGAGGCTCCGCGCTCTGTAAATCAGGAAGATTATCCCGAGTGCTCCTCGATCATCACGTGTGTTTTTGAACATGTTCTTTCCCCTCTGCTTCCTTCCTAAGGTTTAGTCCAGATTCCTGTGAGTATGTATCAGACTGTAGTCACCAGTTTGGCCCAGGGAAATCGGCCTGTTCAAGTTGCCATGGCTCCGATCACCACGCGCATCGACAACACCGTAACACTGGACGGGCAGGCTGTGGAGGTTGTAACCTTAGAACAATGACTCTCTTGCCAGTATGTTGGATGAAAAAGAAAAGAAAACACAAAACAACCTGTGCCCTTCCATGAATGGATATTTTTAACAGCGAATTGAAAAGGTTCCAGGATCCACGCTTGTTTTTTTAGTAGTGTAACCGTTGTTTCAAATAATGTTTGGATATTTTTTTTTGTTGTTGTTGTTGTGCTTTGTGTTTCTAGTCATAGGATATAAATAGACCAAATAAATAAATAAATGGACCAACGTCAGTGTGGCAGCAGCAGCAGCCCCTGAATACAATCCTTCTACATTTGTCCTAGCCAAAAGAATCCCTTTTTTTTTCTTCTTCTTCTTCTTCTTTTTCATCTGTTTTAATCGCCGAGTTTATTTTATCCACACGCTGATTTCTGAACGATGTTTGTGCCATTTTATGTACACTTCTGTTGTCCTGAAAGTCATAAATTGTGCTAGTTTGCTTGCATTGTGATAGAAATGATGTAGGCCAGCAGAAAAAAAAAAAAGAGTGTACTTTAAGTCTGGGGGTTTTTCTTTTCTTTTTTTTTTTTTTTTTTTTTTTTTTGCATGTCACGAGTGAACCTACAGAATACAGGTATGTCTCTCTGAATTCATCGAGGTATTCTGAACGTCTGTTACCGTGGAGCTCGAGTATTACGCTCACTGAAATGTCTCTTCACTGGCATTCAACGGACACGCTTAACGTTAAACTGCTGGCCCCAGTATTCAGCACTCCGTTTTTAAAAGCGTTTTTATAAATGCTCGGTGTGGTCCCGAGTACACGTAGGAGTACTCGGTCACACGTTTTATGATCTCCTCATCCTGTAAATCGAAATCATATAACCGTGTTCCTCCCCAACTACATAGTGGCTAATTTAAATCACATCAACCCCCCCAACCCCCATCCCCCCAGTACACTTTCATCACTATTCCATGCCATGAAATGACTCCACAGTTGTGTTTTATTGTGCATAAAGATGAAGATTATTCTATGACTCCTGTTCTGGATCAATGTCGTGTGTATGGCTGTCATGCTAGCCGTGTGTATTTTTTTTTTCCACTTAATGCATGGACGTACAAGCGAAATTGATCACCGATTGTCTCTTTTGAAATTGATTCCATTTTCTAACATCAAATGCATCTAGAACATGTCCGACACACCTGTCAACCCTATAACCTTCGCGTTCTGTCCATCGTTGATCTGAGGGAACACATTAGGTTGCTTTCTAAACCGTGATCCATTTGGGAGCTCCTGATTGGAAGAGAAGAGAACAGCATGCGTACAGGCCTGACGTTGCAGTAAATCCAAATGAAGTCCCATTCTGTATCCAGATTATTAACTGCAGTAGATCGGGTAAATGAAACATGTAGCAGCAGATCCGTGTCCAAAAGCATTTTATTTTCTCTTCAAACCAAACCAAAGATGATGTAGTGATTTGTGATCAGTTGTAAAAAAATAGCTTTATTTTGGTCGAGTGCATGTCAGCGTTCTTGTGGCATGGAAGCTCTAGCTTTGTTCTTAAGACTTTCTGAAGGTTCTTGTAACGCTCTGGTCATGTTCCATCTGAAATCCTAGGCCTCGAGTCTTTTCTGTCGTTGTGACATAAGACATTTCCGTCTTTAAGAGCAACCTGGTGCTAGCTCAGCACACACATCGTGTAAATGCATAAAGCAACTCATGCTTATTATTTATTATTAAAAACATCTGGCCTATTCTCCCTTCAACATATCAACTTAGTTCATTCATCTGAATCTTTATAACACGTTTGTTAGAACAAAGGAGATTTCTGAGGACCTCACAAAAAGAGTTGTTGAAGCTCATCAGGCTGGAAATGTTTATAAAAACCGTCTCTAAAGAGTTTGGACTCCACCGATCCACAGTCAGACAGGTTGTGTAGAAATGGAGGAAATTCAACACCGTTGTTCCATTCCTCAGGAGTGGAGACCAACAAAGATCACTCCAAGAGCAAGACGTGTAATAGTCCACGAGGTCACAAAGGAACCCAGGGTAACTTCTAAGCAGCTAAAGGTCTCTCTCAGATTGTCTAATGTTCATGAGTCCATCATCAGAACACTAAACAACAATGGTGTGCGTGGTAAGGTTGCAAGGAGCAAGCCACCGCTCTCCAAAAAGAACACTGCTGCCCTTCCCCAGTTTGCTCACAGAGCACGTGGACGAGCCAGAAGCTATTGGAAAAATGTTTTGTGGATGGATTACACCAAAATAGAACTCGTGTTGTGTTGGGAGAAAGGAGAACACTGCATTCCAGCATAAGAACCTTCTTCCATCTGTGAAACATGGTGGTGGTAGTATCATGGTTTGGGGCTGTTTTGCTGCATCTGGACCAGGACGACTCACCAACATAGATGGAACAATGAATTGTGAATTATACCAGTGAACTCTAAATGAAAATGTCAGGACATCTGTCCGTGAACTGAATCTAAAGAGAAAGTGGGTCATGCACACACGATCCTAAACACACGAGTCGTTCTACTAAAGAACGGTGAAAGAAGAATAAAGTGAATGTTTTGGAATGTCAAAGTCCTGACCTTAATCCAGTAGAAATGTTGTGGAAGAACCTGAAGCGAGCAGTTGACGTGAGGAAACCCACCAACATCCCAGAGTTGAAGCTGTTCTGTACTGAGGAACGGGATAAAACTCCTCCGAGCCGATGTGCAGGACCGATCAACACTTACCCCAAACGTTTATCTGCAGTTATTACTGCACAAGGAGCTCACACCACATACTGAAAGCAGAGGTGCACATACTTTTACCCCTCACAGATATATAATATTGCATTATTTTCTTCAATAAATAAATGACCGTGTATAATATTCTTGTCTCATTTGTTTCATTGGGTTCTCTTTGTCTACTTTTAGGACTTGTGTGAAAATCTAGAAAATCTGAAATATAGAAAATTCTAAAGGGTTCACTAACTTTCAAGCACCACCGTATGTAACTGCACAGATCTCAGGGGAGCAGCTTTAATTAACACTTAGAATTTCCTAACACACCGATACTCCTAGTCCTCCTACAAGACATGCTGTTTCGGTTCTTAGCCAAGCGGCCAGTGAATAACTTCTATTATGGGCCACCTTAATTTTCATGAGATATTAGTAACTAGTTATTAATACTAACCAAATAAATGTATTTAAATACATTTATTGATCAAATATATTTAGAAATAAATATAAATATTGCAATAAATGCAAAATCATTTGCATTGTTTTATTCTGAGGGCGGCTGCATCACTGAGCAGCATTTTCACGTGTGTTTTGCAATGCACTGCAATGCAGATACGGGTCAGGAGCTTCAGGTAATGTTCACATCAAACATCAGAATGAAGAACAAGTGTGATCTCTGTTCCTTGGATGCCGGTACCGGTTTGACTATTTCAGAAACCGCTGACCTGATGTGGTCTTCTGCTGTTGAAGCTCATCCATCAGGTGCAAAGTTTTGTGCGTGTTGAGGAGATGCATTTCTGCTCATCACGGTTGTAAAGAGTGATCAGTCTGGCCGTTCTCTGATCGTTTCAGCCTGCAGGCCCTCCGCTCACAGGATCCTTTTTTTTTTTATCTAAATTTTAAAACAAACAAAAACTAGATACAGCAACAAGTGAAAACATTTATGGTACTGGGCCAGGATGCTGGGTGACTCATTTCCAATGTGATGTTTTGGCACTTGTGTTTAGCCCAGTTCAAAACTTACTAAGGCACGTAAGGCAACCCTAATGGGTTTACCATATGTGTGTGGGGGTCAGTCTTTGGGCCTGCGGCCGAAGAGGATCTACACAGGAGAATACAATGTTCTGAGTCTACAGACAAAAAGAAACAATTAGGATGGAGATCCTCTAAATTAAGGTGGGCCCACCTCTTTGGCAGGTCGGCCACACAGGTTCCATCAGTCCTGGATGGACAGTAAATGGACAGAGCTGCAGTTGTGGCCTTTCACAAACAAGTCTGATCCATGGAGGCCCCACCGCAACTTACAGGACTTCAAGGATCTGCTGCTAATGTCTTGGAGCCAGATACCACAGCACACCCTTACAGGTCTTGTCTACATCACTGATCTCCCCATTCCCCAAGGTAACACAACAGTTCTAACGATTATTTTTCTAAATAGTTTTTCGAAAGCCTGTCACCTAGTGCCCTTACCTAAGCTCCCAACTGCCAGGGATAAAGACGAAGTAATATTTCTTTAGGTACTATGGCCTCCCAGAGGACATTGTCTCTGATAGAGGAGTTTAGTTCAGCTCACAAGATTGGCATGCTCGAAGAAGACATCAGTATGATTTAACTATGCAGAACAGCTGAAGGACGGTGTACTAATCTACACATTTTTGCAACCAGTGATGAAGATGCTCATCAGGCCCCACACGGAGCAGGGTTCTTGGGCAGAGCAACAACTTCTTCACCCTAGTAAGGAAAAGGTGGACCGATGACCTCCTTGGCATTGACGTCAGGAGCAGAAGAGAGACAACATGTTCATGTCCGGGAGGCAGAGAGGAGAAGATATGGTCAAGGCCAGAAGACAGAAAATAGTTGATGTAGGTAAAGCCAGGAGGCAGAGACGAGCCAACATGGAGGCAGAGAGTGGTTGACATCACCGAACCCGGGAGACAGAGAATGTTTACGTCTCAACATTAACGTCAGTCTGTCCTCGGGTTATCACCCCAATGCAGTGGCCAAACTGAACACCTCAACCATGAGATCACTCCATTTCACTGTGTGCTCATGTATTAGCAACCCCTATTTCCCTGGTCTAGAGAACCCATTTCATTTGTCCATTTGAAATGATTAAACAAGTCGATTAAGTACAGTTTAAAACTACCACCCACATACAGAATTGCACCTACATTTCATATGTCTCTGTTAAAACCATTTGTTTCACCAGGTAACTGGAGCTGAAACACTGCCACCTTTGGAAGTCAAGGAAGCATGAGCACACACTGTCAGACAGATTCTTTACTCCAAGCTGCAGTGTAACACCATGCTTTTCCTGGTGCACTGTAGGTGCTATGGCTCGAAAGAAAGGTTCCTTCCAAAGACATTCTAGAAGTGTCTCTATTCAGCAAATTCCACAAGGAAGCTCCCTGACCCAGAAACAGACCCTGTCACAAGGGTGGTTCAGCTTTGGGAGCCACCCATCAGGGGGCGTTCTGCCACATCCACCATGAACAATGCACTGCCATGCCACCGAGGCAAAGTCTTCTCTTTGGATCGTGTTTAACTGAGCCTCTGTGTGTCCTGTTGCCTGTTGTTAAGGCAACGTGTATTGTGGGTTATACTTTCTGCACTTTAATCCTCACCACTGTTAGTGAATCACATAAGGAAGCAGAACCATTCGGTGCAAGATATGTTTAAAATATGTGAAACGGGACGGTGCTAATCACATTTATGCAACCAGTGATGAAGCTGCTTATCAGGCCCTACATGGAGCCATCGTCCTCAGCTGAGTCAGGAAAAAGTGGAGTGATGACCTCTTTGGCATTGAAGAGGTCAGTGGCATTGAAGTCAGGAGGAGGAGAGGTGACATCATGGTTAATCCCAGAAGGCGATACAGAGTGTAGTTGACGTGAGCCAAGCCAGGAGGCAGAGAGGAACCAATGTTGGCAAAGCCAGGAGGCAGAGGGACCACAACATCAACGAAGCCAGGAATCTTTTTGGACTTTTGTGAAGTGTGTGAAGAAGAAACAGTATGCAAGTGCACATTATCAGTGTATTTATTTTGGGAAAACCAGGGTCAAAATCAGGAAGTTAAACTATAATTACAAATCTAAGGAACGGTGACATGTGAGCTCAGAGATGCACAAAAACATGAACAAGACTTCGCGAAGACACATGAGGAAACATGAGGTTATAAAGAGATAAGAGCACGAGCTCAACACATACCATGGTTTGCTGTGTTTCCTGACATACACTGGATATTATGGTGAGGTTTACAGTACACGCGTGTCAGTGTATGATTCTGAGTGAATGTATGTCATGCTTCCTAAAACACATTGGAAACACATTGGTGTTTCAGGTGGACTTGTAAATGGTTCATTTGGTACAGCTTTTAAAGTGTGTTTTGATTCTGAATATAAATTAACAATAAGACAATATCTTCCATTTAATGTCAAACATGTGTTAATGCATTAAGTCCAATATAATGCTTAAAAGCTGGATCAGGGGCGCACGATGGCTTAGTGGTTCGCACGTTCTCCTCACACCTCCAGGGTCCGGGGTTCGATTCCCGCTGTGGCCCTGTGTGTGTGGAGTTTACATGTTCTCCCCGTGCTTCGGGGGTTTCCTCCGGGTACTCCGGTTTCCTCCCCCAGTCCAAAGACATGCACGGTCGGTTGATTGGCGTGTCTAAAGTGTCCGTAGTGTATGAATGGGTGTGTGAGTGTGTATGTGATTGTGCCCTGCGATGGACTGGCACCCTGTCCAGGGTGTACCCCGCCTTGTGCCCGATGCTTCCTGGGATAGGCTCCATGTTCCCCGCGACCCTGAAGAAGGAATAAGCGGTTGAAGATGGATGGATGGATGAAAGACTGGATTAGAGTTAGAAACACCAATTGAACCAGTAAAAGAGAGAGTGACACCTAGTGGTAGTACATGCATTCAGTTTCCTCTTGGGCTTGCACTGTTCACAAGGGAATTTAAGCCCGCAAGGGCTCACAGTGGAAAAGGCTGTTGTGTCAATTAAAATTGCAACAGGACGAGCATTGTGGCTTAAGTTGTATAACCTCATAAAAACTTCAAAGGGCCATTTATCCTTGAGAAGACACAGAGACCGCAATGCAAAGCAAAATCCCTCTAATCACTATGATCAAAATTCTTCTAACTGAATCGAAACATCTTACAGGACAGTGCTGTACCATTTGTTATAAATGGAATATAAACTGTTTTGCACATTCCACTAATTTCTGATTTCTGCTGTGAAATCAAGGAATCCAAGCTCCTTACTGGCCAGTGAATTTTAATATACATTTTACATGATTTATTAGAAACACGGTATAAGACCTGAGACGACCTAAGTCAGATTGGAAAAAAAAAAAAAAAAAATGAAAGCAAAACCAAAGATGCAAGGTCATGATGTGCAAAACGGAACATCAAATAAGGTCTTGTGGAAATCTTAAGATTGAATGTCAGGCCACGGCTGGGTGGAAACCTGAGACCGAATGTCAGGACACACGTGTGGAAACCGGAGACTATTCTGAATACTGAATATTCAGACATACTTGTGCAAAACCTGAGACTGAATGTAAACGCAATCTTATGGAAACCTGAGACTGAATGTAAAGGCAGTCTTATGGAAACCTGAGTCTGAATGCCTGGACAGAAACATCTGAATTTCATGACAGAGTTGTGCCCAGTCTTCAGTACACACTGAACCAGGATCAGTTTGTGGAAACCCAAGGTCAGGACAGTAAACTTGAGACTACATATCTGGACACCATATCTTTCAGAATAGTATTATAGTTCTGTTTTAAAATGTGAACACTGATGTACATTCACCATCAGTATGTATATTAAGGGGATGTACAGTAACAGGCATTAAAAATGGACCAACGGTGCATTCCTGCAAGTTTACAAGATTAGCTACTGAGAGCATAGGACTTGTCTGGATAGAAGGTGTTATTGCGAACATTTGTCATTAAGCCAAAAGCTGTAAGATATTCATGGAGATGCCAGATTATTGGGCATCTTGCCCTAATTCCCTTGCCAGTTTTCCTGTCCCTGCTGATGAAAAGCATCCTTACAGCATGGTGCTTCTGCCACCAACGTTCTTCTCTGTAGGGATGGTGTTCTCAGGGTAATGAGCAGTTTTGGGATTCTGCTTTGTGCCAAGTTCATTTTGCAGACCAGAGAACCTCTCTAAAATGGGATTTCATATGGCTTTTTTTTCCCCCTTCCCAATAATGGCCTTCACTCCCAGCTTTGTGGAGTGTCCTAGCTATGGTTGTCCTTTGAACAACTTCTCCCGTCTCAGCGATGGACCTTTCCATCTCCTTCAGTGTCACCCTTGGCCTTGTGGTTGCTTTACTTTTGCTTTCTTGTCTGCTCACTGACGTTTGCTGGATGGTCTCTTCGAGGCAGTCAGATTTCACACCTGATACGTTACACAGGTAAAACATTCAAAAGGACGTCAGAAACATTGTCTCGCTCTCTCAGGGTGATTACCATGCGATGTAATCTCAAAGACAAGGGTCAAACCTCTCTCAGACTGAACGTCACGCCGAGTAGAAGGCTCACATCTCTCTCTCTGGGACCTCACAGAGAACACTTTTAATTGTTGGCAAAACAGCTGGCAAAAAAATGACATCACAGGAAGTGACTCAACAAGCAAACTGCACATACTCATGATGACAAACTCAAACATGCTGCATCTGGACTCATTCAGAGAGGATCCATGACCATACAATCCACAAACTGCATGCACAAGGACATCTCTTCCAAAGGCTGCATCACCATTCATTCAGGGCGCACACACAGACAATCAATCTTCACAGGCTTGAGCTCTGTTCCTCTCCATGAACTGAAACAACTCCAAATATGATCCAGGCAGGAAGAGATAGTATGGTTTACTGTTGTTTGCACTGACGGGAGGCCAGCCACTTGACCCTTAACAGACCTGAGTGACAGTGGTGGGGGAGACAGCATCCAATCATCACAGTTTACCAAAACTCCCTATGCCGATGAACCCTCAAGATCTGCGGCTTTAGCCAAGATAAAAGCTTATTAGCAAAAATCCTGTCTGAACAAATAGGTCTGCAGCCTTGACGGAACGATTGAGACTAACTCCTAAGGCTTTTCCATAAACCTTCAGAAATGACATGTAGATGGGTTTATTAAAGTTCCAATGCATACAGCCGAGATTTCAGTCTGAAGTCACCTGCCTTTCAGTTCTGTTTAAAAAAAAACAAACTCAAAATACCCAAGGTCATGTATAGTCTACATATTCCTTATTACAAGAGATAGTCCTCCCTAGCAGCACACAGCAATGATACGCTCTAATCCTTCTGTGCCTGCTTTTACCCAAATAATCTCACGTACTTAGGCCATCTTCAGGTTTCGACCTGAAGGCCTGAACATTGACGGATTTATGAATCCTTTATTAATAGCTCATTAAATCCCATAATAACCTACATGTTCAGAGGGACAGGCATTTGTATAAAATTCGATAGAAATACGATCAATCCTAACAACAACAATTACAGCACTGCAGTGGAAATATTTCTTTGGAAAGCCAACAAGTAAAGTCTGAAGACGAACCGTGTGACTATTGCAAGGGATGCTAAACAGCTAATGAAAAACCAATTGAATCTGTGGCTCGTAATAACACGTTGCTTTCTTCAACTTTATTCATTATAAAAACACTTTTATACTCCTTGGGAATTTTCAGGCACTCGTGCGTAGCATTAGAAAATGCTCTCACAAGGAAATGTGCTTTATCCCATCTATGCTGTAGGCGGTATGTGGAACAGGTGGCCACTAATCTCAGTCCCTTAATGATTACTTGATTATTAGAGGACAGGCAACGCATTATCACGCCTTCGGTTTCTTTCTTTGCTCATTAAATGTTTTTCATGTGTAGTTTATGTCTATCGTTTTCACTATATCAGCATGGCTTGCATCTTGCTCTTTCTCACACTCGTACACACGAATCTCTACAGTCAGAAATGGTGGGGCTGGATGGGGTTGGGGGAGGGGAGTAATTTGAGCTTTGCAGCCCATTTGGAGAAGGCCACATCAACAGAGATTTCCCACAAAACCAATTATAGCAGATGAAGTTTCAAGTGGCATCTGCCATAACCTTTCTTTTTTACGTAAACATTTTTACCTGCCAGAGCTAGCATTTTGCACAGTGCTACATGCTACATGCTATAAAATAACAATTCATTTAAAGATAGATAATCATTTATCTTTCACTACTGTTTATTCTATCATGTGCAACATTCTTTCTAATGACTTTGACTTTAAGGATATTCTGTGTTTGCATAGTTAAAATAATTTTGTGTGCAAATGCTTTAAAAAAAAAAGTGAATGGTTAACAGTGCAAATCACGTGACAAGCGTATAGCTTGGATTTGGGCGAAATCAGATTTACCGACTTTAATCTGCAGATCCTTCTTTCACCTACATTAGCAATGACCCACATATAGTTTGAGCCCTCGTCATACAGAAAAACCAGCTGCTTCATACAAGCCTCGTTCAGTGCAGAGTGAATTTTTCAATCGCAAACATCTCTCTAGTCTACAGTCTCTTTTATCGAATCATTACACATCATTACAATTTAGATCGTCTGAATCTGATGATGCTAACAATGAACCAGGACTTAAATAAATGTTATATGGTCCGTGATTATGTATAAACCGTGTGATACGGTACTCACTGGCTGTTATTGGTTCTCAGCCAATGTTAAAATCAGAATGAAAAGCAGTTCCTGCGTACAAGAAAGATGCTTTGATACTAGCCAGATGTGGGCATCTGTGATCTTGTGTATGTTGAAGAGCGTGGATAGCACGATCGCATGATTCAAGATACCTGGCAGGTGGGAATTGGCCGAGACCAAATTAAGCAGAAAATGGGAGTGGTTGACACCCCCCCCCGCCCCCTAATGTCAGCTAAACAAGCCTCTTTACAGAACAATCAGTCTAAAAGGTGGAGATGCAGAGAAGCTAGTGATTGAGAATGCTCTCATCAGAGCAGATATGAGTCAGACAGTGAACATCCTAAGCTGGTGCAAGACCCCTCTACCCCACCCCGCCACACCCCACCCCGCCCCCCATTTTTTTTGTCTGTTTTTTTTTGCTAAAAATTGATGACAGTGATGAAATTGTTATTGACCTTACTTGTATTTGTGAAATGTTGCATGTTAATGATATATAGTAATCTCCCTAAGCATATGTTTTGTCTTTTTCTCTCTGTGAGTGTGCGTGTGAGTGAGTGAGTGAGTGAGTGCATGCACGTTTCTCTCAGTCCTTCTTTCTGTCTCCACGCATTTAGGATTTCCCAGGAGAGAACCTGATCCAGCATGGGGATTGGCCAGAGTGACGTCAGTGCTTAGAGGGTATAAAAGGGAGACTGTTGGTGTTAGTGGAGGCCGTGCTTCGAGCCCAGCATGTCAGTCCTGCTCAGTCCTATTGCTAGTGTTGTACTATGTCAGTTTTCAGACTTATGACATCCTTTAAAACTTTGGATAATACAACCTAACGCTAGCTTCTCTCACTTTTTTTACACAGTATTCCAGCTACTGACCTTTTGTTTAATCCACCTTTTGGAACGAAGTATAAATCTATGATTGTGTATATTGCACATGTGTAAATATGTAAATGATTTCACCTCGGCCTCTTTGTACATTCCTCCTCTGATATCAGACATGCACATTTTGTACATACATACATACATAATCGTGTCCCTTGGAGCTGCCAGGTGACTCTAGGGGTGAATGCTTTTTTAAGGGGGGGGGGGGTTGTTTAGATAGGAGAGAACCGTCCTTTTCTTTCATTTTCCCTTGGCATATAGAATCTAAAATGTTCAGTGACTTGTCCTTTTGTTTATGATGCTGAGCGTTACTCACCCTGCTGCTTATTCTCCTGCAGCATGCTCCTTTCAATACTATCTTTCAATACATCTGCATCCAAATGACTAATCTGGTGTCTGGTGTCTTTGGTTTAAATTATGACCCTCCCGATGTTGACTTTGCTTCTACACATGAACAAAGGGCTGTAACATTACACAATTAAGGATGCATGCCCATACACATATTTCTACTAAAAGCAGTCTTATTTACAGTAGAGCATTATAAATATCTTTTATTTAAAACTTCTGTTATATCATCCATCAAGCTTGTGTTTGACTTATTTGGGCTAGACCTAACCAAACTGAAGCAGAATTGCTGTAAAGAGAATTAATATGGATGTAAACACTGGCCGGTGCATAACAGCCGATTTATTTCACCAGATGGCTGATTGGTATTAGCAGTGTCAGCTCCTGTGGTGTGGATTTCTCTTAGCAAACTGGCACAGTCACAACTGATAATTCTGCAGCAAATTTCTTCTTTTTTTTCTTATCCTTTCATGGATAAGAAAGAACCGTGAGCTATCTTTATTTCTCTAAAGTTCAATAACTTATTTTGGGTTTTTATTCTATTTCCTTTGTCAGAATGCTGAAAAGTTTTATATATTATATTATATTATATTATATTATATTATATTATATTATATTATATTATATTATATTATATTATATTATATTATATTGTATTATATTAATTATATTATATTATATTATATTATATTATACTGTATTATATTAATTATATTATATTATATTATATTATATTATATTATATTATATTATATTATATTATATTATATTGTATTATATTAATTATATTATATTATATTATATTATACTGTATTATATTAATTATATTATATTATATTATATTATATTATATTATATTATATTATATTATACTGTATTATATTAATTATATTATATTATATTATATATATATATATTATATTATACCAACATGTTTATTGTAGAATGTGGACTTGGTCTTGAGGTCCATTCACGCTGGTCAGAAGCATACTGTCAGGGTCTTCACCTCTGGTAATGGATTTCATCTAATTAAATTTGTAGCCAAGAATAGGTGTCAAATATACTGCCTGAATATTGCTACATGTATAGACCTAGGTGTGTGTAAATATCTGATCTTTATTGTGTGTCATTGTTAATAGTAAATAGATTAAAAAGTTGAAATCCCATGCACATGTTTCATGAGATAATAATACAAGGTCATGGGATTTAAGTTATTTTATCATGCCTTTGATTTTCTATTAAAATTTCTTGAATTAATAAAATAATGCTGAGGTTTTTGTTAATTTGAGTCACTTTCCTGTGAAAAATAAATAAATAAATAAAATCTGTCCAAAGTTTAAAAAGCATAAGCTGTATCACATATACTTCATAGTTGTTTATTATTATTATTATTATTATTATTATTATTATTATTATTATTATTATTATTATTTAATCTTCCCACAAAACTAACTAAATTAATCTGAAGCAACATGGTAGGTCTGAGTAGTATTAAGTCCTTACTATGCACATATAACACAACTCAGCCCAGGGGGATTGCATGTACATGTACTGCATGTTGGTTATGGATAGTCAGAATCAAATGATCTCATTTTTCACACATGTTGTATTCATTTTGCAGACATTTATTCATGTAAAACACATAGGAGATAAAGTGTTTATTCGTCAATATCATCTGTAAGCATCACCTGCTTTACACGACACAAATGCCTGTTTGGTGGATTTCTAAAATCTCATTTTTCATTTCGTTCACAAAAAAAGTGTTTCGTTAATAAAAACACGCTCAAGTCATTCAGCGTGCGTGAGACCGATGCGGGGCATTTATAATCAAATATCACAAGCGAAGACATTACAACTTTTATCTCTCCAGTCCAAATTCATGTCATGATTCTATAATAAAAGACATATTCTCACAAATATTACTGCAGTAATACAAGTATTATTAGGTATGAAACATGAATACATGACCTATGAAGATCCATGTTAAGGGAGGCTTCAGGGGCTTTGAGCCTGAGGAAGGTTTGAGTCCAGGCCACACTTTCATTCCCTCAGGAAAAACAACCTCTAGGATAACAGTGCTCCACCCTCCAGATATTTAGCACATACAGTCAGAAAACACAGGACATTAAACACCATCTTATCACAACCCAGTAGTACAGATTGAGCTGGAGCACTAAGGTAACACCGGAGAGTCTGCTGGAGCACTAAAGCAGTAGTTGGCAAGTCTAGAACCACCGGATCCTTTTTTTACATTACCAGTGTGAGTTCTACTATTGCCAAATACCACCAGAGAGCTACCTGTGTCTTCCTACAACCTTGAAGCTGAGAAACATAGGACATCCATACTAAAAAAAAAAGCATGCTATGTTGAAAATCATACCGGTATGTATATACTAGGACATTTCAAATGAAGAACATGGATGAAACAGGTCCGCAAACGAATACAGGCCGAGTGACTTTAATGCAGAAACGGAAGGGCACAACGCGTTTGAGATACTTGTTCTAAACATGGCTGACCTCGAGAGATTGTTTGAGTGGAGTGAAAGTAAACAGAAGCAGGTTGAAATACAAAATGATGATGATCATCGTCTCCGACGATCGTTTTAAATAGCACAGACGAGGGAAAATTCATCAAGGTTAATATGAACCTTCAAACAGTGTACATCCTTCACTGAAAACACTAATATATATATATATATATATATATATATATACTGCATAAAGTCATTGCAAATAAATTGACCTTCACCTAAGCAGCACGAGCCGCTAGTTCATCTCAGCAGATGTCATGTCTTATGTTACACTCAATATAAAATAAAACTAAAAGAAGGCTGAAGTTGGATACAGTCAAGTCACTGTCCTTTTGTCTTCTGCTCAAGTACACTGGGAATGAGCTCCCTTGGAGGACAAAATCATGCCGCAGTTTATCTCTTCCTATATTGGCACTACACATAATTGCTCGGTGGATATATAAAGAAGCAAAAATGTGCTAGTGCCAAAATGGGCCAGGATAAGAGAGTTATATAAAGGCATTAAGCTTAGTTGAGAAGAGCTCTATGTTTCCACTGGGGGAAAACCTTCGCCAGGGATCATCCAGTGGTTCTTTCTCTGCTCTGTTTATGGCCCTATGGTAATTCACTGATAGTGTGCCTTCACAGTGAATTCTACCAGTGCCATACACAGAACAGGAGTCAGCATTACCCCAGGGCACAACATTAGGAACGTAGATCTGTCCATCTGTAATGTCAGTTAGAAAAGAAAAAAAAACAACAACAACATGGTGAAGGGTCCTGAAGGAAGCACGAGAGGAACTCTGAGGAAAAAGAAACCAATTTAACGTTTAACCTTCACGTTCTGTTCTCTACCCAGCATACGCATGTCCCATAGACCAAGGTCATCTATTTTTCCATTATAGCAACATAACTCAAATAAACCAAAACAAAATATTTCATTGTCATGACACTTTTTTTTTTTTATACAATAATCAAGGATCTATACTGCAGGACCTTTCTAATGGCAGATGCGCTCCGGTGAAATGACCTGAGCATGAAGAAACAATAAAGAAGCAGAAGCTAAGGAAACATGGCTGTGTAATACAGCTCGCGATCATCTTACCTTTGGACCATCAGACACAAGAACAACAGCTAAAGGAAGAAGAGATACATTTAAAAAATCAAATCAAATCTTGTCTCATATGGCAAATAAACCTGACAGCATAAGGGCACTGCTGATGATCTGTCCTGATTTACTCAACTAGACATTTTTAATTAGCTGAAGAGCTGATTAAGCTGTTAAGCTGATTGAGCTGAAGTTATATGAACATTTATTTAAGATTCTTGAGACACAGGGTTTACGAGGAAGTACATCAAGGTTCATTACACGTAAAGTATAACGGAACTTAGGATACGGTCTCAATATGGCGACACAAGAGAATGAATATTTTTGCCCAGTTGTCTTTTGGGTGCCTTTCAAATGCGGTCATGGGCCTGAGTAAAGCTTCCTTCTTAAGATCTACATCCGTGGGATGTGTCCTGGAATCATGACCTAAATACTGACCAGTAATTCCCCAGCAAAAAAAAAAAAAGCCACCATACGAACATACATGCGTTTAGCGGAGTCTGGGACATCAGAGATGCTAAACCCCTTTTCCTTCTGTTAATAGTACACATATAAATAAATAGTTCAATATGCATTGTGAGGAACAAAAACATGACATATAGGGTATAATCCCCCCCACCCCCTCTATCCGGGCCACACCCTGAAGGACTCAGAAGCAGCCATTAATTCCTGCTAGCACTCCTCCTGCAGGAGATGGAGCCCCCATTGATTCCGGCTCAAACTGATGTTCTAAGTGATTTTTTTTTCACATTACCAAATGGCTCCCTGAACATGACTCCTCCAACCATTTCCTGGAATAATCAATACCACTGAAATGCGTATTTGAAAAGCTGGAAAGAGCTAAATGGTCTTCTACGTTTTGAGAATTTTCCTTGACATGATTAAAGGCTGGGCTTCTTCTTCTTCTTCTTCTTCTGTCGACGAACTACGATTAGATCTGATGAATGAAGAAAAACAGTTGTATCTTGTGAAATGTTGCACACAGCACTGGCATAGCCAGAATGTCTCGAGACTGAGATAGGCAAAGGGTTTGCATCAAGTTACAAAGTTATTACTACACAAAAGGTGCATAATTATAGCAAATGAATCACTTAGGTGCTAAATATATATTTGAAGTGTTTTACTATATATATATATATATATATATATATATATATATATATATATATATATATATATATATATATAAATATAACAGACGATTATATTAGAATCTTATTCAGGTTATGTTCACCTGCTCTTCTAGGTTCTATTAGAGCGAAAGGTACGAAATAACCGCTCGAGATATCTCGAGACATCTTCATCTTCATCAGAGCTTCTGAGTACCCCGGTGCAGTGTGCTCACCTCACTGGCTGTTGGAAAGTTAATCGCATTGTGTCTGATTAAGTCTTACCAGTTCCCAGACTAAAGTCTAACAGTCTATTCGTCTAAAGTCACTTCTCAGACTAAAGGATCTTAACGGATCTTTTTGAACTATCCTTTCTGTCACCTTTCTTTCAGTTTCCCCTCCCATCCCAGGTATATACTGAACCAGACATCCGGATATCCTGGCTGCATTTGTTTTTTCATATTTCTTTACTAAAATAAATCAATAAACACATACACAAACAAATAAACTGTTTAACGCTTCACAACGTAATCTGCATGCATATAAAAGTAGAGATAAACAAGCCTGCTGTGAAGTGAGCGCACATTCATGACCTGGGGGAGAAGGAGACTTGTAAACGCAGGTGGACCTGTATCCACACCAACAACCAACAACCAACAACCTGTATTCTTCACTGAACACCCTAGATCCTCTGCTTCGACGTGCTCTGTTTGTTATTTTACTTATTAATTTATTTATTTTTTACAAAGAGTTGAACCCTTCCAGTCTAAAGGTTCAGGCAGAATGCCGGTCTTTAATGACGGAGAACTCCAGGCCTAAATAAGAAGTAGATCAGTGAAATTGAGAAGATCATCATTCATTTAAAACATGATCAGAAAACAGTGCTGCGCTGACACAACGGACTCACGTGAGATCGAGTCTTTCTCTTCTGCTTTCTTCTTCTTCTCTCTCTCTCTCTCTCTCTCTCTCTCTCTCTCTCTTTAAACGAACACAACACAAGGATTCTTACCTGAGCTGGAACACACTATTCCCGAGTTCTCCCAGGCACAATTGTGGATTTTAAATGAACAAAGAAGTCAAAGCGTCGTCACTGACTTCCTGGGTATCAGATAACACCTGCACTGATTCCCCACTCATATTCTCTCTGTCCCCTTCCCTCAGCGCTCATTTTCTCCTCCACTCTGTGTGTGTGTGTGTGTTGTGTGTGTGTGTGTGTGTGTGTGAGAGAGTGAGTGTGTGTGTGTGTGTGTGTGTGTGTGTGTGTGTGTGTGTGTGTGCGCGCGCCTAGGCGACGGGTTGGGGGTCCTGGTGTTTCAGGTCACGGCTCTACCCTCGCCTCTCCATGTTCACGTGCGCGCGCGCTCGGAGCAGCGAATAAAGCCCGCAGCGTTTGTTTGGTCTGAGACTGTGTTTCCAGTAGAAGTGCTCATTAGTAGTTCAGCATAAAGCCGAAGGAATAATCCAGCATGCATTTTGCGGTGTCACTGTAGGTCAGGTTCTACTCACCCTCCCCTCCTACACACAACACACACACACACACACACACACACACACACACACACACACCGGTTTAAGGTGGAACTCACCTTTCAGATGCTCTGATTTCCGCTCGCGGTCTAACACTGAATTACTGAATACTGAATTATTTCATTAGTAGGCCTGAGAATTGTTTTTTCGTTCTTTCTCGCGTTCATGAAGGTTCGTCGTGGTTCCAGCAGTGCGCACGGTGTGAGCGCACACTCTGCTATTAAAATCTGCTTTATCATGCGTTAAAAAAACCACACACACACACACACACACACACACACACACACACACACACACACACACACACACAAAACCCCAACTATTAGTAGCTAACAAGCGTGACATCATTACGCATTCATTATACACGACGTTTAATCTGAACCGAGTGAACATGTCAGATCTGTTACCTCCTCACGGTTTATCCAGAATGTCACTACGTTACACTACTCATATTACAATGTTGCATACTGTCTGCACTGTGCAATTACACACACACACACACACACACACACACACACACACACACACACAGAGATTACTTTTACAGTACTGTAAGCTGAAGTGTGCAGTGTATTTTATCTATACATGTCTATAAACCACCGTTATACAGTGAACAGTGTACCAGTATATAGAGAATATAGAGTATATATAGAATATATAGAGTATATATAGAGTATGTAGAGAATATATAGAGAATATAGAGTATATATAGAATATATAGAGTATATATAGAGTATGTAGAGAATATATAGAGAATATAGAGTATATATAGAATATATAGAGTATATATAGAGTATGTAGAGAATATATAGAGAATATTTAGAGTATATAGAGTATATAAAGAATATATAGAGAATATTTAGAGTATATAGAGAATATAGAGAATATATAGAGAATATTTAGAGTATATAGAGTATATAAAGAATATATAGAGAATATATAGAGTATATAGAGAATATTTAGAATATATAGAGAATATTTAGAGTATATAGAGTATATAAAGAATATATAGAGAATATAGAGAATATATAGAGAATATTTAGAGTATATAGAGAATATATAGAGAATATTTAGAGTATATAGAGTATATAAAGAATATATAGAGAATATTTAGAATATATAGAGAATATTTAGAGTATATAGAGAATATTTAGAGTATATAGAGTATATAAAGAATATATAGAGAATATTTAGAATATATAGAGAATATTTAGAGTATATAGAGTATATAAAGAATATATAGAGAATATTTAGAGTATATAGAGTATATAAAGAATATATAGAGAATATTTAGAATATATAGAGAATATTTAGAGTATATAGAGAATATAGAGAGAATATTTAGAGTATATAGAGAATATTTAGAGTATATAGAGTATATAAAGAATATATAGAGAATATTTAGAATATATAGAGAATATTTAGAGTATATAGAGAATATAGAGAGAATATTTAGAGTATATAGAGAATATTTAGAGTATATAGAGTATATAAAGAATATATAGAGAATATAGAGAATATATAGAGAATATTTAGAGTATATAGAGAATATTTAGAGTATATAGAGTATATAAAGAATATATAGAGAATATAGAGAATATATAGAGAATATTTAGAGAATATAGAGAATATATAGAGAATATAGAGAGAATATTTAGAGTATATAGAGAATATTTAGAGTATATAGAGTATATAAAGAATATATAGAGAATATAGAGAATATATAGAGAATATTTAGAGTATATAGAGAATATTTAGAGTATATAGAGTATATAAAGAATATATAGAGAATATAGAGAATATATAGAGAATATTTAGAGTATATAGAGAATATTTAGAGTATATAGAGTATATAAAGAATATATAGAGAATATATAGAGAATATTTAGAGTATATAGAGAATATAGAGAATATATAGAGAATATTTAGAGAATATAGAGAATATTTAGAGAATATAGAGTATATAAAGAATATTTAGAGTATATAGAGAATATTTAGAGTATATAGAGAATATATAAAGTATGTGTAAACGAGTGCTGCAGTTGTGTTCAACACGTCACCGTACTGCGCGTCTGTCCCCGACATCCTCTGCTGTAATACCTCCACATTCTTTCAGGCGGCGACGTCACACCCTCTCAGGTCTCTTTCAGCCCGAGTGATGGTCACTACACACCGAGCACTTCCCCAACAGTCACGTATAATTGGTGTGCACTCTGCTGCGTTATATATGCTGGTGAACATTACCCACAGTCCTCTCTGCTGGCCCGGCAGAGTCCACTTACCTGCTGTCGATTAATGAGACTCAGCCCTGTCGTGGAAAGAAAACGAAACAATAATGCCAAATGATTCGAGTGCGGTTACCGGAGTGTGGGGGGAGGGGGTCGGGCTGTGTGGGGGTCGGGTTACATCTTTACAAACACGAGCGCGACGGTGAAATCAATCCCAGGAGCTCATTGTTGTTTCATCCACGACGAAAATGAGCCTGTTTAGGTCTTTGTCGAAATTGTCGAGGAGGTATTAACTTGTGGAACCCGAGCCCCGAGCTGCGGATCACCTGTGAAAGTGGACACGCGAGGAGATGAGTAACGCCTATGAATATTTCAAGCTGGAGTTCGTTAGATCTGTCGGGTCCGGTTCCGTGCTCGGTAGATGCTCACCTTTACCACCTGCTGAGGAGATTGGCTGCTACGTGATACGGAGGGAGAGCTGAACAAAGACAGCAAGACAGGTCAGACATCTCAAGCAGGTTGAAGCAGAAGCAATACACCTTCTCAGTTCAGCCCTGAAGTCCTACCTGAACAAACTGATCCCGGTGATCAGAGACTATATTTATTATGCTCTAGGTTATACTTCACATTCTTTAGTCACATGGCAACACACCGAAAAGTTGGCCGAGGTTCTGTCGGAGAAATGAATAGAGGTGGGATTTGAGCGGAACAGCTGACTTTCCTGCAGGAGAACAGCGGTAGAAGCAGCACACACAGCCTGCAGTCCACGAAACCTCAGGGTTTTCCTCTCGAATAGGCACCAGCAACTAAACTCAAACAAATACACGTCCATGACAAAAGACACCATTTCAGAGATTGTTCTGCTTTGATTTTCAGCGTTCACAAAATCATCAAAAAGGACTAAATAATATTAGTATAGTCTTCAGTAAAGATTCAATATAATCTTCAGTAAATACTAAATATAATATTCAGTAAAGATTCAGTATAATATTCAGTAAATACTAAATACAATATTCAGTAAAGATTAAATATAATATTCAGTAAATACTAAATATAATATTCAGTAAATACTAAATATAATATTCAGTAAAGATTCAGTATAATATTCAGTAAATACTAAATACAATATTCAGTAAAGATTAAATATAATATTCAGTAAATACTAAATATAATATTCAGTAAATACTAAATATAATATTCAGTAAAGATTCAGTATAATATTCAGTAAATACTAAATACAATATTCAGTAAAGATTAAATATAATATTCAGTAAATACTAAATATAATATTCAGTAAAGATTCAGTATAATATTCAGTAAATACTAAATACAATATTCAGTAAAGATTAAATATAATATTCAGTAAATACTAAATATAATATTCAGTAAAGATTAAATATAGTGTTCAGTAAAGATTAAATATAATATTCAGTAAAGATTAAATATAGTGTTCAGTAAAGATTAAATATAATATTCACTAAAGATTAAATATAATATTCAGTAAAGATTCAGTATAATATTCAGTAAATACTAAATATAATATTCAGTAAAGATTAAATATAATATTCAGTAAAGATTAAATATAATATTCAGTAAAGATTAAATATAATATTCAGTAAAGATTAAATATAGTGTTCAGTAAATACTAAATATAATATTCAGTAAAGATTAGTATATTAGTTAGTAAATATTAGTATAGTAAATAATGTTCAATTTATATGAAATATATTAGTCAGTAAATATTAGTATATTATATAGTGTTCAATTAATATTAAGTATATAGTATTCAGTAAATAATAAATGTATTATTCAGTAAATATCAATATAGTATATGGTGTTAAATAAATATTAAATATAGTATTCTGTAAATATTCGTATATTATTAAATGATTACGAAAATGAAAAAAAATCTTGCCTAATTTAGTGTATCCTAAAGCAAGTTTTCGTTCATTTTGAATCGCATAAATCTCTCTCTGTGTGTGTGTGTGTGTGTGTGTGTGTGTGTGTGTGTGTGTGTGTGTGTGTGTGTGTGTGTTAATTTCACTCTGAATTGATCATTTCACTCTGCAGAATTGATAAAGGCCCACAGCACCTCGGGATGTTAGTTTACCTCGAGAACATGTCTTCATGAAACTAAAATCAAACGGATCCGTTCTTCTTTCATGTTCACGAGTCTACATCATACGCAAAAAACAAACAAACAAACAAAAACAAACAAACAAACAAAAACCCCAACCAGTATTTGCTGAAATATGGAAACCATGGCCAGGCTTCCAGTTACACCGCGTGCGGGTGTAGGCTCCAAACCCCCAATGGAACAAATAGAAAACAGACAAAAAGAGAAACTAATAATGAATAAAAAGGAAAGGTTTGCGACGGGTTCGTTCTTGAACCTGTCCGTGTTGACGGCTGCAGCCTGCGGCCTCATGGTCCTGCTGTATTGGGGAATAAAGCGGGGTTGATTCCGAACACAATACGCACGCTGCTCGTGTGACCGAGGACCTCCATTATTCATTCCATCCTGAAAGGACGCAGTGGCCGCTGAAGTCCGAGTCGAGTGCTGTAACTGGAAACCTCGTCCATATTTAATCACGCGCGCTGCGTTTCCATCCTCCATCCCCGCGCGCTGCGCCCGGTCCACCCCGAACCACCGACATTTAACAGAGCACTTCACCGAGCACGTCCGCGGGATTACTGCTGATCTGAGATCTGCGCGTTAAACCCCGACGCTCGTGGATTAAGGAAAGGTTTTAGGGCTGGTCTCAGCAGCAAGCCGGCCACCTGAGAGCTGCTGCCCTCCTGCACCCGCAGCCCTGTCACCCTGCCCCGGGCATGTCACTCACCTACACCGGCCCGGGGGATGCACTCAGCGGATTCGTTCACGGCTCGATTTTGGGGGGGTGTTATTATTTGCTTATTATTGTGATCAGGAAAGTCCCGTAAAGTTCTAAAGTCCCCACGTTCCCACAGCAGAAGATCTAATGTAGATCTAATGTAGATCTAATGTAGGCTTACATCTGCTGAATCAGTAAATAATGACGTAACGTGTATTATAATGCACCCCAGTAAACATCAGTGAAACAGGGGTTGTTGACAGGCATGTCCTTTAAACAGAGACAGAGGACGCTCATGTCCAGCAGGGCATAGTAGAGAACCTTTCCAAAATGAAGTGGAGTCCATTAGCCTTTACTAACGTGGTGTGTCTTCCAAACAGTCGCAGGATAAAATGTCAACAAAAACATCATCTACAGGCTAGGATCTATCCCTCTGACAGCATGCAGACAGCGCGCGAGTCCGCACACGTCGCAATGAGCTCGCGCGCCAAGAGCTCGGCATAACGTCGCGTCGTGATCATCTGTTCCGTTCTGCCGTGTGAGATAACGCGAAGACAGCGCCCCCTCCTGGTCATCATTGGTTTCCGCATTGGACACACCAACACCACGTGATCCAGAGACTGAGCTCAAGTTCCCGACCCGCACCTTTCCTCGGGCCAGTGATGACGCAATCAGACGTTTTGGGGGAGTTGTGTAGCCGGAAATCCAGAACAGGCCCACTGCAACCGGCGAGCAGGGGTTAGATTAGACAAGAAGCCCACTGTTAACATCACGCAGTCTATATCACTAGTACTGGCAGTAATAATAATAATAATAATAATAATAATAATAATAATAATAATAATGTGAGGAGATGTTATTGGAGAATTCCATAAATTATATATGTCACTTCTAACACTAAATTAAATTTCACAGCTGTTATTGTAATTTAGGTTACAATAATTATGTTATAATAATAATTATATATATATAATATATATTACATTACACACACACACTACAGTATCTCACAAAAGTTAGTACACCCCTCACATTTGTGTAAATATTTGATGATATATTTTTATGTGACAACACTGAAGAAATGACACTTTGCTACAATGTAAAGTAGTGAGTGTACAGCTTGTGTAACAGTGTAAATTTGCTGTCCCCTCAAAATAACTCAACACACAGCCATTAATGTCTAAACCGCTGCAAACAAAAGTGAGTACACCCCTAAGTGAAAATGTCCAAATTGGGCCCAAAGTGTCAATATTTTGTGTGGACGCCATTATTTTCCAGCACTGCCTTAACTCTCTTGGGCATGGAGTTCACCAGAGATTCACAGGTTCCACTGGAGTCCTCTTCCACTCCTCCATGATGACATCATGGAGCTGGTGGATGTTAGAGACCTTGTGCTCCTCCACCTTCTGTTTGAGGATGTCCCACAGATGCTCAATAGGGTTTATATCAAAAATAATCCTAGATTCTTATTTAATACTATACTGTTAACTAGGAATAAGACCACCACAGAAACATCCACACCATCGATATTTGGTAGTCATGGTAGTCAAGGACAAAATTGAGAAAAAAAAAACAAAAAAAAATTCAGACTATTAATTTAAATCCAGACGATTTGCTAACTAACCCTGTAGATAACAATATATCGGGTGAGCGATTAGAATGGTTTATTCCCCTTCAAGAGACCAAATTAATTTCACAAATTTCTTCATCAATATCAACTTGTATACTAAATCCATTACCTATATGTTTCTACAAACAGATAATTCCAGAAGGAATCGAACCTCTTCTAAAAATAATAAATTCTTCCTTCACCTCTGGCTATGTATCTAAATCATTTACACTAGCAGTAATTAAACTCCTAATTAAAAAACCTGACCTCAACCTGTGTTAGTCATCCAGCTATAGACCAATATCAAATCTCCCCTTCATCTCTAAGATTTTAGAAAAGGTTGTAGCAAAGCAGTTATGCTCGTACTTAGACAGGAACAACATTTATGAAATGTATCAGTCAGGATTTAGACCTCATCATAGCACAGAGACAGCGTTAGTTAAAGTAGTAAATGACCTTCTACTACCCTCTGATCAGGGCTGTGTCTCGCTGCTTGTGTTACTCGACCTTAGTGCAGCTTTTGATACTATAGATCACACTATTCTCCTTGATAGATTAGAAAATGTTGTTGGCATTAAGGGAACAGTCCTCTCCTGGCTCAGGTCTTATCTGAGCGATCGTTATCAGGTCGTAGATGTAAATGGTGATTTCTCCATGCGTACTGAGGTTACTTTTGGAGTTCCACAGGGTTTTGTTTTAGGCCCACTGCTTTTTACTTTATATATGTTACCCCTAGGACAAATTATTCGTAAACATGGAATTAGCTTCCACTGTTATGCTGATGATACACAGCTGTATGTTTCAGCGAAGCCAGAGGACAGACAGAAGCTTAGTAAAGTTGAGGATTGTGTAAAGGACATTAGACGTTGGATGTTAACTAACTTCCTTTTACTTAATTCTGATAAAACAGAAATACTTTTATTAGGCCCACGTGTAGCTAGAAGTAATCTTTCTGATCACATGGTTACTCTGGATGGTCTTTCTGTTTCATCATGTACAGCAGTTAAAGACCTCGGAGTGATTATTGACTCCAGTCTATCATTTGATGCTCATGTAGATAATATTACTAGGATAGTCTTCTTTCATCTCAGAAATATTTCTAAGATAAGAAACATATTGTCACTACATGATGCAGAAATACTGGTTCATGCATTCGTCACCTCTAGATTAGATTACTGTAATGCCTTACTGTCTGGATGTTCCAGTAAGAATATAAATAAACTCCAGTTAGTCCAGAATGCAGCTGCTAGAGTCCTTACTAGAACTAGAAAATATGACCATATTACACTAATCTAGTCTGTTATGATCTGCCTCACCTACTTGGATCAAAAGGTGCAGGCTATTTGTTGGTACCTCGAATAGTGAGGTACCAACCACATGTTCACCTAGGTGTGCTGATGGTGGAGTGGCAGGCCACTTTATGTCCCAGGATGTCCTCATGAATGTATTACCTTCTGGCTCTCCTTTTTAGTTATGTTGGCATAGCTACTCTTGCCGGAGTCCCTGCTCTCACTCTGTACATTTTCCTTTAGCATTACGTGAGAAGTAGCATACCTATTAATATTTCTCTCTCTCACTCCTGAGATACAAGTGACCCTGACCCGTCCTGCCCCCCAGACCTGTCTGATGCCCAAATTCTGATTGGAGTTCTCATCATCATCTAAAAAAGTCACTCGCTGCTAATGAGGATGGCCCCACATGGTGCAGGCTAAAGATCAATGAGATTACTGTGGATGGTCCCACATAGAAACCATGATGATGGCAATTGCTACAAACAGTTTTACTATGATGGCTTAGGACTGCACTTGCTATGAGCAGTTTTGCACTCAAGTCTCCGTCATTGAAGGAGAACTCCAACAAAATACAATTCATGCTAAACTAGTGCATTCAGAAATGCCTCTGATGCGTATATTCACAAGTTGCTCATCATTTCCTGGTTACACAATTGCACTTTTGACAATATAGTACAGTTACAGAAAGGAAATGATTTACAATTGCACAATCTGGCGTCACCCAGATGAGGATGGGTTCTCTTTCTCTTTCATTAGATATGGACCTAAAAATTGCCCTATAGTGCCACCATATGGCCGATTGGGACTATCTGGCTTGTCTTTCAGTGGAGGAGAAAAAAACCAACATGGTTCTATGTTCACCTCTGTGCATAGACCCCTAATTATAAAACTGAATTGCACAGGTCACTATTGATAAAGATGCTGTGAATTGTGTAATAGTCGTAATAAAACATAATAGAAATCACACAGCAATAGGGTTACACATTGCTTTGCAAATGTGAGTGGGCGGGGCTAAACGGCGCAAAAGCCTTCACTCGACACATCAACATGAGAAATGCTGATCATCAAGTGCAAACCCGTGAATAGCGACCCCCTGTGGGAAATCTGAGTCATCACACTTCGAGGATGCTCACCCATCAAAACGAGTTTTGTTTAATAGCTGAACATTCGGTCTTCAGGAAACATAGCTCAAACATCATCCATCTTCTACCGCTTATCCTTTTCAGGGTCGCGGGGAACCTGGAGCGTATCCCAGGGAGCATCGGGTACAAGGCGGGGTACACCCTGGACAGGGTGCCAGTCCATCGCAGGGCACAATCACACATACATACACCACGGACACTTTAGACACGCCAATCAGCCTACCGTGCATGTCTTTGGACTGGGGGAGGAAACCGGAGTACCCGGACTGTCGAGGTCTCCCCTGGTCCTTTACCGGACATGCAACCCCATATCATGAGTGAGTGGGGAAATTTGCTTGTTTTCTTCAGGCAGTCATCTTTATGTGTTTCATTAGAACACCACCAGACAAAAGTTCCAGCATCATCTCCTTGGCCAGTGCAGATTCGTGATTCATCACTGAAGATCACTTTTATCCAATCCTCCACACTCCAGGACTGCTTCTCTTTAACCCACTGTAACGTTGTTTTCTTCGGTGCTGGGTTTCATTCGGCTTTTCTATACATAAACCCCATTCCATTCAGACGATTTCTTACAGTTCTGTCACAAACGCTGACTCCTGTTTCCACCCATTCGTTGTGCATTTTCTATTTTCCTGACGCTCTGACGTCTTCCTCGTCGAGCCGTACGTTTTTCTTTTAGAACCTTCCCATTTTGCTTATACTTGCACCAAAATTTAGACACAGCTGGCTGGGAACACCCGACATCTTTTGCCGAACTCTGCAAATTGGTCAGATTTCCTCCTCGAAGGAGTTTTATAATTCCTTTCCACTGTTTCAACGGACGACCTTCATGTCGGGGCCCATGTTTCCTTTGAAAAAGTCCAACGTTAAGGACTGTAAGCACTCTTAACTGCAGACTCCTTTGCATTTTTAGACTTGTGCTGGGATTTGGTTTAGAAAAGTAAATTACAAGGGGATTCAAGTCGTCCTCTACTTGATTTGGGGGAAATCCATTAATGAAAATAATTTAATTTGTTTGAGGTATATTCAATAAAGCCAAAATGTCCACTATTAAACAAAAAGTGTTCTGCGTCATAGCTGCGATTTGTTTATTTGCTACGAGGTAAAAAAGCCGAGCGAACATCCTCCAGGTGTGTGATTCCATGATGTTTGCCAGGGGTTGTATGAGTGGGTCTCTACCTGCCCCGTTCATTGCGAACCCTTTCAAATGCCTACTGAAAGATGAATGGCCAATGGTGCCCATCTGATTTAAGCGACAAGGTCATCAATTACAAGACAGATACAAACTTGTAGAATACCAGATTTCATACCAAATGAGACTTTTCATTACGTCTAATCTTCAGGTCGCTGGGCTCCAACAGGAGAAGACCACATCAGGTCACACTCCTGTCAGCCAAGAATGGGGCAGCTCCAGATTGGAAGTAGATCAGGATTTTTTTCCTTTTTACATTGATGTGGATGCTACAACTGCACTGAAAACATTGGAAAACCCTGAAAAACCAAACAGGCTGCTGAGGGGGGGTCATTTTCATATAAAACATGCGTTATACAAATCATATAAAGTTGCAGAAAATACCATAATTTAACTCTTCTAATTCCCAAATAAGACGTCCTGACCTTTCTGCCAAGCTTTCTATCCGGTATCTAATGTGACACAGTAAGCAAGCTGATGCTTCTAACCAACAAGGCAAGGAGATGATGTTTATAGTTGACATTACTTGGCCAAAAGTATGCCACCTGACCATCACACCCACATGTGCTTCTTCCCCAAAATGTATAGGATGTGTTTATACACTGCAACATTATTATTTCCCTTCACCGTTACGAAGAGGTCCAAACCCGTTCCAGCATGACAATGTCCCCGTGCCCAACGCGATCTCCGTGAAGACACGGTGTGTTAAGGGGTGGAAGAACTGGAGTGTCCTGAACAGACCCTTGACCTCAACCTCACTGAACACGTTTGGGATGAACTGGAGCCTCCTCAACATACCATCACTAATGCTCTTGTAGCTGAATGAACACCAACCCCCAGGGTTTAACTCTGGCATGGGATGTTCAACAAGCACAGATGTGTGAGAGATATGGTCAGGTGTCCAAAAACATTTGGCCAGGCAATGTATTCGATCAGACTTGCTTATTAACGATGTTAACATGCAGATCAAATAAAATACATGAATAATTACAGTTCCATTGAAAATGATTAAAACAGCATGCTTGTACCTTAGCTTAGAACAGAGGTATTTAAACTGAGGTGTGGGTGCAATGTGAAATACACAGCAAACACACAAATAACCACGCGGAACTCGACACCAACAGCAAACAAGTCTAGACCTTCTTTCTTACAATTTACAAATTTATATGCCTGATATACCCTTAAATATACAACTGAAAATCATTTGACCTTGCCGTGACCTTAACCCTGCTCCAAATAATCCCCTAATCAGTTCCTCTACTGGTCACAATGAGGACTCCAGATCAATGATACAAACCAGTCCTTCTTGAGATACCGTGCTGCCGATGATCTCAGCAGACGGACGGACGGATTGAGGGATGGACAGAAGGAATGGCAATAAAAACAACCTGAGCATGAGCGTTTGCGTAGCGTCTCCGTAGGACAAACAGGGAGGACGCTATTAAAGAAGAAAATAATAAAAAAAAACCTACGTTCAGTCATAGGACACTGTATTGACCGGGACATCTCCTTCCCCCTGACCTGTCGAACCTTTCTTTACACTCTACTCCTGCTATGCTCTTTCTTCGGCTCGGAGCACACGACTAACCTCTCCTACGTATACTAAAGACCAGCAGCTACACTCCTCTTCCTGCAGCGGTTAATCCATCCATCCATCCAATCTCGAACGGTTCTAATGAAAAATCATCAGTTTTCTCATTTCCGTTGAGCACCACATGTAGTAGCACTACTGATAACACACGATCACGCTACAGTCCGTACGGCTTCAATACATTTATATTGTCGTTCCGCTTTATTTTTTTTTTTTTTTTTTTATTTTAACCCTTTGCTCCCCGACTGCTCAGTGTCACCCAAAAAGGTTCCCGTTTCAGCCTGGTTCTTCTCAAGGTTTCTTCCTCATGTTGCCTTGATCATTAGCGATCCAAACCTTCATCACAACTTTGAGACAAAGTCTATTGTCTAGGTCTTAGAAATATGCCTGAATTCACCATCATAGAAGAAAACATCAAATAATAAAAGTTCTCCGTTAAACTAAACACAGTCAGAATTTTTACGTTTGCTTAAAGCATCTGCATTCCTGATGTGGCTTTGTTGAAAAAACAAAACAAAAACCAAACAAACCCAGAACATCAGACATGACTCTCCTGATAGAGCTTTAATTTCTCCTTATTGTCGAGTGCACATTACATGAATGTAAACTTACCACACCTGAATAATGGCCATTGTTTCAAACATTACACCAGCGAAGACAACTACGGAGGAGGCTCGTACTGCTGACAGGTTTGGGACAGCACTCGGATACCCGTTCAGAAGGAAATACTTGTAGTGAGTGGTCAGCAGACGTCGTGCGCGGGCGGGTTTACGCGACTGGACAAGCTGCTCTGTTCGAATTAAATCAGGTTCAGACAGGGAGAAGAGGAGAGAAACGCTTAAGGGGAAGAATTCCGTACGGAGGATGAAATGATTCTCATACAAGGTCTTTCCTCACGGCCAATTTGATTTTATTGTTCATGAGATGGCTACACATTGCCGATGGGTTGTGCTTCTCGCTACGCCCAAAAAGTGTGGAAGAACAAAACGTATATATTTCTGTTAATCCAATCGGTCACTCATTCACGATGGTAAAAGTCCGCCAATGTTAAAAAGATCGTTCGAATCTCCCAGTATTCCCCTTCCACCGACATATGTCCGCGAGTATCCACATTTTTTCATTTTATGATAGTGTGACAGCAAACAAGCTGATTCATAAAGACACGTCCATGAAAATAAATCTCTCCATTTCTGTTTAAAAAATGTCTAAAGTCTATTTTTTTTTTTTTTCTACAATGCGTTATGAGTTGCAACCAGGCACATTCTTGTTTTATTATTTTTTTTGTTTGTTTTGTTTTGGCTGAATATGGGTTTACACTTTCTTGCGCTCTTTAACAAGATTACTTGTTGTAGCTATAGCAGCAGTGTGCTTAGCAAGCGAGCAAAGGAAGGGAATGGACTTTTTTTTTTTCGCTCCCTGAAAGCATTTTCACTCCGAAGCTGCACTGTGTCGCACTGGCTCTCCGTGGTGCTTAGTCCCAAGAATCTCTTTAATTTTTCAACAAGCAGCCAATTTAGAGCCTCTCTGTCGTCTTTTTGATGTTTACAAACGCAAGATTTGACCTGAAAAAGGGGGGGAGGGGAAAAAAATAAATAAAAATATATGAGTATTCGAACATGAACACATTTCCAACATGAAGACCGTACATACGGTTATGAGGATAAAAAGGCTCTCTCGTACCTGTCTCTGAAGCACAGGCTTGTGAACCCAGCTATCGGTAAAGCCTGGTGAACTCCCTCACTGCCCAGCACACCTGCTTACACTCCTCTGCACTGAACATAGACAAGAAAGAAGGGGGTTCAATTAGAACGCTTATTCGGCACGGACACGGGTGCGCTAGGGATTAAACTCACCTCGTGATCTGTTTGTGGAAGTCTGTTAGCTGCTTGTGAGTGACTGATACAGCTCCTCCTGACATCTCCTTGGGTAGGCCTTTTAGTGCCACCTCTAACCAGCGGCAAAATACCTGGACAAGGACAGAAAGAAAGAGTCACGTTGAGACCTGCTCAGGGCTCGAGAGTACACGATTTCGGTTTGTGTGAGAGGGAATAACGGACAACTCTTCGATCATTAACAGTAACCCTGTTATACACAACATGGCCGAAACACAAGCCCCAAGTGTGGAAGAACGTCGGCGAAGAACACTAATGCTCAGTAATTCGTTCATATGACGACACGTAATGACTGTGATGGAGGGGAGGCATTTTTATTTGAACGAAAGTTTGACGTTCTAGTGTAATATAGACCACGTGGCGCTTTAAAAATCGGTGAGGGAGATAATTACCGGTCGGTCAAACACCATGATCTCCCAGAGCACTTCAGCCACGTCGGGCAGTGTGTATGAAGGCAGGCAGAAACAGCAGGTGTGGATCAGCTGTGTTACCAGCTGCTGCCCGTGCTGCTGCATGGCCTGAGCGATCAGACGTTTCCGCACCTCAAAGTCGTCCTCGTGCTTAGAGTGGAGCAACAGAGAGAACATTATTGAAACGTACAGCAAGAGAAGTCCTAGTGACGGAAACGCACAATTACAAACCGAACTAAAATCCACGGGGAGATGCTTTAAAACTAGTCTCGACACGTTCCGTCCGACTGTTGCTGGACACTCACGTCGTTGGAGACACCCGTGTGAATGAGGTCTCTGACAAACTTCATGACGCTGCAGTTGGCGTCTCGGTGGTCCAGCGTCGTGGCCGCGATGGCGCACTGGATGATGTGGACGATGATGCTGCTGCTGAGCAACGTGACGGGGCTGCGCTGGATAAACCTGAGAAGGCAAACAAAAGACTGACGATATGCACTCCCACACCGCAAAAAGAACATGATCCGATCTCGCATCGGAAATCAGAGCCAAGTGGCTGGATAGCAATATTCGAGCCTTTATGTTCATCACGATGTTTTTAAATCTCTTGATACTGCAATAAACTCGGCACTAAACGATCCCTTGTTCTAAACGTCTAGAAAGGCTGATCGGACGCCAACGTTTACAGAACAGTTGCACACGACGAGTACCTCGTAGCGAGTCTGAACAGATCGTCGACGGTGTCAGGGTGGTTGCGGAGGCCGTTGGGCTGCTCCAGCAACTGAAACGTGGGCATGCAGAGAGCCTGTGGAAGGCAGAAGGACAAATATATTACCAGTTAAGTCTTTGGCATGAATCTCGATCAGAACGTGTAGTCGACCTGTCCGCGGACATTAGACCGACGAGCGGACAAAACACATGCACTCGTTAATGGAGTTTAATATCAGGACGAGTTTGGCGAGCTCGTCACACTTGAAGCATTCATAGGTCGTGTGTTGTTCCAGACGATAGCGAGGCGTGTATGCGTGGAAGGTGTGTGCAGCACCTGTAGCATGTCCAGCAGGCCTTGTCTACAGCCCTCCTCCATGCCATACTCATCCACCAGGATGCTGCCCAAGTACAGGAAGCATGAGTGTGGGTACACCTGGTACACACTCACCATCTGAAACAGCACAGAGCAGTGTCAAACACATAGACCATTCTGAACACTCCCCCAACACAAACACGGATACAGCCTGTGCACAGGTCAAACAGCTGACCGTTCTCAAGGGCACACTGTAGAACACGATGGTCACTCTACTCTGTATATATTGGTCAACGTGTGCGTTCAGTTTACTGACCCACATTCTGAACGGTCTAGACAGCTGTTCGACCTGAACACATGTACAGGACATACAGGACGCGGGACACCCGGAGCACAGACCTGCGTGACGAGGGGCTGTAGCAGCGCAGCCGAGCCCTTGCCCACGCAGCGCACGGCGAACCTCAGGCAGCGGCAGCAGCGCTCCACAATGCGGTTATCTGCCTGGTGTGCGTTTAACGTTTCTGACAACACTGGCCAGATCTGAAGGGAGACATCATCATCATCATCATCATTAATCAGTTATACCTTATTAAAAACAATTGACCAGGTGTCTATATGAAGAACACATTCTGGCAAAACAAAACAGAAATTTTTTGAAAATATTTTCCCCCCTATTCCAGTATTTACTTTTATTTACCCATGTACGTGTCCTTTCATTTTACACCATTTTATATTCTCTTTTCCTCGGTTCTATTTTTATATTATTTATTGTTTTATTTCTTCACCCCCCCCCCCTGTTTCTGTAATAGATATTTTATGAATTTATTTGTGGATATATTCCTTTTTATTTTGGTAATAAATATACAGCGCGTGTGTGTGTGTGTGTGTGTGTTGTTTACCTCCTGGATGACTTTTTGACAAGGGTGCATTTGTCCATTCTCTACAAAAGGATTCGTGTGTCTAAACAGCAGGAAACGAGTGGAGACAAAAAGAAACAGTATGTTGAGATTGACCTGTAGAGTAATTACAGACAGGGTTATAAAACATCATCTGTATTAAACTGTAAATAAAAAACATACAGCGCGGTCAGAAAACATCGTCAGAGAGCTACAGTGGATAGCTGATGGTAGGAGTAGCTGTGTGTGTGTGTGTGTGTGTGTGTGTGCTGAGGACTTACCTGAAGATTACTGCCAGTCTATCTAGCCATACTGTAGGGTCTGATGATTTTCCATTACTGGACTCCTGAGACAGCAGCTAAACACACACACACACACACACACACACACACACACACACGATAAGATGAACTTTATTATGATCAAAGTGGAACGGTCAAACGTAATGATGTGCAGTTTTGTTTTTTCGCGCTCATGAACGTCTGAGGTTTACACATGCGGACACCCACACACCCACCTTCTTCAGGGCCATGACCTGAACAGAGCACAAATCACTCAGACACTCTGCTATCTTCTCCAGCGGAAGCCGTGCCAGCACCAGCGCTGTGCCTGAGAAAGCAAAAACAAAAACAAACAAACAAACCAGACATTAACTCCGGTCAACGCTATTAACAGCCCTTCACTACTCGATAAGAAAATAATAATAATAATAATTTAAAAAAAAGTCCAACGAGGACAGTATCGTAAACGTCTAGATCATTGTTCCTAGCCTGGTCTTCAGAGGGTACATTTTTCTCTCTCCCTAACCTATCTCCAGAGCGAAGCCATCAAGAACACTGAACCTGCAGGTAGCCTGAGGACATTTACGACTGGGTTCTGGGAAGAAAAAAAAAAAAACCTCATCGCTTTAGATAATGACCAAGTGTGCTTTTAAGCTCTCAGATCTAAACAGGTATTGACAGGCATGGTAGTTTGCTCGGGGATGGACCCTCTGAGGCACAGGTATGTTGCTGGGGACCTTACTGTCACGCTAATCATACTGAGCATGACTAGAACCTGCTAGTAGGATGGCGTGACAGATGTCTTCACCCAGTGCATGGTAAGAATCGAAACACTTGCAGCTAAAGAACATCTGCAATATACAAGAATAATTCATGAAGGAATTCAATGAAAAGAACCACAGCATTCTGAAGTACAGAGGTTGGTTTTACTGCGAGTGATGGCCAATAAACTCCCATTTAAAGGGGTCATGACATGCGTTCATTTTATTTGATCTTCTCTGAGGTGTAACTATAATATTATTATTTATTATTATTATTTTTTTAAGTTTTCCCAAAAATTACAGGATTTTCATGAACCCCAAATTTATTGCGTAAATGCCAAAAACTTTTGTTCATATATATATATATATATATATATATATAAAAGAGAGAAGGAGAGAGAGAGAGAGAGAGAGATAGAGAGGAGAGAGAGAGATAGAGAGAGAGAGAGAGAGAGAGAGAGGGAGAGAGAGAGAGAGAGAGAGAGAGAGAGAGAGAGAGAGAGAGAGAGAGAGAGAGAGAGGGAGAGAGAGAGAGAGAGTGAGATAGAGAGAGAGAGAGAGAGGCAGACTCACAGATGTCCAAATATAAGGGGAAAAAAAAATATTCCTGTGCTGCATCCATAGCCAATAAAAGTGGTGGTGATACCTTTGAGCAGGCCAATGGCAGCATCTGTGTTGAGAGCGAAGGAGTCCAGCGAGCGTGCGATGTGTAGCAGGCCTTGGAAGTGTTGGGCCATGTGTTCCCGGCACACCGAGCACATGTTGTGAATGGCCTTTGCTGCCACCGAGGCCAACGGCTTCTCCCGCAGTCCCTTCATTAGGTAGTCCAGCACAGGATCTGTGTCCCCCCCAACAATACGCACAATCACAGGAAAAATAATAATAATAATAATAATAATAATAATCCTGATTAGAATTATAGATCAAATCCATAGCATTCTGAATTCTGCTAAACACCAGGACATTTTCGGCCCAAACGCAGCTGCCTCTGCCACGATCTTCACACTCTGCCATAGATCTCTGCAACGCGACGGCGAGCCGAACATACGGTCAAATCGACAGCGTTACAGAAAACTCATCAATCCCCGTTCGAATGAAAGAGGAAACGCCACATGCATGAACCTAAAAAGATCCAAAGAGCTTCGAATGTTCTGCATCAAGTGGATTAAGAGCTGACCAAAGCCCTCTGAGACTGTCTGGTTAGACATTACAGGAAGAGACTCGGGGCTGGTACTGGATCCAGGGTGTTCTATATCCAGCACACGCACTGAAGGATGAGGTCGAGTACCTATGGCAGTGTCGAGGCAGGAGGCATTGACGCGCATGTGGAAGTATAAAACAGGACTACTACTACTACTACTACTACTACTAGGTGTCTGCAGCGATCACATTTCCATGGAGAGCCAGATCTCGAAAAAAAAAAAAAAAGTGTGTACGTTGATCGATCTTTTCAGCACATGAACCCAGCTAGTCTCTGCTGTAGTTTGGAAATATTGCTGTTCCTCTGAAGAGAGACCTTTTTTTTTTTTTTTTGTTGGACTGACTGCTTACCTAAGAAGCGAGGGTTGCGGTCCATCACCTCACTCATCTCTCCCACCAACTCAATGCTGGTGTAGCGCACAGCGATGTGCACCGTCTGAGGAAGGAGCACCACCTGTTCCAGCACTTCGGTCAGAGTGGGGTTGTTCTCCCTGTGCACAAATGTCGGGGGGGGAGGGGGTCAGTGCTTTACACTTTAAGCAGGAAACATCTCACGTGAATATGTAAAGGGTCCACGTTGGAAAGCTCACTCACGGGTCGACACTCTTGGCAATAGAAGCCATCAAGAACAGCACAGCCTCGGTCACTTCCCAGGGTGGGTTTCCCTCTTTCAGAGTAGAGTACAGCTAGTGCGCACACACACACACACACGCACACACGCACAGGTTGTTTTAGAATGGCGAGACTTCGTTTATTGAGTGGCGCGATTTAAAATCAGTAAGAACGGTAAAAGGCTACTACCTGTGAGAAACACTCCATCGAGCCGACTAGGAAAATGACATCCTTGACGAGATCCGAAACCCTCAGCCTGAACTCTCCAAAGTCGTCCGTGTCTTCGGGGATTCCTTCCTATTACACAGAGATGTGATTACAGAGACAGGCAGACAGACACACGGGCTGTAAGGTCACGGTGCGTCTCAATTCGATACGGCACGTGGAACGACGGCGTTACCGATGTTCAACATCTACACACGACCCAATAACCTCGGGTGAGAACGGAAACACGGCGTCACTGCGTAGTTTTCCGCTCCGGCGACCCGCGAGATACTGTTGGTCCTACATGGTACTGTATTACAGAGGGTACTCGTGTTGGTTTACTATTCGGGGTGGGGACTACATATTCAAATCTGGTTTGTTGTTGTTGAGGTTCTGTGTGTGTGTGTGTGTGTGTATACATATATCGCCTTAGTTATTTAGACCCTGATAAATAAAAGCATGGAATGTGAGGGCTGCGGAACGAAGAGACATATTCCAGGATTCCATTATTATTATTCGTAACTAATACAGTACTATTAACTAGCGTCACGGTTCTACAGCTTAACTAAAACGGGCGCGAGTTTAAAACGTGGACGCGAGCTTTCGACGTGCCTAACGGGCTTTATGCTAATGGATTTTATGATCGTTTTCAAACCTGGTAGGGAGTAAAGGATTGGGATTTGATACGGGCCGACCCTAGAGAGCAGTGTTAAGGAGAAAGGTGTGGCGCTCACATGGTCGGGATCCAGCTGGCAGTGACGCGCCAGGCTGTGCAGTAGTCTCTGGATATAGGGCTTGAAGACACCGTGCAGTGCTGCGTCGTTCGTCTTGTATAGGTGCTCCCCCAGTCGGTACCAGAAGTTGAAGGAGATTTCCACCACCTTGTTAGCAAACGAGACGTATACAGTATGTACTCGCGAAGCGGGACGCTTCGGAAAATCCTAGTGGGGGAAAAAAAAGGCGACACGAACCTCATACTGAGGATGTCCAGCACAAATCAGCAGCAGCTCCAAGGTGCGCAGATCCCCCATGCCGTGTCCCGGGCTCCTGACCGTAATTTCCATAAACGTCTCGCACAGCTCAGTGAAAATCCGGCAGTAATTCAGCACCCTGTACGTGTTCGCGTAAAAGAGAGATTACACGGAATATGCATTTTACATGCGACACAAGCACACTTCAAAGCGTATCAATTTCATGAAGGGACGGTATGCATGGAGCACGATGCATCCTGTGTGTTGCTTTACTTATCAAGGTCCTCTCGGGCCACGGCCATGTGGTAAGCCGTTTCTAGCGTCAGAACGCCCTGGAACAGCTGCATGGCGAGAGCCACGTGCGTGTCTACGTTCTCGATGGCGTAGAGGGCCGAACAAACGCAGTCGGACGCGGCTTCGTGCAGGTTAGTGGGGGACTCGTCCCTTTGCTGCGAGACAGGAGAGGCACAAATATGAGCTTCACAAACAGCACCCGAAAACAGAACTGAAAACGAAGCCATCGGATCTGCAGCACTTACTAGCACTTGGAATAGAACCACCAACAGCTGATTAGTCGCCATGAAGTTGCTGTCCAGCACACCCAGGTTAAACCAACTGCCTAAGCAGCGGAACACTTTAATAAGCATCTTCTCGTCGCTCCCGGACTTCTCCAGGCATGTCATCTGGTTTCAAAGAGAGGACAACGCAAGATGTACAAAGACGACTTCTACATCATTTCGCAGAGAAAAGCCTGAAAGAGTGCTGAGAGTGGTCATTGCATCATCGGTGTACTCGGAGTCATTATAGAACTCTGGCGACATCGATTACCGGTGTATAAATCAAATATCTCTGTTAAACAAAGCAAGGCTCAGAAAGGGTCTCATTATTCATGTAATCGCCGCGGATACGGCTGAGTCACACTATATACGGGGGCATCTCAAATATCGGAATATTTCCTGTAATTTTACTCAAAAAGTGGAGCTTTCATATTTTCTAGATTCATTACACAAAGTGAAATATTGCAAGCCTTTTTTGATCAATCTCGATGATTACGGCTCACGGAAATCAACAATCCAGTATCTCAAAATATTGGAATAAAGAATTTATAATAGAGAAATGTCGACCTGAGAAGACTCTAATCAGAGAGTTAACTCCAAACACCTGCGAAGGTTTCCTGAGTCTTTAATCTCAGTCTGGTTCAGTACACACACACACACACACACACACACAATCATGGGGAAGATGGAAGTAAATGTTGCGTTTCATTTGGAAATCAAGGTTCCAGAGTCTGGACGAAGAGTGGAGAGGAACAGAATCTGAGCTGCTTGAAGTCCAGTGTGAAGTTTCCACAGTCAGTGATGATTTGGGTTGCCATGTCATCTGCTGGTGTTGATCCAGTGTGTTTTCTCAAGTCGAGAGTCGATGCAGCATCTACCAGGAGATTTTAGAGAACTTCATGCGTCCATCTGCTGACGAGCTTTATGGAGATGCTGATTTCCTTTTCCAGCAGGACTCGACACCTGCCCACAGTGCCAAAACTTCTAGTAACTGGTTTACTGACCATGGTATCACTGTGCTCGATCGTCAAACCGACTCGCCTGACCCGAACCCCCTAGAGAATCTATGAGAGACACCAGACCCGACGATACAGACGAGCTGAAGACCGCTATCAAAGCGACCTGGACTTCCAGAACACCTCAGCAGTGCCTCAGACTGATCGCCTCCACGCCACGCCGCATCGATGCAGTCATTCGTGTAAAAGGATTAAAACCCTGACCGAGTATCAGCGCATAAATGAACATACTTTTCATCAGGTCGACATTTCTGTAGAAAATTCTTGATACGGATATTTCCATAGTGGATCTTTGATTTCCATGAGCCGTAATCAAGATCAAACAAAAAAAGGCTTGAAATATTTCACTTTATGTGTAATGAAACTAGAATATACGAGTTCCACTTTGTTGGAATTAAATCATGGGAAACTTTCCCACGCTGTTCAAATGTCCGAGATGCTCTTGTAACGAAAGACGACTCGTGAGAAAAGGGGCGAGGGCTCACCAGCAGAGTGACCACAGTGGTGGAATAGTAAGCGAGGTCCTCGATGATCTCTGTCCGCCGGTTAGCACCTATCCTCAGAGACCGGCTGTGAACTTCCTCCGGCAGCACTGTGAGGATTTCAATCAGAAAAGGCATTGAAGTCACATCATTACTGTACCTGAGGAGAGGAGAAAAGAGGAGAAAACAAGGGATCATTTCACCTATTTAACACGGTTATAGACTGGCATCACGCCACCTCACTCGGTGGCCTCTAGCCATCTCTCAGACTGGAATTGGACTACTGGGTAAGGATGAAACGCAAACATTTTAGTCATCAGAATTTGCAAAAAAACGTTATCGTATACTGCATCATAGACACTGTTGAACACTAGAGGGCCCAATTTCACGAAGAAAGCTTTTGGCTTTTCTTTTTCCATCTAGAGGCGGCACGCGGAGGTCATCCGCATCTGATCTGGCCGAAATCCTCGACCGAGGTGCACGTGATATCAACACGGCAAACATTCAGCTACTTCGGTGTGATGAGTGCAGAACGTTCAAGCCGTTCTTACGCCGTCATTAGGAACAGCTTTATTCGTTATTTATTATATTAGTTAGCTCTCTGAAGGAGAAGATCACAGCATTAGCGGATGCTAGAGAGGGTTAACGAGAGCAGTTTCGTAGAGAAAACTCTAGGTGCCGCAGGCAGAGATAGCAATCCCCCACCTCCGGCATTAGAGCCCTCACAGCGGGGCGAACGGGTGACGACTCTGTGACATAACCGATAAAAAAAAGCCGTCACACTACAGTTTGCCCACACTTTTAGGTGGGAAGGTATCCGTTCCACTCAGGAAGGAGCTGCTCTGCTCTCACTTCTTGCAGCAAAGTCTCAGAACAGCTGTGACAATCCAGAGCCGAGGCCAGGGAGCAGACAAGCAGGCTAAACCGACCGTCTGCTAGCTGAACTGGCCCGTCGCTCAGCTTACACAATATCAAGACCGTGTCTGTTTCATGACCTGAACAAAAACGTAGAAATACTCAGAAAAGTTTGCTTTAGTAGAGTAATTAACATAAAAAAAGATCACACTGAATACACAGCCAGCACCGGTGATCTCACGCTAGGACTGTTCAATATTTGCTCGCTTACATCCAGTGGCCCCCAACCCCCGGTCCGTGGGTCATTTGGTACCGGGCCGCACAGAAAGAATAAATAACGTACATTATTTCTGTTTTATTTATGATCTGGATCTGAAAAATGAGCGGATTCTCTCCGTAACATCCTTCTACGACTCACTCTTGACGCGCGTCAAGACGCTTGTCTCGGTCACGTGTTACGTCGAAACCTCACCATAGAGACCAGAGAGCGTTAGGGGGGAGAGACGATGTTACGAGGACGCTGCTAATAAAGTTGCGATTTCACATTGGATTCACGTTTATTATTATATTTTAAAAATAGCTCCCGGACACGACTATATACACGGCCCTCGTCTACCAGGCAGATGAGGAAGCGTTTGCGGTTAGCTATGATGATATTCTAAGCACCCCCCCCCCCCCCCCCACTATCTTCAATTCTGATTTAAACTCCGAAAACCATTTCTTTATTAAAACGTGAGACTGAAAGCTGAAGAAAACTCTACAAGGAGCAATGTAACGTGGGTTTTACTTCCAGGCATCCTCAACTCCCCTTCAGGACTGGTAAGCAGACGAGTCGGACTTTTCAGTACAGGTTCATCCCTGACAAAGTTCTCCACACATCAGATCAGCAACGATGTCGGCGCAACCGGTCTAAAATCCTTTCCAACTGTAGGATAACGCGTCTTCCCCACAGGCACAGCTCTTTCCACCATTTTTTTTTTTTTTAAAAAGCTTGAACATCCTGCTGATTAAAAATATTTACACTCCATATTACACACAGTCTCAGTCCTAAGCACGCTCATTTCACTCGTGAAATCCTCCACATCAAATCTAGTATAAAAAGTATTCGATCCTTGTGCCAACTCTAGATCAGACTGACAACCAACCAGTGCGATGGGGCCATTACTTTTACTCTTAGATCCAGTTACAGTATGTATACTCTCCCAGGCAGAGCCAAGTCTTTTATTCCAAAATCCCCCTCTACGGTCTCCTTATACCTATTTTTGGCCCTCCTAATTTCTCACGGTTTGTTTTTGCAGATCATGCTTCCCTTCCGAGTCACCTACATCAAATACCTCATTTCCTTCGGTCACCACGGACTTGATAGAATCAGTTATCCAAGGCTTGGTATTAGCAAATGTTCGTAAAAAGTTTTTTGAGGGATAATCGTATCCCTGTCTGTTAATGCAGAACACGAGTTTTCAAAAGCCTCCCAGTTCGCGCGATCAGAACAGCCGTGCAAAGCGAACGCCGACTCTGCAGACCAGTTCCTGAGTGGTCAGACAGGCCCACAAGTCCCCATAACGCAGGTCCAAAGTCTTGTTCGATCGTGTCGCACAGATAACATACTGTCGGGGGAAAAAAGGATGGCAGTGTGAGAGCACGTGATCAAATTGGGCGGCGTCGGGGGAAACACGTTGCACTTTCGAAACCATACGTTCAACAGTCTCCTTCACTTCAGCCTCGGTTGCTTTAGGGTGAACATACACCACCGTAACAACGCTGGGATTCCCGAGGTAAGTGAAACGGCCGTAAAAGCAGTTCGATATAGCTTGCGTACACAAGGTCTCTTTGACGATTACTGAATCACGTCACTTGTTATCCACGTATAGACAAACGCCGTCTCCTTTCACCCCGCAGAATTCCATCGAGTGACTGAATCCTTGGAGTCAGATAGCGTAGCTGCACTTAAAGAGATTATCCCATGTTATCAGTGAGTATCAGGGGTTACCCCACCTCCCCCCCCCCAATGTATGCAGCCTAACGGTCACGACATTTTCGGAGGTTCTTCAACACGAGTCAACGTTCAACTGTCTGATCAAATCTTTATTAACAGAGCATTCTTACTTTTCTATGAGGGTGTGAACACAGCCTTTCCATGACGCCATCTGCAGTGCAAGATCAGCAATCGCCAGGGCGAGCTGTGGGAGGGGGGGCACAAAAATATATATTTAAAAAAAAACACATATTGGATAGTTTAGCAATGCTTAAAACAGTGTCATCAATACAGACTCCACCCATAACTTTACTCCGGTACGGCGTTGGGCCGGCGAGATGGACAGCTTACCTGTGTGATGATGATGGGCGAGAGCTCTCTGAGGTTCTGAATGTGGGAGAGCAGAGAGTCGCGCAGGGCAAGGTGTGTCTCCTGGGGAAGCTCGTAGAAGGAGGTCTGAATTTTCATTTTCATGGTTTGCGCTGCAAAGTAACACGACTCGACGTCCTGCTTCATCTGTAAGAGCTGATCCGAGATCTCCCAGGCATACATCTGTACGGGCAAAAAACGAAGCGCATCGATTAGAGCGTAAAACGCTTTTCTAGCTTCACGGCAACACCTCCGCTCGCTTCACGAGCGTGTGAACTACATCCGAACTCCTTCAGGTTGTTCAACGCACCGGACCACGGGAGAGGTGTTTACAACACTTTCACCGGCCCCAGAAGCAGCGGAGTGAATTGTATAGGAATAGCAATGGAGCACTGGGTCAATTAAACAAATATACCACCTCACGATTATCTCGCTCATATTGTTACTCTACAGTGGGGTATATAGACTGAGTTTTTAAATTGTAGTTGGGATTTCATTCATGGTCAGGTGAAGAAAAGGTCAGAAACGTCATGAGTCTTGGTTGACGGGGCAGACGGCACACAGACGGATGATGAAGTGCTGACGAGTTCTCTTTGTGCATAAGGTTCAGATGGGAAGCTTTCGAACCACGTGGTAGCCCAGATGGGTGTGGCCCACGTGCATCGTAGTGAGAGTGGCACTGATGGCGGCTCTGACAGATTCGGTCCGATCTGCACATACAGTTCCCTATCTGCCAGGAAGGTGGTATAAGGGTTCGAGCAGTTACCAGTACTGTCCAGGATCTACCCGAGGCCCTATGGGCGAACTGCAGAGGATGCAGACGAGGACTCGTGTCCCTTTTTAAAAACGACAACGCTTAAACGGTTTCACGCGAGCGCGACTGAGCAGCAACCGCTTGGATAACTGGAAAGCTCCTTGATGTTTTAAAGTCGTTTGGATCTGAACAGATTTCCAAGGAATGGTTGAATATGGTGGTGAAAACAGGGGTCACTTGGTTGGTGCGGCATTGTAGCTTTTCTGGTGACACTCCGGAAGCTTTCCCGACATTTTGTCTTGACAGAAACCTGGTTCATCAGTGTTGAAAGTGACAGACGTGAGGGGACCCCACAGCCTCCGGGATCTGGCGTCTGGCTGTGGTGTGAAGTGGGTGGTTAGCTTTCGATGTCAGGATGTAGCTTGGGAGCATCTGCGTCGTCGAATGATCCGATCGCTATGACGGGCACGAGAGAGAGCGTGAAGGCTGCTTTAATTGCGGTGTAGGAAACGGCCCGGTGTTCGGTCGGCCCTTGTAAAACAACTGACCAGCTGCATGTACTTCGGCAGCTGGTTTCTAAGATGACAGTTGTTGAAGTCCGCTCGGATGAATTTAGGAACGGAGTGCTAGTTTAGGAATGGATATCGGGTCTCTATATTTAGCACCTCAGTTGACAGTAGGCTCTCTGCTTCCTGGTAGAACATAAACACCTCCCAGAATGAAGGCTGAAACCCATGACGGGGGGGGGCAGAGAGCCATGCAAATAATAAATAAATATTTGAGCAAGCAGAACGTTGTGAGAACGGTCACGGAAGTTTCCTGGCAGTCACTTTTTCATTGTTCCAGTAAACCTTCCTATCCTATTAAAGCCCCAGTCGAGTTATTCGCATAATGAACCTTTTATTGTCGACGATCGCTTCTGTGATGGATCTCTAATCAACGACACACAAAGAATAACGTTAGCCAGTGGTTTAGGTGCATTATGGACAAATCAAAAAAGCATGCAGGCCAAATCATTGGGAGCGAGGGAGAGAAAACGCGAGACTCCAAACACTCTCTTTGCCCGAACGGTCACTCAATTTATCTTTCGCTTATTGAAGGAAGCCATTCCTCTCAAATCTGGAGGCGGATCTTTGACGCTTTGGGAGTGCTAGCTAGACAAAAGCGTACGCCTAGCCAACGCCATACCTACGAGGATCATGGGAGCGCAAGAATGACTCGTTTATAATAATAAAAAAACGCACTTAAAATGTTATACGCAGTGGACGTGTGGTCGCTGCATGTTTCGGGTCGTCGTCATGCTGAAGGTGAACCTTAAAGCCCAGTCTGAGGTCATGTGAGTCTCAACAGGTTCTTCTTCAAGGACCTCTCTGTCTCACTGCAGTCATTCTTCACTCGATTTTGACAAATGTCGCACTCGGAGTTCAGCCCGAAGTGTTATGTTTGTGCCTCATCAGTCCTGAGAGACCTTTAAGTGCCTTTTATACAGAAGTCACCTCCACTCAGAAGAGGTCCAGCCACTATACCGTAAAGGCCTGGTTGATGGAGTATTTCTGAGACGGGCGTGTGTCCTTATGGCAGGTTCTCACATCTCTGCAGAGCACTTCTGAAGCTCTGTTAGAGCAGCCAGTGGGTTCTTGGCCACGTTCCTGACCAAGGCCTTTCGAGCCCGGTTACCGAGTCCGACAAGACGCTGGTTCCAAAATTCCAAGGCTCACAGTGCTCCGGATTTATCACCCTGCCGAGATCTATTTCTATTCGCCACTATTAGATCAAGAGGTCTAAGGAGAGTTCTTTGGACTGCACGGTTTGGTTTCGTTCCGATGTGCACTGTGAATTATGGGGTGTTATGAACCCCAAGCCATGAGTCTGTCCTATGGAATCGAACACACAAGAATGTCCAATCAAATATTTTCTTCAGGTGGACTCCAGTCAGGTTTTAGATAATCAAATCAAATAGGACGTTCGGTCATTGTGGATTACTGGGTGTAAATTATTAATAATAATAAAAATAAATACAATTTAAATGTAATCTATAGCAATTAGAAATGCGCACAGACTGAAGGGGTCTTTCCAAGACCCTCAACCGTCTGTACCTCGTAGACAGGCCAAGACGCATGCCTCCAAACTCTCAACATGTGCTCGTCCATGGTGTCAGTGAGGGACACTAAGAATAACCTGGGTACCGTCTTGTGCGCGTACGGACGCATGCTGAGACTGTACGGCGTAGTATTTTCAATATAAAACGCATCGATACAGCCTTCTTTCCCGGGAACATTCTCACGGAAACGCGCACCCGTTTGAACAGATCCGACTCCGCACGGAGCGGCACGAGCTCTATACCTTTCAAAGCAAGCGGTTTCTAAACGCTCAGACTCCCCCATCATTCCACTTTTCTTCCTGTACTCATCGTCCTCGTCTGTCCAAGCATGCTGTCGTTTTATTTTGAACAGACGAAAATAAACCCTGAACCTTCACAGTGTCACGCCTTAACCCCCCCATTTCTCTCGGAGCTTCCCCACGGACGATTTCATCTTCGACGGACAATCGCATGTTTAAATATGAATAAAAAGCTCACTGTTGGGGAAGAACACAGAAGAAGTACACAGAGGCTGTGCACATATTAAACACTGAGCCGCACAGTTATTTAAAACAGATTCAAATCTGTAACAGGAACTGTCTTCTGTCTCACAGTCAGAGCACACTGTGATCCAAACCGATCAGACACGGGGACGCTATTCGCCGACTTAAACGCCATTGGTCTGATTGTTAACTGACTATTAGGCAGCTCGTACATACAGCTACTGCGGGTCAACGAATCAGCGAGTGGGATTATTCTTCAAACATATTCAATCCAAAACATTCGTTTCTTTGCGGAATTTCAATCGGACACTGCGACGACACAACTCGTAACTGATCGACATCAAAGAACGGCTCACAAACTACAGTACAGCGTTACGGACACGCGTCGCACAGCATCAGGACCTTTTCAAGTGCTTATGTCAAGACACACCCAAAGCAGTCCACGCCAAACCCGGCGTCGACCCGACTAGCCTGCGGTCTCATGAGGCTCGGAGTCTGAGAACAGCACCTCGGAGGAGGAAGGATCATTCGACGGCGAATCAGAGAATCGTGGTTCTGATACGCGATCATCTCGGATCAGACCAGCAGCGCTAGGGGCCACTGGGGTACACAATAAGCAAGGTAACGGGACACGACGCCTCGACTGCAGCGATAAACTAAACGTCTAAGACGAACGGCTCTTGATTTGTTCGATCTCACGCATCAGAAAAAGACCCCCAGGTGTACTCTCTACACCCGAACGACGCCACCGCAAAACCCAGCATTCGACGTCAGGTCAGACTGCGGGCAGACAGCCGACAGTACCGACGGAGGACGGAATGTGTCCAACCGACGGATTAGGAAAAAATGTGGCACGGACCACTAAAGCGAACGCAGGCTGGGCGTGAGCGGTCCGCATTAAACTGAAGATTCCGGGGCAGGGCCTCACCTAGGGGCACTAGTGCCTGCAAGGTAATACCGGAGAAAGGGTGAACGGTCAGCGCTCGAGCATGAACTTGACCTTTCCGACAGTGATTTACAACAGTCTGCTCCAAGTGCCCCCCCCCCCCCACACACACACACGCGCTGTCTCCGTCTCAGCAACTCATATCCCCCCTCCGCGTTACACCGAATTCCGTGCAGGATGCGGGACTGTGCTGTGTTCAGGACCGCAGCTTACACTGGGCTCTGGGGAAGTTCATCCACCCAACCCCACAGACAAGAAATGACTTCCTGTATAGACCACACCCACTCCTGCTCCAAAACAGATCCGAATGTGTCGCGCACCGAACAGACACACGCACCACCGACTTACACTCCACACCTGTTGAAATATATACACACACAAACGCACAGGATGTGACGTCACCCTCCCACTATTTATTGTTAAAGGCCAGGTTTCTAAACACGATATTAATGAGCGTGTGCTCTTTGTGCAGTGAGTCCGTCACTAGGGGGCGTGTTCCGGTTCTCCTGCCCGGAGGCGGTGTGCAGTGAAACGGCGGCTTTCGTCCCTAAACACCGTTTCCGTATAAACAGCTCGAGCGCGTTGACGGCGAGGACAGACACACACACACACACACACACACACACACACCTGTTCAACCTCCCAGACAAACACGACATTATTTCATTTCCTGATTCTTCCTTTAATCACAACACGCGCTGGTTTCCGCGAGTATGTTGCAATGCTAGCGCGCTCATTAGCATACACCTAGCCGTGCGGTGTTGATCTGCATCGGACCAGACTGCCCCCCCTCTCGCTCCCCGGGAGAACCCAACCAACAGTGAGTAAAGCCCAGACAAGTCCACGGTGTGTACAGCGGGTCTGCGCTCGGCGGAGCCCGGCTCTCACACCGCTCAGGATGTTGTGGAAACACACACACACACACACACACACACACACACAGATACACAAACACACACACACGCGATCCCAAACGAACCATCCAGTGCACCACCTACTGCAGAAGGAGGTATCCCGTGTCCTACAGGGTAACACACGGGGTAACCGGGGTGTACGGCGGGACACAGGGGCGCACAGGCCCGTGGCACAATTCACCAACTTTCCCATTTTCAGCGTACCGATCTCTGTAGCTCGCCGAGCCACACCGAAGCTCGTTCCTTCCCGCTCGGGTTCGGGTCGTGATACAGCGCCTGTACCGCCTGATAAACCAGCGCCAGGGAGGGTTTCCCACCTTCCATCATCTCCGCGGTGTCTGCCTAAACGCTCTGGATCCGTGGAAATAACAATACAGGCCTCGCTCTCCTTACAGACTGAGCGCCATCTCCGACAGACGCAGAGAAAACCCGTGTGTCGCACTAACTCATCCGGGTGGAAACCAGCGCCTCGGAACTGCAGTTCCGGACAGCTTGGTTTTTTTTTTAAAACTATTATTATTTATTTAATTTGGTTTTTTTTAACTTTGACCCCCTTTCTTCATACCGGGCATGTTCAAGATGTGCTTAGTCATAGTTATTTTGGTAACGTGCACGTCCTCTTTCTTTGATGATCTCTAAACGGGGTATTTAAGTAAATATTGTGGATATAGTAAAAAAAAAAAAAGAAAAGGAAGTGACGAGAGAGAGTGTGTGTGTTGCATTCGACTGAGAGGTCTTAACTTAACACGTAATTCCCCCCCGTGTCAAGTGAAAAGGAAAGGCCCCCACACCCCCACTACCAATTCGGGAGCTCAGGATGGTCTTCTCAGCACAGACTACACCGAGTGACGTCACACCAACATGGCCGCTCACAGTGAACACAGCAACCTCCTTCAAATGAGTGAAACAGTGTATACAAGCATTTACATTAGATACATCAACATATAGACACATTGGCTTGTTCAGCCTATAACACCTGACTTTGTTGTCCACTGTTGTGACCCGGAGGTGCGAGGCAAACATGCTAACTACTAGCCATTAGGGCAGTGATAGCTCAGTGGTTACAATGTTGTACTACCAGGTGGTTGTGGAAGGCTGTGAGTTAAAGTCCCAGCACTGTCCAGAGCAAGGCCTTTAACCCATAATTGCTCAGGTGTATTAAAGGAGAGAAATGTAAGTCGCTCTGGATAAGGGCGTCTGCCAAATTCTGTAAATCTTAAATAAGAAAAAAGCTTAAAGCACTTCGGATCAAACAGTATTAATGTGCATGACTGCAGTATGCATGTTTGCATTTCAGATGTCCTGGACAAGAAGAATATAGTCCAATACAGAAACCTATATAGAGAGCTTTTTTACCTATTACATTACAAACTAATCAGCACGCAGTCCCCTCTGAAAGTATTGGAAGAGCAAGGCCAATTCTTTTGTTTTTCTATATACTTTGGGTTTGAGATCAAAATATGAATATTTCAGCTTTCATTTCCTGATTGTGACACTCTTGCGGGTCCGCCTGGAAACGAGGAGACGTGAGGCATGGTTAGTGTACATAGTAGTAGGGGTGGCCACCATAATCGTTAAAGTGTTCTTATAGGCTAAAATGTTGCGGCTGCTAAAGACCTTTCACGTGCCTCTTTCGACAGGGTCAAGCTGACAGCTAAACAAACTTTTGGAGGTAGAGTATTAATTAGGGACATTGAGGACAGTGCTCTCCTTGTGGTGCTACAGTCCCATTTCTCACCACAGTCTCTAACTTCCATTTACTTTATGATGAATTCCACGAGGTCTTCATGGTCAGCCACCTTACAGTGCTCCAGTCTTGACGGCTTCCTGTCAGTGGGGTATTGCTTCCTTATTGCATTTCACAACACATTCCTGTGAATATGAAAAGTTTCTCATTGTGGTGATTGGCATTAATAACAGCTGACAACACATTCTGTGATGTGGTCTGTGTAAAACCTTTTAGTCATGTCTTTTCCTGCTGTGTGCATCGGCATAGCTTTGACGTCTCCTTGGGCGAGGCACTGCCCTGCTGTTTGTGCCTCAACCTTAATTATCAAGCATTGTCCATTGGTAGGTCACTTGCTATTCCTTTCACATCAGCAAAGCCCCATGGCACTGGGTTTCATCTTTTTATTTCTTTCCAGGTTTGGGGAGTGTTTTCTGCAGTAGCATGTAGACTGTGTTGCCTGACCTTAGTGCAGCTTTTGATACTATAGATCACACTATTCTCCTCGATAGATTAGAAAATGTTGTTGGCATTAAGGGAACAGTCCTCTCCTGGCTCAGGTCTTATCTGACCGATCGTTATCAGGTCGTAGATGTAAATGGAGACTTCTCTGTACATACCGTGGTTAACTTTGGAGTTCCACAGGGTTCTGTTTTAGGCCCACTGCTTTTTACTTTATATATGTTACCCCTAGGACAAATTATTCATAAACATGGAATTATCTTCCACTGTGATGCTGATGATACACAGCTGTATGTTTCAGCAAAGCCAGAGGACAGACAGAAGCTTAGTAAAGTTGAGGATTGTGTAAAGGACATTAGACGTTGGATGTTAACTAACTTCCTTTTACTTAATTCTGATAAAACAGAAAAAAGGCCCACGTGTAGCTAGAAGTAATCTTTCTGACTACACAGTAACTCTGGATGGTCTTTCTGTTTCATCATGTACAGCAGTTAAAGACCTCGGAGTGATTATTGACTCCAGTCTATCATTTGATGCTCATGTAGATAAAATTACTAGGATAGCGTTCTTTCATCTCAGAAATATTTCTAAGATAAGAAACATATTGTCACTACATGATGCAGAAATACTGGTTCATGCATTCGTCACCTCTAGATTAGATTACTGTCTTTGATGCTCATGTAGATAATATTACTAGGCTTTACTGTCTGGATGTTCCAGTAGGAGCATAAACAAACTCCAATTAGTCCAGAATGCAGCTGCTAGAGTCCTAACTAGAACTAGAAGATACGACCTCATCACCCCGAACTTATCCACACTCCATTGGCTCCCAGTAAAATCTCTCATTGATTATAAAATACTTTTATTAATCTATAAAGCACTAAACAGTCTCGCGCCACAGTACCCGAGTGAACTTTTGGTCTTTTTTGATCCTCCACGCCGACTTAGATCAATAGATGCAGGATATTTGTTGGTACCTGGAATAGTGAAGGCTACAGCAGGGGAAGAACTTTCTCTTATAGAGCCCCACAGTTATGGAACAGTCTTCCTATTAGTGTTCGGGACTCAGACACTGTCTCGGTGTTGAAGCCCAGGCTGAAAATGTATTTGTTTACTCAAGCTTTTTGTCAATAGTTTTTTTTTAGGTAAAGGAGCAGATCTAGAGTCTCACAGGTATAGAGTGTTGTGATGAACTGGGATGTTTAGATGTTGTCCCCCACACTTTCACACCTTCACCCAGGTTTGTGGATGGTGGAGTGGCTGGCCACCTTATGTTCCAGGGCTCCCTCATGTGTGTGTTATCTTCTGGCTCTCTCTTTCAGTTATGCTGTCATAGCTAGTCTTGCCTGAGTCCCTGCTCTCACTCAGGCAAAGTACATTGTCCTTAACCATTACAGTGCAATAAACATACCTAATAATCTCTCTTTCCTTCTCTCTCCCTCTCTCTTTCTGTCGAGCTACACATGATACTCCTGAGATACCAGTGATCCTGACCCCTTCTGCTCTCCAGACCTGAATGATCACTCCTGACGCCCTACTTCTGGTTGGAGATCTCATCAGTTGGAAGTCACATGCTGTTGCTGATGACGACCCCACATGGTGCAGCTTGGAGGTCACTGGGATTACTGAGGATGGTACCACTTCAAACCCATAGAGATGGCTTTGGACCTCAGTTCATATGAACAGTTATGCTATGATGGCTAGCACTGCAATTACCACAAACAGTTCTGCGCTCAAGTCTCCATCAGTGAACAGTGGAGAAGTTCAACAAAACAGACTTCATGTAGAAACTGTAATGAATATTTCCTGGTTACATGTTACATGTAGTATTATCACATTTATAGAAGGGGTGTATTTATTTATAATCACACTATAATCCGGTGTCACCCAGATGAAGATGGGTTTCCTTCTGAGTCTGGTTCCTCTCAAGGTTCCTTCCTCAGGGAGTTTTTCCTCACCACCGTCTCCTCTGGCTGCTCATTGGGGATGAATTCATACATTTAACATCTATATCCCGAATTGATATTTTTCTGTATAGCTGCTTTGGGACAATGTCCACTGATAAAAGCACTAGACACATAAAGCTGAACTGAATTGAACTTTGTTCGATAGCCGTACGAGTGCTTTCCAGTATCTCATGTGATAGTGTGTGGCCTGGGTTTCTCTGTGACACTGAGTCTGCTAGGGGTCTGGCATCTTTCAGCATTTCTCAGGCCACACTTTTCTCTTCTTTCCTCAGCTGTCTTAGAAGTTGTTTTCTCTTTTTCTCTTATTTTGTCTTCAAACTTTCATTTCCTTCTCAGGTTTAGGTCTTCATTCTCTTCATCATCGTTTGTTGCTTCACCGTCTGTATAATCTAGAGGCACCCTCTTCCTCGCTGGCCATGTCTCTGCCACCATCATGTGGTTGCTCTTGGATACAGCATGTTCCCACAGTAGTGTCTCTCCTGCTGGCAAGGAGAGGTTGAGGGTGGAGCTTGAGCTCCTTTTGATCTCACCTGGAACTGGATTTCCTCCTTCACCTCTGGGTATAGAGCCTCAGACAGTTCTTACCATGCCTTTATCATAATCATATCTCCATCCAGTTCTAGTCCTTCTTGTTCTTATATAAATTAGATATCAATATATAAATTCGTTTTCCCCCACAGAATGTCATTGTTCTGCTGCCTCTTTCCTGTCTTTAGCTTCATTCTTCCAGAACTGTAAAACTCTTAGCTTCTTCTCAGCATTTCCTGGTTTGAGGTGTTTTTGTTTTATAAACATTTCCACTTCTGCAACGCATAAGGGGTCAAACATGCCATTTTTGGGCCACTTGAAACACCTTTAATCTTGGCTATCCATTTTTTACTCTGCTTAGTGATATATTTCTCTTCTGAGGGATGAGGGATGGCTATCACAAACTTCATCCTATGGGGTCTTCTTTGTTCCCTAAGCCTAATCACGCGCTATGTCTATTTATCTTTAGTCTTGGCAAATTAATTTACAGAAAACTTCTTCTATTGTTTCTCCTATTTTTCTCCTACAGCCTGTCCAGAGGGTAGCCACTAATCCATTTTCCCCACTAGCAAGTTTTTTGGTCCCCCGGATATGTGGGAAGAGGATAGAGGTCTGATATTGTAAGGTGGAATGTCTGTGATGTGATGGTCACTGACTTCATCCCCTATGTTGCCACATTCTATATTGGATGCTGTTATAAATATATATGGATGCTTTATAAGTTGGTAATCTGACCTTAGCTCCAACCTCACTCTGCAGGAAAATATCAATTAGGTTCCCTGAAGTCCACACTTCTCTCTATGTCCGTAAGACTAAGTTCTGTTGTTCTAAGTCTAAGTCAGCTATCAATTATCTCAGAGTATACGACTGAGTAAGTCTCCACAATTTACTACTTACGTCCTCTGATATCTGATATTCTTCCACTCCATCCTTAAAACAAACTAACAAAACCAATCTGACATTAAAGCTGCAAGCAGCGATGAGCGAGCCCTCGAACCCTGGTGCACACTGGGAATGCTCTGCCAGGGAAATGCCATTCCATTTTTTTTTTTTTTGACATATTTCCCTGTTGCCAGTAGGTGGCGCTATGACTATAACTGAATATTGGCACTTATGACTTTAGAAGTGTGGGGCAGATATTAGACATTGTATGTATTGTATGTACATCATCGGTTTCAAGAACAAAACATCTGTAACACGTGACAATAAGTTTTTATTTGTTAAAATAAAATTTTTATTTTATTTGTTAGCTACACTAGTTAACATAAACTAACAATGAGCAATACTTCTACAGCGTTAAACATTTGAATTCATGTTAAATGCAACATTTACTTATACATTTTTAAAATCAAAAGTATCTGTTAACATTAGTTAATGTACTATCAGTGAACATGGACACGCAATGATAAATCGTTCTTCCATTAAATAACATTAACAAAGATAAAGAAATACTGTAAGGAACATATTGCTCAAGTTAGCTAATGCATTAACTAGTTCATATTTACAACAACTTCAGTAAGCGTGTTTGTTGATGTGATATTTGGAAACGTGTGGTCAGAATGGTTTTATTTTTTATGCATTCTCCAGTGAAAAGTTTCAATGTTAATGGATTTTCCATTTTTTTAAAGTATCAGGTGTGAAAGTACAGTCACTCAGGTAAGCCAGTGAGGTTAAAAACAAGAATGCTTCAGATAATACCCATGATTATTCAACCGAATTAGTCTTGCCCGACAAACACAAATCAGAACTATAACTGTATCATTAGATGCTGAAAAAGCATTTGATAACGTAAATTGGACGTTTCTATTCAGCACTCTACATAGACTCGGCTTTGGAGAGTCATTCATCCGCTGGATAAAAATATTATATGCATCACCCAGGGACACAATAACCACAAATGGGGTGAACACATCACAAAATTTCACACCAGGCATGGATGCCCACTCTCTCCTTCTTTATTTGCAATTTTTATAGAACCACTTACACTTGCAAAATTCGACAAAACAATCAAATCAAAGGAATACAAGAAAGCAACACACAATATAAAATGTGTCTTTATGCAGACGACTTATTACTATGTTTACATGACCCCTACATTTCAGCACAGGAAACCTTCAAAATGATTCATATTGTCCACCCTAGATGCGGCAAACTTTCAACGTGACTTTTTTAGCAAACCAGCTTCAATATTTAGTGTGACGGATTCAGAAGAACAATAATAATTTGTGATGGGTAGAATTAGAAGAAAGTCAGTGCAAAAATTCCTCAGTTGCAGACCTTTTAAAATAAACACAATAGCTTCAACTCTGACAAGCCTGGTGGAAAGTAAACAGAATGAATGAATCACCACTAACTCCGTGTAGACGCACCCCAATCTGGCACAATCCTGATTTTCAACTGTACAATAATCCTGCCCACGTTCCATCATGGCAGCACATAGGAATCACTCACCTCCATCGTTTATTCCAAAATAACCAGCTCATATCATTTAATACACAGTTTAAGGAGGGGACAGTTGCTCCAGTATCAACAAAAAAAAGTCCATAATTAAATCAAAGATTAATATGACCAATGACCGTCTCAGTTAATGAAAATCACTAACTACAAAAAATGAATATCCAAACTCTATAAACTAATATACAATACTGATGAAACCATAACACTACCAATAATCAAATGGGGGAATGATTTGTCTGTCTCCTCTTGTGCCCGATGCTCCCTGGGATAGACCCCAGGTTGCCCGCGACCCTGAGAAAGGAGTAAGAGGTAGAAGATGGATGGATGGATGGATGGATGGACAATTGTCGTTATTACCATCTCTATTATTACCATTGTTATTGTTAATACTATTAACACTTCATTACCATCACTATTATGATCACTATCGGTGGAGTATTGGTGTTGGCTTTGAGTGTCTAGATAAGCGCTATATAATTGTAATTGTAACTGTAACTAAAGACAATGATATTAGAAGCAATAGCATAGCATCACTGTCATTACTTTTGACATAATTATGGAAAATACATTTATATACAGTTTATTTAATGTGTTTTCTGATTACTATGACTGGATTATAATATCATAATTATATTTATTAACTATTAATATATAATAATTGATAATGGTTATTTCCTATTACTACACATTTGGAGCATTAATCCATGGGAGGATTTTCCCCCTCTCTTTTTCTGATATATGTATGTATGTATGTATGTTATTTGATTGGTTGAGTGAATGTGGGATGCAGATCTGGATTTCACCACTGGGGTTTCGCGAGTGGTCATTTTGGACGGATTGGGCCACAGGACCCTTTTTTTGATGGACAAGGTGGGACAGTGACTGCACTGATACCCTAGTGGACTGACTCTCCAGTGGGAGAGGTTTTGAAGGAGACTGTGTGGTGGGTCAGTTTTCTTAATTCGGACAGCAAGACACTGACTACTCGTAGACTGACTATTCAGACAGCAAGACACTCACTACCCACCTCGTTGAGGTCTGGGAGAGGTTTTGAAAATTATTGTGCAGTGGGTTGGACCACCTCGTTGGGGTCTGGGAGAGGTTTTGAAGGGGATTGTGCAGTGGGTTGGCCCTCCTGTTTGGGGTCTGGGAGAGGTTTTGAAGGGGATTGTGCATTGGGTTGGCCCTCCTGTTTGGGGTCTGGGAGAAGTTTTGAAGGGGATTGTGCAGTGGGTTGGCCCTCCTGTTTGGGGTCTGGGAGAAGTTTTGAAGGGGATTGTGCAGTGGGTTGGCCCTCCTGTTTGTGGTTTGGGGGCAGCGTATGCATGCTGGTCTCAGTCATAAAAGTGCATCAGGGTGCTGTGTCCTGGCTGGGGGTGCCGTACTGTCCTACTCTGATACCCCCGAATGGTGGCCCGTCCCCGTATCTCCTCAGTATGTCTCCTTTCTTAATTTTATTTCGTAGTTTATTATATACACATTATTTTTCTTTTCTCTCCCATCCCTTCTCTTTGTTCCACAGCTTGCCTTTTGGTTTACTGTTGCCTGTATTTATGATGTTATATATCATAATATCTATAAATCATAATTGAGATACAGTGGGGGAAATAAGTATTGGACACATCAACATTTTTTCCAAGTAAATATATTTCCAATGAGGCTATTACATTTTCACCAGACATCAGTATTAACTCAAGAAATCCGGAAATATAAAGAATTCACAACGTTAAAGTCCATAAATGAAGTTATGTGTAATAAAGATGAATGACACGGGGGGAAAAAGTATTGAACACACTAACTGAAATGTATTTAATACTTAGTAGAGAAGCCTTTGTTTGTAACGATGGTCCAAGACACTTCCTGTGTGAAGAAATTAATGTTCTGCAGTATTCAGGTGTGATTTTGGTCCGTTCTTCTAAACATATTGTCTTTAAATCTTGTTCAGTTGGATTCGAGTCAGGTGATTGGCTCGGCCATTCTAACACCTTGATTCTTTTCTCTGAAACCAATTGAGAGTTTCTTTTTCTGTATGCTTTGGATCGTTGTCATGCTGGAAGCTCCACCCACATCTCATCTTCATCATCCTGGTGGATGGCAGCAGATTCTTCTCAAGAATCTCCCGGTAAAGGCCTCCATTCATTGTTCCTTCAATTATATGAAGTCCTTCAGTACCATGTGATGAAAAACAGCCCCACACCATGATGCTCCCCCTCCAGACTTCACTGTTGAATAAAAAAAAAAGTTGACCAGACTACGCTCTCCCAGGATTTCATAGGATTGTCTATTTCATAGAGTTGTAGTAAACTTTAAACAAGCTTCAGCATGCCTTGTCTTTACTAATGGAGTCTTGTGGGGTGAGTGTGAGCAGTGGAGTGCATTGTCTATTGTTTTCTCTGTGAAGATGGTTCCTGCTGCCTCCAAGTGTTTCTGGAGCTCTTTCCGAGTGGTCCTTGGCTCTTGGGCTACTCTTCTGACTATTCTTCTGATTCTGGTCAGAAATCTTCGCTCCTGTGCGTGGTTGGTGACGGAGTGATGTTGCATCCACTTGTGGATAACGGCCTCAGTGGTGCTTACTGGAGGATTCAGAAGTTCTGAAATATGTCTGTATCCGATTCCATCAATATGTTTCACAACAATAAGGTTGCGAAGGTCTTGGGAGATCTTTTTGCTTTTACCCGTCATGAGATGTTTCTTGTGTGACATGTTGGTAACGAAAAGCCTTTTTATAGACCATCAATTTACTAACCCAGATGATATTAATCTGCATAGATAGGGGGTAAAATTACTTACAGATTTCAGCTGGTTCCTTGCCTTACCTTGCCTTGGACAGCTGCTTTTTCTTAGCGTGTTCAATACTTTTTTCCTGTGTCATTCCCCTTTATTACACATAACTTCATTTATGGACTTTAATGTTGGGAATTCTTTATATTTACAAATTTCTTGAGTTAATACTGACGTCTGGTGAGAATTTCATGTGAATAACCTCACTGGAAATATATTTACTGAAAACAATGTTGACGCGTTCGACACTTATTTCCCCTACTCTATTGTGAATTGTGAAATGATTGAAACGTATAGCGAGACTTTACTACCAGAAATCTGTGGCAATGGTGATTTATTGGGTTTGTTAAAGAGTAAACCTCCTGCCCCTCCTCCTTGGAATAGTAATGATGTTGTGACACAGTCCTAATGCTGTCAGTCTTCGATCGGCAGGAGAGCAAGAGTTACTTCCTAAACTTGGTCACTTGGTGCATTTGGAAACATTCGACTAATCTCCGAGAAATGTTAACTGTGGAATCTAAGACTGGACAACACAATTTGAGCTCATTACCCAGACAAATGGAATCGCCAGGCACGCCTGTCCCATACCTGTCCCACTCTATTGAAGATATACTGAAAAGACCTTCCTACTTAGCAGAAAGGGGAATGCAGACGATTGAAGAGAACATGTCAGAAAATACTTGGATACCCAATAGAAAGGAAGACCTCAAATCTAGCCAATATACAGGTGATGTTCTCCTGAATCTCTACACTATATTTCCTCATAATTTCCGCCCTCTATAACTTTGTTAACTTTATTTTCGATTAACTATTTGGTTTTCTGTTTTCTGTTTCTGTACATTACATTATACGTTATACATGATATATTTCTTCCTCTCCCATACAGTAAATCAAGTTCTCCATAAAATTGTCCGCAGTTTGGGCATTCCAATAACGGAGGCATTTAGACCACAACAACACTGGAACTACTATAGCACAATAACTACCATTACTACCATTTGCATTATACCTGCACTATACTTGATTTATCCCATGCTCACTGGTATATTTCATTCTGGGGATTAATTCTTACAGTCTTCAATGATAGATTTATAGACAGACTGAACATCTGGATTACAAATGAGCTGTCAGATTTCCTAAGGTTGTTTTCTTGCACAGTTTGTCAGCGGGGTCACAGAAGAGTACGGGCCACATTCACAGCTGCTCAGCTTGAGGAACTGGAAAGAGTATTTCAAGACACTCACTACCCAGATGTTCATACCAGAGACTGGCTAGCCACACGCACCCATCTGTCTGAGGGGAGGGTTCAAGTAAGTCCAGACTGCAGCAAGGCATTTAGAATTGGACCAATAATTATATTTATATAGTAGCCTACTTACTTAGTTTATTCATAGAAGATTTTCTGTGTTGTGACAAAGAAGAAAGATAGAGTGAAGAAATTGTCTGTGTGCTAGTGCTAGTGAACTACTACGTTACATATTTTGTGGGTTATCAGAAATATATATTTGTGTTTGGCATTGGATTTTTACTATACAAGTATTTGGTGCAATCGTGTACTCGATGTCCAGATCTGGTTCCAGAATAGACGAGCCAAGTGGAGACGGACTGAAGTGCAGGAAAGAAACAGCATCCAGCTGGAGTGCACCACAAGCGAATACACATACCCTCTCAAAACGTCCTGTTTCTTCACACTGGTAAGCACTCGCCTTCACCTGTTTCGATCATTTCTGCGGTCACGGTGTAATTATTTATGCCTCCAAAAAAACAATTATTATTTAGTGACTCTTCCCCTGGAGAGAGTAACAGCACTGAGCATTTCCCTGAAATGTCTAACAGGATTGTTCCATTTGCAGAGGGATTTTGCACTTGTCCGTGTACAGAAAGCTCCTTGATGTTACGCTGGCACATGTGGTTTGTCTTTTACAACAGGATTTTAAAAGGCTATAAACCCAGACGCTCAAATGGCCATAACAAAAAACTAAAAACGGATGTTGTGTCATCATGATGTTGTGTTTACATGGTGGCGTGTTTGCGCTCATGTTTTGGGGTTTTAAACTACCTTCGCAGTTAAGAAAAACTCGTGAGCTCATGAATTTGCCAAGAACTGTTAGAGAATATGTCGTTTGACCGTGTAATGTGTTGAAGGTGCCAACAGTTTGTGCTTTTGAGGGGGTAAAAACCATTCTGTATTAATCCGATCGACAGTTATCATCATGTTTGCTGTATAGGAACTTTTGTGTGATTTGCCTGCATTTCTTTCCGCTCCTCACCATACACCAGAAGCATCACCTGCCCGTGTCATTCTACCCTCCTGTTCCTCTGTCTGAGACCAGCGCCCAAGAACTGCACCCCTTTGTCGCGTCTCATCAGTTCCATGGGCTGCCATACCAGCCGTCGTTCTCAAACTTTACACCGCATCATGCCAACACACACAGCAAGCAGATGCGTCTTCCATCGCATTTACTGCTTTATTAAAATGTTATGCAAAAAAGACTATATGGAGATTTGACACAGGAATGTGATGTACACAGCACTGTTTTTACAATGTGCGTGTGTGTGTGTGTGTGTGTGTGTGTGTGTGTGTGTGTGTTTTGAGCTGTAAATGACTTGATTAATCACATTCGACTTTTTACAAAGGCAATCTATATGACATGGTATTTGACAATTCTGTATCTGTAAGGACTGTAAGAATCCTACTATGTATAATGTAGTAGATTAACCCAGTAAACCTTTCAGGCAGTAAAAGTGTTCCGACAGAAATCCACAGTTCAGGGAATTTTTCATTGTGTGCGTTGTATATATTATACCAGACAACAAATTAGATTGTACTCATGCTTAGCATGTCCTATTTTGGATTCGTTGACATATCACCAACCATAGCAGATAAGACGTCTGCTTCTTTTTCTTCTTCTTCGTCTTCCGTATTCTTTAGTAGTAGTGGTGTTCCGCATGGGTTTCGTTGTTGACGTTTCCAATTATCCCTGAATTGGTTTATTGCCCCTATAATAAAGTGTAAGCTTATCTTAATATGCTCGGGTTCATGCCCTGATAGGGTGATAGATAAGGGCATATGCCACATTCTCTCTAGAACTAAACCATAACTCATTTCAGAAAAGTGCAGGATGACAAAGAATTAAACCACAATGGTATTTTTTTCAAAATGGTGGGGTTGGGGGACAGGGGGAAGGACGGATTACAGTGAACAACAATAAAAACTTAATGGGAATCAGGAAAGAAACAAACATATTTCTCCCCCCGTTAACAGATAGGTTTTAGCCCTTGAATCAGAATCAGGTTAGGAATGACAATCAGGTTAGGTCAGATCCTTATTGAAAAAAAATTCTTGGATGATTTTAAGGTGGTAGTGAGAAAGTTATGAAAAACGTATAGTGGGTATTTACCAAATAGATTCATTACATGAAGCCTTACAAAACTACATGAAGGATTTAGTTTGACGATTGCCTATTTGACTATATACTCAGCAAAAAAAAAGAAACGTCCTCTCACATTCAACTGCTTTTATTTCCAGCAAATTTCCTAACGTGTAAATATATATGTACTAACACAAAAACATTCAACATCTGAAACATAAACTGAAGACATTTCACAGAAGTTTGAGGAACAGAAATGGAATAATGAGTCCCTGAACAAAGGGGTGTCAATATTAATAGAACAGTCAGTATGTGGTGTCCTCCAGCTGCTTTAAGTACTACAGTGCATCTCATCCTTATGGACTGCACCAGATTGGTCAGTTCTTGCGGTGAGATGTTCCTCCACTCTTCCACCAAGGCATTTGAAGTTCTCCATCACGTCTGAGGGGACACACGTTTACATGTTACTTTCCACTGCAAGGACAATCAGATGTCCTTCCTGTCTCCCTGTAGCACCGTCTCAGGCGTCTTACATTACAGACATTGCAGTTTATTGCTCTGGACATGTCTCCCTGCAGCAGGTCTATGGCATGTTCACACAGGTGAGCAGGAACCCGAGATATCTGTCTTCTGGTGTTTTTCAGAGTCAGTAGAAAGGTCTCTTTAGTGTCCTAAGTTATTGTAACTGTGACCTTAATCACCTCCCACCTGCAAACTGTTCGTGTCTTAAGGACGGTTCCACAGGTGCATGTGCAATAACTGTTAACGGTTCATTGAACAAGCATGAAAAACATCGTTTAAACCCTTTCCAATAACGATCTGTAAAGATTATTTGGATTTTAAAAAACAATCTTTTTTTTTTTTTGCTGAGTATATATAAATAAGGATATATATTACTTAGCTGATGCTTCACATACAAACAACAACTCATGTACATGGTTTACAGCCTAACTCCCTGCCCACCTCAAAACTTGAGGGCCTTTCTGGAGGGTTGTTGGCTTGTAGATGTGGATATATGTCTCTGCCAAAATTGTTTATTGGATCAGACCCACTGGTCCACTGCTGGGACCATTTTTCTCCAGAGGACCTAAGAGAAGAGAGGAGGCTAGAGCCAAAAGATATTTAAATGAGAACATAGCTTAGAATGGCATTAACTTTGGACATAACAATATATCTCCTTATTTAGGATTTGTCATAATCTATACATCATAATAATCCTTACAACAAACCACAAGACTCAGAACCTGAACTGGGGCCCTTGAGTTGGGGTGATGTGTATGGCAAATAACAGTAAACAGCCTCTGACATCTGGTAAGCAGTTAAAAGGAAGTACGAGTGGCGAGAATGTCCACAACAGGATTTAGGAAAAAGCATCGATAGTCTGGTCCTGTTAATTCATGACTGCATGAGAACACTGTGATGAAGACCATGGGGCAATATGGCCAAGACACAGGGAGTGAACAATGTAGCTTCATCGATCCTACGAGTAGCTAGTCTAATATTTCAGTTCGGGCCCACTTCTCTACTTTAGAGTATCTGTAGGTGAGCAGAATTTCTTTAAGTGAATATAGATTCATATCTGTAATGTGGATTTAATTGACTACGTGACTGAATATGTAGTCAATACCTGCGCAATTATGACATCCACCTTGTAGATTTACCTGAACTGACCGTGTAAGACGGTGTGTCAAATTGGAACAGGCCAAAGGGTGTTTGTGTTTTTACAACTGTGGTCTTACCTTGACATTACTATCCTTCCAAGTGTTGAACTTTTCACCTCAGCCTTATCAACATTTATAGCTAACTGACACCGGAGTGAACTCTGTATTACCTTATGTTTATCAGTGCTCGGGGCGTTGAAATTCATACAACACTGCGGTGCTACAGACTGTGATTCAGAGCTTGGTTAAACAGACTGACACTTGATTTGTTGGACATTTTCCAACTTCTAACGTATTTTCTTTCGACATTTCTGACTTACACGAAGGGCGTTATTAATTATAAGACCACATTGCTTATTATGTAAAAAAACAACAACCTCAAAGTAATGCAGGAACGTTGGTGACTAATACTGAGGAGTTTATGTGTCATTTAGCAATATTATCCACACCCCATGACACACAATGGAAGCAATGTCACAGAGTCACGTACACAATTCAGAGAGATGTCAACGTAACATGATTGTACCGCGAGTGGGAATTTTCCTGCAATACCTACAGTACTGAACGTTTTTATTTCATATGAATTACTTTCCTATTAATTATTACACAGGCGATTCCATGAATGTGGTTCCATTTGTGTCCCACTGATATTACATTTACAAATATGCAGTCGTGCTTGAACGTTTGTGAACCCTTCAGAATTTTCTATATTTCTGCATAAAAACGACCTAAAACATCAGATTAATCCACACAAGTCCTGAAAGTAGATAAAGAGAAACTAATTACACAAATGACACAAAAAATGTATACTCGATCGTTTATTTACATATCTATGAGTGGCAAAAGTATGTGCACCTCTGCGTTCAGTATGTGGTGTGACCCCCTTGTGCAGTAATAACTGCAGATAAACGTTTGGGGTAAGTGTTGATCGGTCCTGCACATCGGCTCGGAGGAGTTTTATCCCGTTCCTCAGTACAGAACAGCTTCAACTCTGGGATGTTGGTGGGTTTCCTCACATCAACTGCTCGCTTCAGGTTCTTCCACAACATTTCTACTGGATTAAGGTCAGGACTTTGACTTGGACATTCCAAAACATTCGCTTTATTCTTCTTTAACCGTTCTTTAGTAGAACAACTCGTGTGTTTAGGATCGTGTGTGCATGACCCACTTTCTCTTTAGATTCAGTTCACGGACAGATGTCCTGACATTTTCATTTAGAGTTCACTGGTATAATTCACAATTCATTGTTCCATCTATGTTGGTGAGTCGTCCTGGTCCAGATGCAGCAAAACAGCCCCAAACCATGATACTACCACCACCATGTTTCACAGATGGAAGAAGGTTCTTATGCTGGAATGCAGTGTTTTCTGCAACACTTCTCATTTACCAAAAAGTTCTATTTTGGTCTCATCCATCCACAAAACATTTTCCCAATAGCCTTCTGCCATGCACACCATTGTTATTCAGTGTTCTCCTGATGATGGACCCATGAACATTAACATTAGCCAGTGTGAGAGAGACCTTTAGTTGCTTAGAAGTTACCCTGGGTTCCTTTGTGACCTTGTGGACTATTGCACTTCTTGCTTTTGGAGTGATCTTTGTTGGTCTCCACTCCTGGGGAGCGGAA
>CM022766.1:3751814-3791814 GCA_012411365.1 Ameiurus melas
AGAATGCACGCGTTGAATAACCTACGAATGGTCCAGCCTCTGTAGGAGTACAGGACAACCCTACAGCCGCACAGGGCAAGGAACGTCCAATCTACTGAAACCATCGGAAAGGCGTAGCAGGTGAAGGCGGGGTTATAACCCTTTCGAAATGTTCATTTGCTTAAAACTAAACTGCTAAAAAAGAACAAAACAACCAAAGATTTGAACTAGAATTATTTCTATGGTATAAATTGTGCGTGTGTGGAAAAAGACTAAAGGAGTAACCCTTATATTTATTAGGGTCCTCAATCAGATTGATCAGATTCTCCTGAGGGTTCATTTCACTGTGATGTCCACAAACACGGTCTAGTTACAAGGTTTTTATATTCTCCTCAGGACGCTCCCGGTTCGCAGTAGGCTACACGACACTGGATATCCGTTTTAAACACTAGCTACTGTCCTACTCTTGTAGACTCGTTTGTAATGCGTTTGAAACAGTATATTCTTGCATACTGTATATAAATGTAGCTACAGGATGCGGCACCGGTAAATACGGTGCTAAATCATGCAAGTAGGTGTTTCCTTCTGTACCACAGCCGTTTATTTTACAACACAACAAAAGAACTGTGTTGCATTGTGGGATTCACAGAGTTGCATTTGTGTATACTACGTCATAGTGAGAACCTTTCCAAATAACATGCACGGTGGCGTAGTGGTTCGCACGTTCGCCTCACACCTCCAGGGTCTGGGGTTCAAGTCCCACCGGGGCCATGTGTGTGTGCGGAGTTTGCATGTTCTCCCCGTGCTGCGGGGGTTTCCTCCGGGTACTCCGGTTTCCTCCCCCAGTCCAAAGACATGCACGGTAGGCTGATTGGTGTGTCTAAATGTGTGTATGAATGAGTGTGTGTATTGTGTCCTGCGATGGACTGTCCAGGGTGTACCCCACCTTGTGCCCGATGCTCCCTGGGATAGGCTCCAGGCTCCCCGTGACCCTGAAGAAGGAGTAAGCGGTATGGAAGATGGATGGATGGATGGATAACATGTACATTTCTTTGAACAAGATTTTTAAAAAATCTTTTTTTTTTTTTTTTAAATCTTTCTAAACCTATTCACAGATCTTTTTCCTTCTCACACAATTTACATCAATTAGAGCCATCCAAAAAGGACGCAGCTGACCTCCTGACATTGTTAAAAATTCATGTCTTTGGATACAGAATATATGATTCCGTTTGTACTCGGCCGTATCAGGATTATTTCGGGATCATTGCTCTTGCTGAGTTTTAGTTTTCGTGTCGTTCGGAGGGAGAGAAAAACAGACAGCGGTGTGGGTGGCTGCTGCTTTTACATCTGTAAGAGTAGATGTACACCGTGTGATCCTACCCTGACTTGTGAGCTCGTGAATGTTTTTTACCAGCGTATCATTTAAAAAAACAAAAAAGAGGTTTCAAGCCACCTTGAAATCACGACGTTCAAGATGTCAGATGAGCCATCGTTTTGAAAGTTTATTAGTGTTTAGGCTTGTGCAAATGTACTTACTTATTTTTTCATGTGGAGTTATGGATGGACAACTGGTCACTCTGTATCATTTCTTCTGAAGATCATCATGACTGGGTTTCTACTTTGTAGAAAAAAAGAATTATACCAACCAATAACAGGTTTAGTAGACTATTTTAGTTCACTATTGAGTGAATTGTGAAAGTTATAAAGTCTGGTTTGAGTTGTGTATAAAAAAAATGTATAAAAGGACAAGACAAAATCCTACCAGGGAGGCTTCCAAGAGACCTACGGCAACATTAAAGAGTTAGTTCACCCAAAAATGAAAATTCTGTCATCCTTTACTCACCCGCATGTCGTTCCAAACCTGTATGACTAAAGGAAAATGTCAGAACATCTGTCCATGAGCTGAATCTGAAGAGAAATTGGGTCATGCAGCAAGACAATGATCCTGAACACACGAGTCAAATCAGCAGTGAACACGCAGAGAGTGGATAAGAACTGAGAATATCTGACAAAAAATATGTGAGACTTTGCTCTTCTGTTGCCGCTCTTGGTGGTCACGTTGAAACGGATGAATCAGAAAATCGGTTAAAGAACTGAACTGTCACTTCATTTATCAAAGTTCTTCCACCATGAAATAAAAGGGCTGGTCCTCGGAGGTCTTTTTTACTCTTTTTAGAGAGAGAGAGAGAGAAGGAGAGGGAGGGGAGAGAGAGAGAGAAAGAGAGTGAAATAGAGAGAGGCAGTGAGAAGGGGAGAGAGAGACAGAGAGAAAGAGAAGGGGAGAGAGAGAAGGAGATGCTCCATACTGACTGACTCTTACCCCAAAATATATGATCTTTTCAAATGCTGCTATGTTTTAATAGTAAAAAATTGTTTGCATTGCTTAGTCTAAAGTATCCATATAAATTGGACCTCCCATAAAATGGGTCAATGCATGAGCGTGCAATAGGCTAAATTCAGGAAATACCTCAGTCGCAATGGCGATAGCACAGGAGATACCGCAAGTGCTTGGAAAAGAAATATCAATCTAAATATAGTTGTATCTCAAGCATACATTTCCTGCACAGTTTCCCTGATATAGCTGTTTAAGGAGGAAGAACAAAACAACCCCTGTGTGATCTCACAAAGCTATCGGGAGCACGATGACATGACACCTGCTGTGAAAGAGTTGTGGAGAGGAGAAAAGAACATCACTACAGGAGAAAGATCTGTGCCTAACTGAAAAGAAAGAGTAATCCTTAACTAAAGGGTTTATTCATCTCCAAGTATCTACAGGTCCTAAGCTACTAGACCAGGGATGCAGAGTTGTAGCTAGCTCCTGTTCTTGGAACCTCAACAAGCTGGAACTTTCAAGCACTCGGTCCCATATCACGTTAAAGTCACTGCCTACTATTAAAGACTAATGAGGTAATGCTATCATTTTCTGTGTAATTGTGTCCTAGAAGGCTTTGTCAGATGTGTTTGGAGCAGTGTTCCTGCTGTTGAGTTCTCTCTTAAGAAAGGAGGTAATCAGTTCTCCACCGTATAGTTACCCCAGCTAGCCTTAGCAGGGCCAGTACATGCACAGTCGCCCCAGAGAGGCAGTCCCACCCATGTAGTATCAGGGAACTTTTGTAGCATCCGTATCCTAGCAGGCCGAAGCTAGCGATTGGCCTAGACACCCTAGCTAACCTGGCTCAGACAGCTAGGAGGGCAGTCCAGAATGCTCAGAAACACTGTGCACGAAACTGGTGACTGCCATCCTCTGGAGTCCAGCCGAAAAGGAACAAAAAGAAAAGCTAATTCACTGCAATATGAAGTATAAAAGATCATCAGTTTCCGTAGCACCATTAGCCTGGCTAACTTAAACAAGTCCAGTATGAACTAAGCTTGGGAAAAAAACTGCAGCACCACACCAGAAGCATTGTTAGACTAGCCATCCACGGCTAGCTCGGGGCTTGGCCTGGGAGAAGACCGGGCTTCGCTTCACCGTGTAGTTACTGTAGTTGGGGGTGAAGTTGACTGTTCTTCCATCACTGCTGAAGGGCTGTTTCTTAGCAGCATGAAGAACGGCTTGGTGGGTTTTTGAAAACCAGAGTGTGATTTTTTTCCCCCCCCTCGTTTGGTTACTGCATCGCTGTAGAGCCAGTGTGCAAGCATGATCTCAATCTAAAGGCCGGCAGAGAGGGGAACCATTGAGGTATGGATCGTGAGAGGAACTGGATAGCATTGGTGCTCTCTTTACCCTCTCTCAGCCCAAGAAGATCCAAAAGATGTTACATCTCCTGCTCCTATCTTTCTAATCCGCTAGCTTAAACGCCACTGACTGTAGGGTTTGTTTGTGTTTGTGTATCTGAGCGAGATGTGGCTTGAGGTACTCAATCTAATGGTCTTGGGCTTGGAGCAAATGGTCTAAGCAGCCATCATGTTCAGTCGGTCACGTGACTCCCTCTGTTTTGGACGTTTTTGAAACCAAGTGCAACAGCACAAGCAGCGGTGGTAAGAACACACAGAATGGTATGATGGGTGAAGTCTAACGATCCCAGTGCTGTAAATTCAAGCTAATGCGAGGTGATTACACAGATGGACACACCCCCTGGTTTTAAACGCCAGTTAAGTGCTTTTAGAAGGTGTGTGATTTTCAGATCATCGTATGGTTCTCTCTACTGTGTATGTATATAAGTAAACTTGAGCATAAGAGTGCGTATTTACATTTTAACACCAGTTTTTTTTGCACGATATTCATTTTATAGATGTGTTTAAATATTTTTGGAGTGAATTTAGGACCACAACGTTTTCTTTAAAATCGGTGCCACAGTGGTGGGATTTTGCTGAAACACAAATGTGTTTGGAGGGTATGGAGAGTGGCAAGGCACCAGGGATCGATGGTCTACCGGCTGACTTTTATAAGTCTTTTTGGCCGGAAATGGGTGCAGACCTACTGGTGGTATTGGGTGACAGTTTAGTCACGGGGTGGCTGCCACTCAGTTGTCGCAGAGCAGTCTTGACTCTGCTGCCTTAAAAAGGAGATCTAATTGACATAAGATCATGGAGACCTGTCTCGGTTCTCTATGTGGAATATCGATTTCTTTCTAAGGTATTGGTTAACCGACGTATTACATTTTAATAACCGAATTATTCAAATCTAACGTAAAGCATCTAAGATCTAAGGACACTTATACATTAAAGAGTAACTCGCCTTCAATCTGGGGTAAATTTCAGTTTGGGGTATTTTCTGTACAGCATTGGAAAATCTCAGTATCTCAGTACATTCCAATAAAATCCAGGTCAGATAAGTGGCATCTGCTGGTCTCTAAAGGGGAAGCACAGCTGGAAAGATTTATGTATATCCGTCACACACCTTTCACCAGATCTCCAAGGCCATAGCACTGACACAGTGCATCGGGAAAGTGTTCACGGCGCTTCACTTTCTCCACAGTTTGTTATGTTACAGCCTTATTCCAAAATGGATTCAATTCATTATTTTCCTCAAACGTCTACACACAATACCCCATAATGACAACATGAAAGAAGTTTGTTTCCACACTTTTTGTCTAGAACTTCCAGAAATGTATACGTGGCGTTTTCTCACCCGTTTTTTTTTTAAACGCTTCTGCCACCTACGCTGGACTCTTATCGGCGGCTTTTCCGAATATTTCTCTCCGAGTCGTCCGTTTAAAATGAGAGTTTTTCGTAAATAAAATTCCATTTCTTTCATTAGTAAACTATGTCGGCACGATGATATTTTTGCCTACGACACCGATCTTAAACGTTTGATCATACACCTTCAGATCAAAAGGTTTTTTAAGATCATGAGAAACATTTCGGTCTCATGTGGTTGTTTGCCATGTCCGCATAGGTAACGGGTACCAAAAAGTGATGATTAAAAACTAGCATAACAGAACTTTACCTGTCTCTGCTTCAAAAGAGCTGGCCAATTTACTTTTATTTCAGACACTGGAGGCTAATCTTCATATCTCCTGTATCTCATATCTCCGGAGAGTCTGGATTTCTCTTTCTCATCTCTTTTGTCTTCCGGTCTTTTCCTGGGGGAGGTCTGGGAGAAAGTTCATTTCAGACTGTTTAAGCTTTTTTCACGTTGTTTCGCTTTCCTTGCAGCCCCTCTGCACTTCTCTTTGCAGAGTTCTTCACAACCTGCATCTCTTCGATTGGATCTGTAGTTTCCCATCTTCCATGTCAAACTTAATTTCCACCCATCTGATGATCCTCTTTCCTTCAGACAGGGGTGTTTATCATCCAGCACAATGGTCACACTTTTGTGAAAGCAAACATCGCTTCAGCAAGTTTTTTCCAGTATTTCGGTCTGCATGTCATCGGGACATTGTCAAAAGAGTTCCATCGCTGCTGTAAGCGTTGTTACCATGCTTTAGTCTCAGCTCAACATCATATGAGAAGGTGGGAATGATCAGGTGAGCAGGTCATAGATGCGAACGACTCTGAGGCGACTCTGAGACACTCTCAGGCTGTTTACTTGAGACGAAGTTGACGGACAGGATGATGTAGGCAATATTGCAGTGTCTGACTCGAGTCTGAAAATATATCAGAGGGACTGAATAGGATCCTCAGCGTCGGCTTCTCTTTGGGCAGATCAGTTACTGGTGCTTTGGAGCAAGAGTGAGCAAGATATTTTTTAAAATTCCGAACGTCATGAACCACTCTTAAAACAGGAGTGCTTGGGTTCAAAGCGAATAGTCCAGAAATCTCCCAGTGGTCCAAATATACGAATACGTTCAGGGTAGTGTTCTAGAAAATGATGCTTGGGTGACAGACTGAAGTCGGGAAAGACCTCTCCACAAGACCACAGTTCAACAAAGTCTTTTAGTTCCAAAACAATTTGCCAAGTTATGTCATTCTCAGGTACTTTGTCAACGATCGTCAATGGCAAGAATCGCGATAAACTCCCATTTTCATGGCCATTACCCCCTCTTGAGCGTTTTGATGCAAAAGATTTTGGAATTTGTTGAGGTCTGTTAATTTGATCACACTGTTTAAAAGGACTGAATAATTAAGGCATAAACACAGTTCCTTTGGTACTACCTTTGGGCCGATACATCATGCATGAAATCTGAGGGAACCCTTGTATTGTGTGAAAATAAAAGTCTATTAAGTACACAGTCACTTTTTACACCATCCACCGAAACCAAATCTGTCCCCTTGTCCAATTCCACAAGGATGTTTTCATGAGCTTCTACTGTTCGGAGTGGGAAAACGTCCTCTCTTACCTCATGGAGGTCAATTTCTGAGCGGCTGGCCGAACAAAATCTACTAAATTTATGCAGATTGACGTTTTGCTGAAAGCCACCAAGTGAACGCACACCCAGGTTGTCTGCAGCACATACGGCACGGTACCTCTAATCTTTTCTCCCAATTTTTGAACATATCTTCCATGTTTTTCTAGAACTTCTGTCTTTAGGCAATGGCTCAAGAATGGCATTGTAGCCATCTTTTTTCACGTCACTACTATAAGAAAGCCACGCCAGATATATTGATCGCACAGGTGACCTATACCGAATTGGTCAATTGAAACACCCACTAAACTGCAGAGGCCTTATGCTTCTTTCTAGACGTTCCTAATGGATTACACACGTGACGATCATCAGTGTACAATCCCAAAGCTATACTCAGATTTTCTGAAGACAAGATCGGATCCTCTTTACAATATAGGTATGTTTTTGGATGTTTTAAAATGGGGCCCAGTGTGGGAAATATTCCGTCTTCTGTCCGCAAAAGTTGATCTAAAACGTCAGCGCGGTTTAACGGCTCCGCCAGTATTTGCAAAATAGGAATATGAACGCTGAACGTTCTTGAGGAAGATGCATCTATTACATATTCAACAGGTTCAACCACTTGAGTTTGCCTTGTGGAAAAAAAAAACCCCGTTCTTTTGTATTCCGAGCCAAAAGAGCCAGCCTTTGTTCAGAAAACTTTGCTTTCACAATGATTTCTTTTATGGCATTGATAACTGTATTGCGCATGATACAGCTGCGCTCGCACAAAACATCTTTAATTCATTTTGGGACAAAACGCTTCAGCAACTGAGAAAACACTGCCAAGTTCTTGGACACGTTCCTGGGTTGCTGCGTCAGAAACATGCAGAATTATTTGCGATCGAAGAAAACTAGATGCTAGTTTCCGCGGAAGCAAATGATGCACGTCTTCATCGTGCTGTAAAGGAACTTGAGATACTGAGCGGTCCAGATCATCCCAATCGGCCTCAAAAGCCGTATTTTCAGAATCGGAAACACCTGAAGTGCACGTTTGGTAAATATCTGCACGAAGATTTTCAACTCTGGCGTTACTCTTATGAGCGTGAAATGTACTCTATACTCTGGACTGGAAGCTGCAGTTCTGTAAAGGACGTTTCACACTCGCTGTCTTTTGGAGAGGAGTCTTTAAATGATGTGTAAAATACTGAGTAATCCCACAGATCTCTGAGAAAGCGCAGAGATCACAATTCAATGGAGAGGCTGCTTTACGGTCCCTGGCCAAATGCTTCCTTAGAGCAAGTTCAGCTCTAAATGAACACACACAGTCTTCATAGATACAAGGCAGAGGACCGTTACTTGCTTGATGGCAGTGCTTGAGTTTGTAGTTTCTTATGATAATGCATTGATTGGGTGATGTGAAACAGCAGAAGTTGCAACTCCACCTCATTGGTCAGGGCCAAATGGCCAACTCTGATTGAAGCAGAAGTCATTCAATGAAGGAAAGACAAGAAAAGTCATTCAAAAATGTAATAAATATTGTACACAAACAAGATCAGGACCGTAGTAATAGTTTCTCACCAAATCTCTTGATTTTTTTCATGGCCAGAGGGTCATATACATGGAGCAAAGTAAAGGAGGGAGCATTACAGTGGAAGCAGGAGCATCAGAAAATGACAAGTTATATATAAATATAGTATTCGTTTTTATTTTACACGTAAAGACTTACATACTTCAACAAACTGCTTAAAATCTAATAAGCGCACGCACAGCCAGTAATATTAACACAACCATTCAGGAGTAAAGAAACTCGGAGCAATGATGACTTCTGTTTTTCCTCTGTTTTTATTAACTTTAACGATATTCTAGGCGATGCGTTGTAGTATACGACTGTTTTCATAGGACTTGTCCTGTAAATTTGTGTATTTGACTTCTCACCCGTGTTAACGCAAGCACACATCACAGAGCACGCGCGTGCCCGAGTCGGACAGTTTAGTGATGGGAAGTTCGGATCATTTTACTGACTCGGATCTTTGACTCTCGTTCAGCCAAATGAGTCATTTCGTTCATTTCAGCAGAATAAAATTCCCCAACGTGTCTAGTACTTACGCAAACGTTGAGCACATTTGGAATAAAAAATAAACTATAGGCAACCCAGGCCGAATTATGAGAAACAGGAATGATTAACTGCTTAGCGTCAGGCCACGCAGTCCGTTAGTTCACCTCACCTCCCGATCCGAGTCGTTCTTCTTTTGGCACGTCACATTTGATTAGTTCACGTCTCAGGTCTTCAGGTTTCGAAGCCTTCGTTCATCACGTGACTGCCCCATATTCTGAACGGAGTGGGGATGGGAAATCATGAACGAACGACTCGAACCAAAGACTCCAGAGGTGAACTAATCAGTTCTGCTTCCGGTACAGAACCTACGGGGACGATGCTGCGCATGCGCGTTCAAAACTGAACAAATCACTCTCTGAGACAACTCGTTGCTCCCGAATCGTATTAAAGATTCGTTCAAAATGAATGAGTCGTTCATGAATCACTTCAAGTCATCAAGTTCTCTCTCACAGTTTTTGCTCTTTTAACACCACGCACTTCCCGCTCTGTTTTCTCACATTCACATTAGATAGATAAACTCTGAATGCGGTGCACATACATTTTTACATTGTTGTGATATGTAGCAATATCTCCGAGGATAGTTTATGTCGTCGCATGTGAATTTCTTCCTCAGGCTAACCTACCCCCTGCTTTTTGTAACTCCTGGAGATAAATTGTTGATATAGTAAACGTGTATTAAGTGACTAGAAGAAATTATACTTAGCTAGTTTTGTTTCGTTACTTTTATAGATATTTAGCTTTAGTTCGCTGGCCAGCAACAATATAAAACCATTAGATAAACTATGTGTGGATTAGCCGCGGTTTAATTCGATGTAGAAATGATGGAAACGGTACTTGTATTGTTTATTATTATCCTAAGTTTTTTGTTATATATATATATATATATATAAAAAATAACTAACGGACTTTTATAATAACAACTAACGGATCTTACACCTCTACTCTACTTTGCTTCTCTAGAACTCAACAGATCTTGTACAGTAGCACTACTTGTATTGTTCTCTGCTTGATGTATCGCTTTTCGCTTGTACCTTCTCGCTTTGGATAAACGCCTCTGCTAAATGAATAAATGTAAATTAAACTGCTAATCATAGAGGTTCACATACATTTGCCACTTACATCATTTCCCTAATTAAATAAATGACCAATTGTAACATTTTTGTCTCATTTGTTTTAACTGGGGTCTTGTTGTCAACTTTTATCTGTTGAGGTTTTGGGTCATATTTATGCAGAAATCTAGAAAATTCTAAAGGGTTCACAAACTTTCGAGCACCACCGTATACTTACAAGATTTGTGCTCATTTGAAGATAAGAATTGTTCAGTGGTGAAGCCGTTGGGCCGCTGATCGGAAGGCCGTGAGTTCAAACTGGGCTTGAGCAAGGCCCTTAACCCTCAACAGCTCAGATGTATGATTGAAATGAAATGCAGGTCATCTGCCAAATGTCATAAATGTGATGATGATCATCAAAAAGCTGTGGAACTGGGATATATATCCGTCCTTCAACAGCACCAGCTGCCAGTGTACTCTTTTTCACTGAAAGGAAGGAGAGAGTCGTGTATGGGACTAAAGGACCTGCGTGAAGTTGGCCCCCCCACCAACGCAAAACGTCAGCAAAATAGTCTCAATCGTTTGTGCCGGTTTGTGCTGATAAAAGTTTCGTTTGTGCTGCTTCGGTTCAGGAGATATTAAAAGAGAAATCATATCATCATTTGTTCAATAAACAATTCTCTTTATTTCATTCACTTGTCTCTCATGATTGAACTTTTCATTTATTTACAAGGAGAATAATGTGTTACACTTCACTCCCACCACTAGGTGTGACACTTCTGTTCACGGTGCTCTTGTGGGAATTAGTGTTGTTAGGATAGGAAAAGTCGACACAGTTACTAAATCAAAATTCTGGCCAGTGTAAGTACAATTTTTTAACACTGTCAGTTAGAATATTATTAGTTAACTTCAATCATAATGGTACTAAAATAATATTTATAGGTCATTCTGGGGTCACCCGACCATGCTCCAAGTTCATTCAAAATAGTCTCAATCGTTTGTGCTGCGTTTCGATTTTAATATATTAGGGATTAAGTTCTATTGGTGGGACTGAAGAATTTTTGTCATGGGTGACGAGAGTGCCTCAAAACGTCCAGTTTGTTTCGTACAAGGTCTCCCAGGCCTTTTCATTGATGTTAACAATTCCAGTGATCTACCACACTTCACTACCACGTTTCCGTTACCTGGATATTGGTGTTATGTCATCAAGGCTCACAAGCAGCCATGCCATGTTACTGTTACAGCTACCACTCGTTTTCTGGATTGGTGGTGATTGTATGGCTCAACATTCCACTCCACTCCAGGTGTGTGGTATTTCTTGTTCACAGGTGTCTGGATGTTCATTTTGTGTTTTTCCTAACTATGATGATTTGTCCTGGAGTAGCTGATTACAGTTATTATAAGAGCCTGGGTTGCATTGTGATAAGGGTTGGATTGACTGATTTCTTTCACATATAAATGAAATTGTCTCTGATGTCCCAGTCCTTCTCAAACATATATTCCTCTTTTTTTCTTCTTCCTGTTATACATAGGCCTTTAGTCAGGCATACTCCACCCAGAGGAAGGTAGCAGAGGATGGTGAGACCAACGAGGAAGCACTCCTACAGGAGTCGGCCACCAAGGAGGCGTATTACATCAGCCGTCTGCTGAATCAGCAGACTGAACTGAAGCACACTCGCTCTCAGGCTTCCAACATGCAGGAAGAGAATGAAAGAATGGGTACCATCTTGCAGGAACTTAGAGAGGTACTCCCTGGTCGTCTTCTTTTACAGCTGAGGTTCTCAATTCTCAGGTCTCGTCTGTGTTTTGATTTTTCATCTGCTCCTTGCACAACATCACTCCACTTCTCTCTCATGCTGTCTCTCTCCAAAGCGTTCTTCTTCTGTTTTTTTTTGTTGTTTTTTTTTTTAGAGCAGCGAGATGCTGGAGTTACAGAGGAGCAGGATGAGAGAAGAAGTGAGAGAGTATAAGTTCCGAGAGGCTCGGCTGCTGCAGGATTACACCGAGCTTGAGGAGGAGAACATCACACTGCAAAAATTGGTGTCCACTCTCCGACAGAACCAGGTATGTGAACATGGACAGGCCCCAACACACCACTGCGTATACGGCTTGCAAAATAAGTAGTAGTTCCATGGAATCAAACCACCGTTATTCGTCTCCCTCAAAGGTGGAGTATGAAGGTCTGAAACATGAGATCAAGGTCTTGGAAGAGGAGACGGCCTTGCTGAATAGCCAGTTAGAGGATGCATTGCGCCTGAAGGATATCTCGGCGAGTCAACTGGAGGAGGCACTTAATGCTCTGAAGAGTGAACGTGAGCAAAAGAACTGCCTGCGTAAGGAGCTAGCCCAGCACTTTACCCTGTGTGACGGACCTTTCTCTTCAGCCAGTGCCCACCTGGTCGCCCTCGGCTCAGCGCCCCCGAGTGGCAGTGCCACCCCTACTGCTGCCAGTTCTCCGGGAAGCGAGGATGGTGGAAAATGCAATGGTATTCTGCTACAGGGTTCAGCTGGAAAAGCACTGGGCCGACTAAATGGGGACTTCAGGGGAGCAGGTCAGAGAAAACTGAGCGACTCTTTGACCCCTGACCTCTTCAGTGAGCTTCACCTCACCGAGATTCAGAAACTTAAACAACAACTGCAGCAGGTGTGTTTATTTACAATCCATTTGATTTATGCACCACCCCACAGTTACTGTCCCGTCCGAAACTATTGGCACGGCACGGACAATTCGTTTGTTTTTTTGCTGTAGACTGAAGACATTTGGGTTTGAGATCAAAAGATCTCAAGAATTTAGAATTTCAGCTTTTATTTCCTGCTATTTATATGGAGATGTGTTAAATGACCGCTCATTTTGTATCAGACCACCCATTTTGTAGCGTAAAAAATATCGAAACAGGTGTTTCTTGTTACTCGGGTGTGTTCTGTTCGCTTGATTGCTTAAACAATAGATAGGTCTAAACATCTACTCTTGGTTTTAGCCTTCAGTTTACCGTGAAGACTGCATTTGTTGTTAAAAAGGTTAAACCAACATGAAGATCAGAGAGCTGTCTATTGGAGAAAAGCAAGCAGGACAATCAACCACTAGAGTTTCCAGATGCAGTAATAAAGATACAAAAGCAGAAGTCACTGGCAGTAAAAATGAAATGTAAGCGTTCTATGTGGTTTGTTTGTATTTGTAAGTAAAGAACCTGAGGCCTGATTTACTTTTCAGGTGGAGCAGGAGAAGACATCTGCACTGAATAGCCTTCAGGAGTGTGAAACACAGCTACGACACACACGGCGGGCCCTGACTGAACAGTATGAGAGGGCGCAGCAACTCCAACGGCGAGTTCGTACGCTACACCAGCAGGGAAGTGCCACAGAGACTGGTGATGAGGACAAGCTGGAGGCAGAGGTGAAGGGCCAGTCATTGACATGTGATGACCTGGAGCACCTGGGTCTGGAACTATTGCAGTGTAAGTACAAATTAGCAGTGACCGAGGTGGTGAGCCTTAACAGTGAGCTGAAGGACCTTCAGGAGAGGCATCAAGAGTGTGTGGAGCGAGCAGCACGGGCAGAGGAACATGCCAAGGTCCAACTACAGACTCTGGAAGCACGGGTGGCTTGCCTGGAATGCAGCTGCCGTGAGGGGAGGGAGAAGGAAGTAGCACTTCAGCGAGAGCTGAAGAAAGCTAATGGTTCTGCTTTGGAATGCCACAGCACCCTGGTTTCAGCCCACGAAGAACTGGCCACCTTCAGCGAGGAACTGGCACAGCTGTACCATCACGTCTGCATGTGCAACAATGAAACACCCAACCGTGTCATGCTGGATTATTACCGCCAGGGACGGACCCCCCCACGTGCTACATCCACAGGTCTTAAAGCACAGGATGACCATCGGGTCTTCTTGACACCAAGGCTGGCGCGCCGCCTGGCGGCTATCAATGCTGCCACATCTTGCACTTCGACGCCAAGTGACTCACAGAGCCCCACAGTGTCACCCTCCAAAGATCCCCTCAACTCGGAGGACAGCCCAGCGCGCACAGTGCTGAGCTCATCCGCTGTCAGTGCCTCTTCGTCATCGTCGTCCTCATCGCCAGCACCTGATTCACCTGCAGGCTCGGACACCCGGCGTGAACCCAACCTCAACCTCCACCACCTGAACGCCATTATCCGCGATCAGATCAAGCATTTGCAGAAGGCCGTGGACCGCTCATTGCAGCTGTCTCGCCAGAGGGCAGCCGTCCGTGAGCTCGCACCGCTCTTTGATAAGGAAAAAGAGGCTTGTATGGAAGAAATTCTCAAGCTTAAGTCCCTGCTGAGCACTAAGAGGGAGCAGATTGCCACCCTGCGCCTGGTGCTGAAAGCCAATAAACAGGTAGGCTCATCAGTGCTTTCTGTTAGATGGTACCCATTGATGACACTTGAGACTGTAAGGATTGCACTGTGGGTGTACAAAACTCTGGGAAACCTCATATGTTCCCCGTTTTATGTTCCTTTTTTCTAAATCCATATTGTAAGCCGTTCTTCTTGTAGGCCCATTATTTTGGTCACTTCACCAACCCTTAAGTACTGTACCCAGTATTGAGTAATGCATTCTGATGTCACCACGCTTCCATGTGAAGGGCTTTTTCCCTACTCTGGATAGAATGATTTGTATTTAAAAGCACGCTCAGAGGTTTCCCCTGTACAATTACTAATGGAGTCACTGATTTGCCCACTAGATGAACTTCCATTTTTCAGATTATGTCTGAAACAGTGTCAGTGAAACAGTAAAATCATTTCATACGGTTCAGAGGGTTTCCTCCGGGTACTCCGGTTTCCTCCCCCAGTCCAAAGACATGCATTGTAGGCTGATTGGCGTGTCCAAAAGTGTCCGTAGTGTGGCACGTCCAAAAGTGTACGGGTGTGCTCCATGCCCCCTGGGAAAGGCTTCAGGTTCCCCGAGACCCGATAAGGATAACCGGTACAGAAAATGGGTGGATGGATGGAATATAATATAGCATAAAATTCATACTTATTAAAAAGATGTTACAACATGTGGTGTCCATGATTGTGTGACAGACTGCAGAAATGGCTCTGGCGAACCTGAAAAGCAAGTATGAGACTGAGAAGAGCATGGTGACTGACACAATGGTGAAGCTGCGTAACGAACTGAAGGCACTAAAAGAGGATTCTGCCACATTTTCATCACTAAGAGCCATGTTTGCCACACGGTGAGAGCATGACGAGCAGGAATGTGTAACAGCATAAATGAACACACAACCGGAACCGAGAGAGCGTTTGTCAATGTTCAGTTCATAGCATAAAGTTAGTTTTGATATCATTAGAAATATCAAGTTAAAACTAGTGGGTGACATAACAATAATACGAAGAAATGAATTCTAGTAACATTTTGAATCATTTGCTCTGTTCTATTCTGTCCCTCCTACTTGTCCCCTTTGCCTCACTTTCTCCAGGTGTGATGAATACGTAACACAGCTGGATGAGATGCAGAGGCAGCTTGCAGCAGCTGAGGATGAGAAAAAGACCCTGAACTCCCTTCTCCGTATGGCCATTCAGCAAAAACTGGCATTAACGCAGCGTCTGGAGGACTTGGAGTTCGACCATGAGCAATCACGCCGCCCACGCATGGGCAGGATGGCCAAACTGAGGACCACATCACCCAAAGTAAGTGGAACAGACACCTCGTCCACAGTATCTGAGGCAGTTGCAGGAACCTCATCTATCTCATCCCCTACCGTAGTCACTCCTTTGCTGTCCTCTGACCCAGGCAGCCCCCCGGCTCTGGAAGCCCCTTCCTCTCCTGCCTCATCTTTTTCCTCCTCCTGGACTCCCCCAATTACGCCCTATAGCCGGGCCCACACCCACTGGACGGTGGGTATGCGGGCATACGTGGTGGAACCGCACTCCTATGGTGTGGACATTCATACCACCGGTATGTCCCGAAGCACCAGCTTGGCCCGTCGCTATGCAATTGAGTCGGTCTATTCATCGGGTGCACTCCCCCCGTCCCCCTATCGTTCGCCCATCCTGGGCACTTATCGCTCCACCTGGAGCTCGCCCAGATCTCGTCCACTCTCCACAGTCCTAGCGCACCCCACCCACACAACCAGATACACCTCCCCATCTTCCTCCTCCTATGGCCCACCATACCCAAGAAATTACACTTCTCAGCACCCCCGCTACTGAAGGCTCGGCGGGGTGGCACAGAGAGGAGGACAGACTGGTTTCCTATTTTTATAGTTTCCGCTGCACTCTGCGACTTTGGTGACTGTTTTCTGCTCAGGGATTTTGTGGAGCACAAACGGCTCTGCCTTCCTCCAAGAGACAGTTAATCGGTTCTCAGAACACTGTTCGCTGTTTCCGTTCCTTCTGAAGTGAACGTGGTGGGCCTTTTCAGTGCAAGCCTCCGAAATCAGAGATTACATTTACTTTTAAGAAAGTGTCAGCTGTGTTGCTTTAAAGCATTGTTGTCTTGTTTAAATGCGAAGATATCATTATAACAAACCATACAATTGACATGAAGGGGTTTGGAAGTGTCTTATTAACTACAGAACCAAGAAATATGCACTGTAAAATCCATCACTGTGTAACAGCTGTATGACTTTTTAATACTAATTTAGCTTTTTCTGTTTTTTTTTTTAACAAAACTGACTTTTGAAATCTTCAATAACGAGGGGTTTTATGTAAGTTAGGCCTTTCAGAATCATCTCCTCTGCTTACGCATAACCCAGTATAGTTTTAGCGTCGGTTTGTGTTCTTCACTGTTATTCGAGCTAAAGGACAGTTCCTTTGCTGCAAAAATACAGATGGTTTTGTTTAGTTTCCCCCATCTTTCTTGGTAATCATTCACAGTCCGTGACCTGTCCAGAGTCGGCATCACGTCGTATTTGGTTTGCCCATTTTCATCTAAAGGAGTAGCAAACGTGCAAACATGACCCAATGCCGTAAATCCCATCTACACGTAGCTGGCTGATGACTCTTTCATTGGTTTCATTGGTTCATATCATTTCGCGATGGAAAAGCAATCGACGAGGGAGAGCAACGAGGCTGCACAGTTGAAACAATGTCTGGAACATTTCAATAAAGATCGAATGTAATCTTTATTAAGTGATCTCTAATGTCTAATATGTCTAATATACACAACAAATCTCAGGGAATAGCATTCTTGGTCTTGTAATGGTGGCATACGGTGGCACAAATGGCGTAGGTTATTTGAAACGTAAGCAGTGTCTTCTCAGTGTCCCACGAACTGGGTTTGATTTGAATCAGATTGTTTCTCCCTTCACTAATGGCACGTCATATCGTCTCCGAATTGTATCGCCAATCAGACGGTTCTATTTACCGTTACAGCTTCTCCACACCGAGCTACGGTCATTTCGATAGTGATGAGCAAGAGCATTATTAGCATTCCTCTGTAACATCCTGGCAATTTTTCTTCGATTTTTTATTTTTTTTTTCTCCCACCAAAGACACTGAAGGCATATGAAAGCCTTCATATCGTCTAGACTTTTGATTATGCAATTTAGAACCGCTTTGTCTGAACCCGGAGACTGAAGCATTTGACAAGTTCCCAATTTCCACCTCGTCCAAGCTTGACCCACTCCACTGACATTCCACATCATGTGGATTAGTGCTGCGTCGTTCACAACATCGCACGGCCCTCACGATACATGGTACCTCAGAAGATCGTCATCCCCTGTACCATTTAACGTACAATTAGGGCTGCTGTTATACATGAAAGCGGCTGTAAGTAACATATATAACACACATGTCGTATACTGCCCTGCCCCCGCAGTTTTCTTATCGCACAGCTATGAAGGTAGAAGGTTAGAAGTCTTGTAATATTGTACAGGTGGTTTCTGGGGCCGGTGGCCAGATAGGGACAAATTGCGCTCTAGTGATTTTGTTGAAGCTCTGCATGTGCTCAGGCGTTTATTTTCATATCGGGACAGAAACGTTTCAGAGAAACCGCTCAGACCTCCTCTGTGTGACACCCCTTTCTATTTTGCACCGTCCTTAAACACACACACACACACACACACACACACACACACACACACACACACACATTACTAATATCTTGTCTGTCCCTGCCCCACCACCCCCTCAATGCAATTGGGTTCCACTAAAAAGCAGTTCAGTTCAGTTCATTGACCCCAAACATGTCAAATGCTTCAGTACTGTAGTTGTCTGTCATGTCGCAGACATCAGCTTGTGTTTGTTTGTTTTTGTGTGTCTTTTTTTCACCCTCTAATTAACATCGTAAATCAAAACCATTACTGTGTTTTTGTCTTTCCTACTGGGTGTAATGTGGCCCATGGCATTTAATACTACTACTATCGGAGGGTCTTTCCATAGGCAGACTGTTATTACTGAACATAAGCATGTGTCGATACAGAATACAGGACATCCCTATCTCTCCAGTGCATTGTACAGTAAACGTGGTGTGTATATCCTTCATATTTATTGTAAAGAACACATAAAAGACCTACAGTAATCTTTGTGTGCGTCATCTCATGTTGTACGTGGAGAAAGGGGTGGCCTGAAATGTTTGCTCATATTTGAGATTTACACATCGCGTTGCCGTGGATGTGTCTGCATTCCTTTCAGTCACACCATTTTGAAGTGGGCAAATACTTGTAATGAGAGAGCCACATAGGAATCATAGTTTCCTGACTGAACGGACTGTTTAATCCGATCAAGGTTTCAAACATTCCAAACGACTATCCCAGACTGTGGTCGAATCTACACTAGGTACTCTCTCAGTACAGTATTTGTTTACAGATCGGATCGGATGGTGGAGAGTGAATTAAAGACCCACCCATACTTGTGAGACATGATCTGGCAACCCTGATGATAAACGTGCACATTTTCAGCAGTCGGGTGTTTAATGGTGCAGCAGTTTCTAGCTTTAACACAGGTAAAGCGAACACACGTATGTACAGTGGCATCTGTGGGCCTGGAGTTAAGAAGAGGAAAAAAGCAGGTAGGATATCCAGTGCTATGGCGTGAAAGATGTCCTGAGCAAATGTAAATGTCAGGGGTGTAACGATGCATCGCGACACAATGCATAGTGAACCAAAAATCTCCATTCTATTGATCATGCAGTGGCACTGTTTGAACACCAGAGGTCCCACTCTGCACAACCCATAGAGTTCAAATATAGAGTCGGTCACGTTCTTTCATGGAGAGTCTGGGACATCACCAGGAATCATCCGCACATGATGATTGGGTCTAACTCGTCTGATTTATTTGAGCACGCGCTAGACAACAGGCTTGGTTAAAGGACAGGTCAGGCAGGCAAAAGCACGGGGTCTAGAGTTTTGAAATGGCCGCGCGGGGGTCTGAAGGCCAACACCGAGTTCATGAAAATGTCAAATCTCAAAGTTCAGAACTCCCCCAAAGTCTCCAGTGGGTAATGTACAATGCTGCACCAGGAACCCCCTTAAAGAGGACCCTGCCTCACTACGCATGTATTATACGCAAGTTTTATTTTGAATTGTTGTACTTTATGAAAATGAAGAGAACTTACCTGTCTGGAAGCCAGAAAACAAGAAGAATTGGCCAACCACAGGACTGTGATAGGTGGAGGGGACAATCTAATAACAAAACAACTGAGGCTAAGCCATAATGTAACGCTGTAAAACATCAATTAGACCACCAAGTCGTTTCAGAGCATGTGACGTTCACCATAAAATGCTATGAAAATATGACATTCTAGAACCCTTTTTGTGTGTGTGTGTGTGTGTGTGTTCTAATTCTGTATAAAGGCATCTGGGTAACATTTATGGCAATAGAAAAATCATCAGCCTCGGCCACAACACTCTGAACGTGCTCAAAAATATTCTGAATATGCACTTGTGTGTAGGTCAGGATTAAAGAGCACATGCTTTTCACTTTAATACACACTGTCTTTGCCATGGGCCTGGTAAGTAATATGAAGGGTGTGTGTGTGTGTGTGTGTGTGTGTGTGTGTGCATGCACGAACCCTAGTGGTCAGATGTCTAATCTGTCAGTCTTTTCCAGATTGTCAGCAGTCTCCTGCCCCACTGTCGCCAACCTCCTCACAACTAAGATTCAGCCAGGCCCCACCCCACCAAACAGCAAGTAATAACATAACACTCTGCCTTGGCTTTCACCTGGAGCCACGTGTTCATGCAACCTACACAGCGAAATGAATGCTGATTGATTAGAGCTTTGTTCGAAATTATTCCAGCGTAAATGTGCATCAATCAGAAAACAAAGGATTCGATAAAAGCGTGCAGACCCTTTCTTTAAACCCATCCCCCGAGACCGTAGCGTTCAGTAATAAGTCATGGCGATTTCCAACACTTCGAATAGATATGACATGCATTATGTGGTATGTTGGCTCGTGGTGATCACATGGCTTATGGTGTTATTTTGCAGGTGTGGTGTGGAAGCAAACCTCCAGGAGGTCATTGTATCTCGTCTTCCATTGAGGAACTCCAGCCTTCTAATCTACCTTGACTCCCACCCAAGCTGAGCCTTGTGCAGCAAACCAAATACATACCCAAACTAGTGTCGCAATCATAAATGCCTTCCAGTACGAGACAACCAAGGAACTTATGATGTCGAAACATCATCACTGTATGGGATTTTTGACCAATCCCATGACGAGAGTTTTCTAATGCCACATCTCGCTTCAGCGCAGTGAACTACCTCTCTTCATTATTCAAATACGGATGTCTCGTACGTTACACCGGGAATGTTGCATGTTCACGACAAACCATTACTACGTCTCCCTTTTTACGCATTCGCGCTCTATGGTTAGCGTTGCACTTTATTTTGAAGCACATGTTCGGCGTCTTCGTTTGTCCTCGCAGGCTCTCCTTCTCGCCACAGTCTCTTAGATCAATAAGCACAACGGATCATTCCAACGACTGTAACTGTTCACCACGAACCATGATATCAGTGATATTAGAATGACTGACCATGCGACCTTACCGACCCCGACACTGCAAACCCTATGAACTATTATCAGATGATATCTTGTGTAACAGTGTGATTTTCTTATTTGATCTCAAATACCCCTGAACGTCTTAATGAAGATGTCTATTTACAGTGATCCAATGTAAGGGCATTGCTATGCATGTGAAAGTTCAGTGTATTAACTGTTTCTGTACCTAATCTGCTCCTTGCCTATAACTGATGACACTCCTAACAAACTGCCAGATTTGACGGACTTCCTTCTGGAAGTCCCTTTGTGCGTTACATCAGCAGGCGGAATAATAAACCAGTCATCAGTGGAATGCAGTCGGTCTCATTGTCTTTCCCCATCAGACTCCTTCATCTTATACTCCACTTCGACTTCATATATTGCACACGGTCGTGGAGTGCGTTCCAAATCGTTTACCGGTGGACGACTCTGAACCACGCTGGTTATTTGCACAATTTGATCCGGTCTACGACTGAAGGATGCCTTCAACACAGATCTCTGGCATTAGTGAAAAGAAGACCAGGAACAACAATTCAGAAGAACATCTAGTCGTACTTCTTCTATTTACTCATTTTGAATATAAGCAATTCAACAAATGCATCTGATTAAAAAATAAATAAATAAATAAAGCAAAACCAAAACAAAGACGTGTCTGTTGGTTATTTTGTCACTGTGGCGAAATTCTAAGAAAAGAATTTATACATTTAAGAATTTACCATTCATCCATCTTCTACCGCTTCCTCCTTTTCAGGGTCACGGGGGAACCTGGAGCCTATCCCAGGGGGCATCGGGTACGAGGCGGGGTACACCCTGGACAGGGTGCCAGTCCATCACATACACACTCGGGCACACATTCATACACTACGGACACTTTAGACACGCCAATCAGCCTACCGTGCATGTCTCTGGACTGGGGGAGGAAACCGGAGAACCCGGAGGAAACCCCCGCAGCACACCCTGGAGGTGTGATGCGAACGTGCTAACCACTAAGCCACCGTGCGCTACATTTATACCAACATGCTAATTTATTCCAACGATCTCGGATTCACCTCATTCACTGGAGGAAAAAAACGACATCTTAGCAAGTAAACATATTCTGAATGTAGTCAGATGTTGCTAGGTTCCTACAATATAATAAAGCAAATACAAGCTTATTAAACCTATTTTAGACATTTGTTTTTTACTCATTTCAAGCGCTGAATGTTCTAATGGCAGATAACTTCTGTCTTTTGTAAATTTCCTACTGACCGAAAGCCCTACAATGACGCCAGGACCCATGCTTTAAAATGCTGAGGGTTTGTTTGTTTGTTTGTTTGTTTACTTACAGTTTGGGCACCTCGCATATGGGATTAGATTTGTAACAATAACTGTAATGATATCTGGACTTTGACCAATACTTCATGGTTTCTAAGTGGTACCATCCTCAATAATCTCAAGTATGTTTAGGATGCATCCTCAGCAACTGCGAGTGGTTTCCAATCAATGAGAACTTCAAACAAGTAGGGCGTGGGGACGGATCAGGCAGGCCGGGAGAGCATTGGGGGTCAGGATCCCTTGGTATCTCAGGAGTAAAATGTGTAGTTTGAGAATGAATTAGGTATTCGTACTGTCCAGTAATGGTTAAGGACAATGCACGCTGTGTGCGGAGTGCACACTACTGACCACAGGATGGCGCTTTAGTGTAAACTTTAAATTTAAAAAATGTGAAAAACTTCAATAAATATACCATTGCGGATTTTACTGTGTATACACAATCACCATCCACTTGAAAAAGGGCATCTGTACACCTCATTTATGCAGTTATCCAATCAGCCAATCACATGGCAGCAGCACAGTGCATAAAATGATGACCTTTACCGGGAGATTCTTGAGAAGAATCTGCTGCCATCCACCAGGATGATGAAGATGAGATGTGGGTGGAGCTTCCAGCAGAACAACGATCCAAAGCTTACAGAAAAGGAAACTCTCAATCGGTTTCAGAGAAAAGAATCAAGGTGTTAGAATGGCCGAGCCAATCACCTGACTCGAATCCAACTGAACAAGATTTAAAGACAATATGTTTAGAAGAACGGACCAAAATCACACCTGAATACTGCAGAACATTAATTTCTTCACACAGGAAGTGTCTTGAAGCGTCATTACGAACAAACGCTTCTCCACTAAGAGTTAAATACATTTCAGTTAGCGTGTTCAATACTTTTCCCCCCCGTGTCATTCATCTTTATTACACATGACTTCATTTATGGACTTTAATGTTGTGAATTCTTTATATTTCCAGATTTCTTGAGTTAATACTGATGTCTGTTGAGAATTTCATGTGAATAACCTTATTGTAAATACATTTACTGAAGAAAATGTTGACACTTTTAATACTTATTTCCCCACTGTATCTATTATGGAATTATTATACCTTTTGGAATTGGTCTCAGGAATCAGACCATAATATATTTTCGTCATTAAGTTTTTGTCTTAACCTTTTATAAAATTTGGAGGGACGTCCTGTTCTTGGTGATGTCACTGTAGTACCCCATTTTCTCTATTTGTTGATGATGGCCTTCAGTGCAGCCTTCAGATGGTTCCAGTGTATATCCAATGTTCTGGAAGTTCTTTTGTACATGTTACAGCTGGTCTCTCCTGATCAATAACTGTCGACAGGGAGACCCTGTACAGCTTTGTAAGCTCTTTGGGCACCATGTCTACAGAAACAGCTGGTCTTTATTTGGGGTTAATGAGAAGAATTTCATTGTATGATAATTACTTTGGAACATGAGATTGAATGTAATTCTATCATTCTGAACACAGCCACATCCCCAGTTATAAAAAGGGTGTGCACACTTATGCAACCAGGTTATTGTTATTTTCTTTTGTGTACCACTGGATATTGTCCTACTCATTTTCACAGTCAAATGGAACTTGGATCTAAAGGTCATGACAGCATTTATGATGGAATTCATCAAAACTACCCGAGCTATGAGATGGGAGGAGTATTCGGTGTAGGAATACGTCCCACTGGATCAAGTACACATACTTACTTTGATCATTTGACTGTGTACACAGACACAAACCCACTGTTCCTGAAACCAAAAAGATTTGCATAAACAAAAACTGGTCATTCGTGCCTGGCCATGTTTTTGTGATCCATGTAACTAGTATCAGTATCCCTTTTATCAGTGCTTCTATAATACACAAGCACTCTATACAGCGTTTCTATACTTCTGGGCTAGTCAGTGGATGTACACAGTTGAGATTACACAGCGAGAGAAATAAGTTTTGATACGTTAAGAGCCAGGGGGGGTGTAAACTTTTGAAGCGGTTATTTAGTACTGCCCTTCAGAAGCTACGTAAGATATTTACATGTTTCTGAGAATAACACAAAATACGATCAGTTTACACCGAACGACGTTTGCACCTTTTGTCCTCACATGGACCTCTGCAAGGTGTGTGTAAACTTATGACCTCAGCTATTCCTACTGTATCTCATTTACAACAAAACAATGATTCTGTGGTAATGATTTTACTCAGAAAATAAATCAGTACACAACATTATTAAGATACTTGATAAACATTTCACATAAATATCATTCACCTTGGTATTAATAATCTGTTATTATTATTGCATTATTATTGCGAAAATGATGGTTTATGACAAGCTTCACACAGACTGAAATTGGTCCTAGAGGACATTTCATTTGTATTGCAAGAACACAAAATGCTTACTTCACCAAACGTGTCCATAAAACTGGCTTTGCACCAGCGGAACACAAGCTAACTCTACGAAGTCGAACATTTCGGCAGAAAAGCTTTCTTCATTGATTAAAGATCTCAGGAGAGAAATCATGTGGTAGAAGACAAAAGATATTGCAGCGCATTTATTCATTCGACCATTTCGGCCAAATTTAGCCCTTCCTTACGCTTTTGGACCATCAGTGTGGTTTTCTCCCGGAAACTACTGAGAGAGGTTTTTCCACATGCTCATTTCCCAGTTATTAGCCAAGTACTAATAACAGTGTTGCTAGTCTGACCTCACGTGTGTAGACTATAAAGTGCCCCTGCCACGTCACGTTCTTACTCTTGCAAATTTGTCTCGCCGAGGACTGGAAGAAGCAGATACAAAACAATTTAACGATAAAAAGAGGTTTTTTTTTTTGGTTTTTTTTCAAATGCATAAAATTGTTGGGTCAAATGTGCACAGTCACCAACAAACGGTGGTGGAATCTACCCTATTCTCGGTTAGAGAACCCTAAATGAAAGTGACGCCAGTGGTGATTTGCATAATTCCACTTTCTAACAGCTTGGGGAAGATTGCTCCACATCCTTCCCTTCGGGTTAGACTTAGCATCCGGGCTATTTTACAAAATGTGCAGGAGTGCAATGTGTGTACTTCCCCATCTAGACTATCGGCTGCTCGGCAGCACGTCATGAGACAGAGTCCATGCCCGTGGTACTTCTTCCTGAGAAAAGGGAAGTAGTAGCGACCGATGCGTTCGAAAGCAAAAGGGCAGATGCACCCACGAGGCCGTTGAAAGCAGACCGCCGTCTCACAGCGAGCCTGTGTCCAGAGTTGGATCAGCTAACTTGGATATGGACATAAAGCAGCTGACGGCAATGTGCCCAGGCCAGTCCTGTGTCCTCACAACAGCTATGTGAAAGTGGCTGGTTAAAGACCGGCTGTTGCTTTTTGTGGTTTGGGGAGCACCATGACAGGGCTCTGTTGCCTAAACACAGGTTAGACTGTTGGTTGGCACTAAGAGGAGCACAACTGGCAGACTACGTGGTAACATGGAGTTCACCCTCAGTCAAAAACAGTATCACGCTGAGTAACTTTCATCCTAAACAGAACATTTCATCTTCAATACGGTGCAGTAATGGGACTGACGAATGGCCAGAGAATAGAAGCGGTCTGGCAGTCTTTTCTAGGCTGCACATGAGCTCATGAGGTGGTGGTATTGGTTCTCAACTAGGAAACGAGAGCTTCCAAAAGGAAAGCGAAACTGGCGGTGCTCCACTTATTACATGCATAACCATACCGTCGTGCATTTGCACATACAATGTTAAAAGTCCAATCCCATCTCCAAAGGCACACGTTTTGCTTAAGACGTCAATAAAACCGAACGCTTAAGTTACCCACGCGGACCTCTCGAAAGCACTTTGGCTCGGAGAACGTCGAGCCCTGAACTGGCGACGTTCGTTCGGCTTTGGCGCGAGCTCGTCGGCATCACGTCACCGGTAAAACGTCACCGTTTCAAAGTGAGCGCCTCGTATCGAGCTTCTTTTGTGCCTCGTGTTAAATGTACAATGCATACACATAAAAGTTTTTGCATAATAAAAATTGGCATGAAAACAAAAACTTGGGATGAGTGATCAGAGTTAAGTCTGAGAAGGATCAGATATCAGGAAGCAAGAGGTGGCGATGCGACGCATTTATACTAAACCAACCTGCGTTCAATTGACTTTCATTGTGTTTTTGTAAGGGATGAGTGACACAAACTCGGTCAGGCAACTGAACGGCGAAGCAAATGAAAAGAATAAAAGAATTTGCTGATCAAATACTCTTCGGAAACACTGTTCAGTGGCGTCGTTCCACAACACTCGGATTTATGCTGATCGTTTTTCCACACCTTGTTTGATGCCGAGCACCAAGTGTAGAAACCAGTTGAACTGCACCGTCCAGCCCTTGTCCCGGCAGATTTCGATCTGATCCAGAAAGTGTCTCTGAGCCACATCTTCGGTGCACCCCACAGTCAGCGCCTCCCGAATGTACTCGATGTCCTCCTTGCTGGTCAGCTGGGGCATGCCAGTCATCAGCATCATTGAGAACAGGATGATAAGCAAGTTGGTGTGATGACGCAGAGCCAGGTAGGCCTTCACGCAGATGTTCTGCATTCGAGAGAAAACAAGTAGACATTCAGTATGCGTTCACGTTCGTCAGAAGGTGTGCGTTCTTTTTGAACAGCAGCACATGAGCGATGGGGCTTATATTAATGCACTCGCTCGAACGTTCTTGTTTCTAAAGGAACAACGGAGCGTGAGTGAGAGGCGGAGAAACAGATCACTGTGACAACACGAACTAAGGTCTATCTTTCTTAGATGTTCCACGACATTAAATCGTAACTAAAAAGTAGAGTGTGTTTATGATGAATGTATTAAACGCTGTAATCACGGGCAAATAAAACGCGACGGACTGCATGATCTGCCGAGTCATCCCTCACTTATTCAGTCAGAGGTGATAGAAATAGGCTTCTTCACCTGGAACAGGAGGAAATTCTGGCTCGTCTTCTTTCCTGTTGTGCTCATTACATAGAGGAAGTCGGGTGTTAAAACAAAAGGGACCCTCTCCTTGGTTATACCCAGAAAGCTCTTGTAGTTTCCAAGAATGTGTCCAAAGTCGATGTGGAAAAGGTTACCTATAAGCACAGGAGATTTATTACCTCAAAAAACAAAAGGATTACTTGTCATAGATCAAAAGTTAACGACACCAAGATGCTACAGGATAAACTTTTTTTTTTGGAAAAATTCTTTTATTTAAATCATGTCATGGTCATTTATGGAACGTCCCACAAAATGATCAATGATTCCAAAGAACCTCAGGATTAGAGCAAACATAAATACTGAATATCGTGTAAAGAGGCCAAGTAAAAGAACTGTGAAGGAACCCTTTTGTCGAAGAGTGTATGATGAGGCATTGTATCAAAACACTCTTGAATCTGATTGGTCAGAAAGTGTCGATTCATTCAAGCGCTGTATGTCTACAAAGTCAAACCATAGGTGTATATTAACACGCTTGTCCTTTCTGTAGTGACTTACACAGCGATGTGTGTGGAGGAAACGCCACATAATCTAATCAAAATAATCACGGTGATAATAAAATGTACAATCCTTGATCTAGTGATATAGGAGCGTTCTAGAAGGATCCATTCAGTGATCGTTTACGGAAAGAGTCTGCCGTGTCAGTATTGTGTAACGGGCAGAAAGTTCTCTCAAGGACAGAGGACTTTGCAGTTTCTTGCTCGGATGTTTTGTGTTCTAAAAAGGGGAACGACCTTGTTCTGTGGACGTCAACCAACGAAACGTATGACGTGTCATTCTTTCGTTCAGGGGTTCCCGACGTTCAGTCGAAATTATTCGCCTTAAGTACCCCCTGAGATCTCAAGCGTGTTAACCATAAGTGAAACGTTTACTTGTTGAAAAACCCGAGTTCTGCTTTTGCTGCTGTTTGAAGCTACACGACCTTCCTGGAAACGTTCAAAGAATGCTGGCTTCATGCTTTGCACCAAATCATTTGAAATACTGTACTTGCTGTACATCCAGAGCGCTTTCCCACTTCAGAACGTTTGTCGTCTGATGTGTGCTTGGATGTTCTTCCTCTTGTGATGTACTTTTACGGACTATATATACCTGTCTGTTTTCGTCGATTTAGGGCATCGTAAAGACAGATCGAGTCACGAAGAACACTGTATTATTTATGTTGAGCTCGAATCTATTCACACGATACGACCCGTGAGCAATTCGATCGACCGCTTCCGTTTATTATTCTTCACACTAAAAATGTTGAAATATGATCCATTTAGAAACGTTGTGTTTTTACTTGTTTTAATGATTAGTATTATCTTTTTATAACGGCTCTTAATGCGACATTGACGTTCCGTTATAATGAAAAATACGTAATCATTGGTACTGCTGTGTTATAATAAAAGACTTTTATAGGGAAATAATCTGCTTGGCTTCAGGCCACACTGCACCACCGTACCGTTGATTAGTTTTCCGCACAATAGCAAGCCGTGCCATTACTTTCACAAGCTAACCTTTTTAAATGGTTTGTTTTTAAACAGGGATCATGGACCAGGTCCACTCCGACCACTGCTGTCTCTGACTGACTGAAACTTTAATCTACTGAGGGGCTAATGAACACAAAACAAATGTTTATTCATGCTTTTGTTACCAGATTCGGTGACCATGATGTTGTCGTTATGGCGATCACCAATCCCCAGGACGTAGGTTGCTACACAGTAACCTCCACAGGAATACACAAAGCGCTCCACTGCCTGCTGATACTGGAGGGAGGGCAGAAACCTCAATGTCTCTTCTTTTTTTTTTTTTTTTTTTTATTACACACATTTGAATTATGCAAACCTAACCATTCAAACAGGGGAGGCAAACAATACACATTCACTATGACTACTGGGTGATGCGCGTCATTTCCTGTCGGCGGCCGAGTTCATTCAGATGCCTATTCTAAAATAAAAGGCAGCACCTCAGACAAACCCCCAATCCCCCCGCCCAAGCAGGAAGTGCATCTATAGACGTTTCCTTCCCTTCGAACACAAACAGTCTTAACCTCCAACAGAAATAACATACCTTGTCCTCATTCAGACATTTATCTCGAAGCCATTGGTTCAGGATTTCATCTTTAAAAGCCCCAGTATTCCCCACAGTGCTCTGCTGGATGTTCGCAATGGTAGTAGCATCCTTCACTATCTCAATCATTCCTATGGTCGAGAATTCATCTGGCTCGTTAATCAAAATCGACTTGGGTAAAAAAAATAATAAAAAAATAAAAAAAACACTTATAGGAACGTTGTACAAACATATGAACTGAATGTAATGATCAACTTACCAATTTTATTTCCAGTGGAAATACAACCATAAGGCAATAAGGACAGATCTAGTGATTCAGTCTCCCATATAGACTCCATGATCAACAAAATCTGCATTTCGATAAAGATTTGATAAAGAGATCGTTACCGGTTACAAATGAAACTTTTACTGTTGTTAAGATAAAACTGTAAAATGTTGTTGTATTCACTCATCCTGAAAATGAAAAAAAAAAAAAACATATGACGTTGTTCTGGTATGTTTTCGAGGTGTGTGAGCGCAGAAGACTTGTTTTCATCATGTAACGGTCACCTGTAGAATTAACATGTCCTGACGAAGGTCGTCTCCGTCCTTGAAGATGATCCCGATGGTGTCGCTCGACAAAGTGGTGGGGTCGGCTCGCTTAAACTGCAGCCACAAGGGTTTCTTTTTGGAGGCCATTACTTTGCATTGCTCAATCTACGAACAGTAACAGCTTCATCACCAACTGCCTAAACTGAACATGTCTGAAGCTGTAACAGTCGTCATTTCGTTTCAAATATCGCGTTTGTCCGTTTTTGGCATCTCGAAACGAAGCAAAACCTGTCGACCAAGCGTATACGGCTTGACGAGAGTAACAAGACACGTTCCTGCCACGGATACTAAGACGAAAAAAAGGTCTGCTGCGCTCCACGACTTACCACCAGCGACCCCGCTCGCAGGCCAGGATCATATGGTACTTTAAAGCTCTCAGGCAAACCCTGCATTTGCATACTCTCCAGTTTCTGGCGCATCTGAAAAACAACTACAGTTTACAGAATGATTAGATGTCGAGTCCTTCACGGATCGGACGTGGAAGAAGAATAATGAAATCATTCCAAAAAAAAAAAAAACTATCAGCATGGGCAATCACCTTGGGCGGACACGTCATATTTCTCAGCAGATATGGCTTTGACCTCACGGGTGACCTTCTGTAGTGCCTCAGTAATCTCCACCTGCTTCCTGAAGTCCTGGAGCATCTCATCTCCACAGCCACGTAGGTAGGCCTCTAAAATAACCGCATACCTCTGTTGGTAGTGCATGGACTGAGCTATCTCACTCCGTAAGAACCAGAACAGGAAATGGCCAATTCGTTTGCTCTGTGGGGGAAAAAAGGCCAGGAATGAGAGTTTAAAAACAGGTAAAAGCATTATTACTGTTCAACATCACCACCATGGTGTGCAGAAAGTCTCAACTCACCCTGAGAGCGCGCTTAAGGAGGAACCTGGCGAGTGCACTGTCATGATAGGGTTCAAACTTCACGGCCTGGGCGGGATTCAAGACGGGTAATCGATCAACAAAATGTTTCGCGTTTTTTCTCGAGATTTGTTAATTGCGCGAGAGATATACAAATGAGTCATAAACATGACCGCTGAAATCTAAAACAGATGAGGGACAACTACGGCAAACAGGCGTTCCACTCAGTGTTTTTATTGATGGACGTATTTGAATAGTCAACAAGGGGCTTCTTGTTCATTTTGAATCGGCAGTTTAACATTTAAATATGCAAAACCGGCTGTGTAATATTAAAGCCAAACAAACCATCACAAGACTTACCTGAACCAGCTGCAGAAGGTACCGAAGGACATCGTCGTCACCAAGAGTCTCCAACTTCCTGACAGCCATAGTACGCACGTTTGCATCGGAAAAGTGGCAGTCCAATAGCTGCATAGCTAACCCCACGTCTAGAGGGCTCTGGTCCCATGCGGTGCTTCTCTCTAAAAGGCGGTGTGTGGCCATGACGGCTTCCTGTTTTCCCCATTTCACAGAGCCGAGAAACTTCGGGTAGGCCGTAGGATGCCGCACACACTCGTGTCCGAAATGCCAGAGGAGTTCCTTATCTTCCACACTGAGTGGATGCAGAGGGTCGGTAGCCACGATTTGATCAAACTGCTTTCGCAGATGGTTAGGCATCTCTCTTTTCCCCCGCTCTCCGTCCGTTTCTGGTGTATCTCGAGAGTCCCTGCTCTTAGGCAAAGCGACTGGGTAGCAATACTTGTCCAGGAGCACTGCGATTGCCATGGAACTCGTTTTGTCGGGATTGGTGGCAGAAGTGAGTTTATCTGCATTAACGCTACTGTTATCCTCACTTTTCTCAGGCATCTTCCACATGTGAAGGATGAACTCACCCTGTCTGAGTAAAGACCTATGGTCCACCACTAACAGGTTTACGTAGTAGAGCAGGCGGTTCTTGTTCTTGCAGTCATGAGAAACGTTGTCTTTCGAGGTCTGCGTTTGGGCTTTACCACAGGACACCTGCAGGTTCAGCCGGGCGCCCTTGGGCAAATCTTTTATCTTAATGTTGAAGTCAAGCCAGGTATTCCACAACACTTCTTCGGTGAACGGCTTCGAGGACGTCCTCTCCTGAGCTAGCAGCTGCTGCCCGTGGAAAATGCTGGCCTCCACAAAGATGATCAGATCTGAATTACGAGGCAGGACCGGTATATCAATCCCCAGAATTTTGACTCTGAACTTGCGGTTGCAGTCCCAGAGCGAGACGGTGAACACCTTCTCGTGGTCTTTCTCATTAATCGTCAATTGCTCGTGTGTGCCAGCAACACCAGTGCAGTCGTCCACCTGTGACCAATCCTCCTTTTGGACCACATCTTGTTCAGGGTCTGGTGGGGATTCAAGCACCAAATGGATCTCTTCTCCAGTTTTGAGTGACTGTCGGATCCAGTGGAAGTCTTTGATGGGATAGTTTCCGAAAAGATACTCGTCTCTTCCGCAAACCCTCAGAACGAAATCGGACTCGTCCGCGTCCTCCGGCATGCCGAGCAGTGCCCTCTTGTTGGTGGTCTTTATGAAGAAACTCTGAAGAACCTGAAAAGGCGTGTCGTCAATTGACACCTTTATTGTCTGACTCGAGGTATCTTTGTGAATCACAATTAGAATGTTGTTGTTGGCGACCTTACTCAGCAGGTAATCGGGTAAGGGTTTGGTGGTTATCCAGGGGTCCATCGAGTAAAGTTTGGGATCTCGGTCAGCCAGTTCGATTTTTCTGGTCGTCAGCAACTTCCTCCTTGTGAACTCCAGCTCGTCGTCATGAACATTACTGACATCGGTGACATCGTAACCTATAAGATGATTTAGGAATTTCTGGTACTGGATGGATTCGTCGGAGGGTTGTGGCCTCAGAACCAGGTAGATTTTCCCAACCTCCTTTTTAAGAGCTTTCCAGTAGCGAATGCAGTCGAGGGTCTGAAACACCTGGTGCTTATCGTAGATCTCATACCAGCTTCCTTTCTTTTGGTAGAGCAGAATGCAGTGGTCTGGTGAGTATTTCTGGTAGAACTCTGGGCACACGTTGGTCGTGACTGCCCTCAGCCACAGCTGGGCTTTCACCTGCTCTACTGTCCAGTTCCCGATCACATCCAACTGCAGCGTGTCGGGGTTTTTGGTCGTTTTGTTAGTTGTAGGAAGCACAAACTCCAACGCTAAATGATCCATTGCTGCGGACGAGTTTGACGTAAACGCTTTCATTTTCCTCCTCCTCCTCCGGGTGTCACCTCGGCGAACTACAGGCGAGTCATCATCACTGACGTTCTGCTCCATAACCGATGCTGAAATTGTGTCGGGATAAAACATCCATCAGACAGACCGGTACCGCACAGCTTCGTCTTACAGTTAAATATAAAGGCTAGAACGGGTTCGAACGCAGGACGTCCTCTCCACTAAGTAGCACTCCTGAACCCTGACTCACAGCCACCTCCAACCAGAGGTGCTCTACATGTATTCTCAACGCACAGGAAGTCACAAAACAGGAAGTACTGAGATGTTAGTCCACACACTGAATCTGCACGGTGGTGTTTCTAGGCAGTAAAACAGCACAGTGCCTGACATCCGGTTACAGGGTTGAACACTCTGCCTACATCCTACCTGAGCTACACAACGAGACCGTTAGAGAAAGGCGCTGCAGATGAAACTCTGCAGGCCGGAAGTAACAGACCCGACTTCCGGCGTGGAAAGGATGTGAAAACTTACCGTTCAGCAAACACAGGGCCTGCTATACCCCCGGAGCCGGACCGACGGACCCCGAGACATGGGTGCGAAGAAGTCGTGTTTAATTCGCGCGAGAAACACTGCGGCTCTCCGAACCTTCCGCGAAGAACATCTGAGCTGTCACCCAGAACCGCAGTCTCCCCGCGCGCGCGGCTCCGCCCCTAACTCCGCCCCCTGGGGGAACATGACGTGCTCAGAGGCGCGGAACAATCACGCGCTCGGTGTCTACCGGAAATTTCGCCGATGTATTTTTACACACCGTGCTGTTGCACCTCCATTCATCTGCGCCCATGAAGTTAGAGGATCTGGACTGGGTTCTCTCACAGTCAAATGCACTCTTCCGCCATTTTGCTGATCACTGATGATGTCATTAGTCCATATTTTAGAGAAAGAAAAACAGCGGTCCCCTCCGAGTGAGAGGAAATCCCGAAGATTTTCTTCCGTTCTTTCCGTTTCTTTCTAACTGTTCGTTTTCATTTCTACTGGTGTGTCTGCGATAATTATTTATTTATATACCTAAGTTTGAGTTGCCGCTGCCCTTTGGCGCCCCCTACTGGTCGAGTGTATTGCAACATTTCTTTGCCTCTTGTGGCTTTCTCCCTTTTGTTCAAAAGAAAAGCAGCTTGATTTGACTAGAACATTACGGTGAATTTAATAATCTAATGATTAGATATGATAAATATAATATATAATAATAATAAATGTTATGAATATGATTTTTTTATACAATACTTTCTGATTAGAGTTTAGCATGGCAGAAAACGACATCTCAGCAGGTGAAAATATCTTGCGTCTAGTCAAAGATGTCTAATATTTCCTACTATAAGATCACACTGAACCAGATATACGTCCTACACAACACTGGCACAGTGAAATGAGAGACATCCTGCCATATAATTTTCCCTGAATAACCCCAGCTTCCTGACAACAGAGAAAATTATTACAGAGGAACAGCGAAAACCTTTTTTTTAATTATTATTATTGTTCAATAAATCAAAAGAGCCCAGGGCTATTTCTCTACAGTTTGATTCATTTCAAGCTTGGTGTAGTGCGCAGGTCCATCCATCCATTTTCTATACCACTTATCCTAGAGGGTCTCAGGGAACCTGGAGCCTATCCCAGGGAGCATGGTGCACAAGGACGGGGTGCCAGTCCATCACAGGGCACAATCACACACACACTCACACACTACAGACACTTTAGACACGCCAATCAGCCTACCGTGCATGTCTTTGGACTGGGGGAGGAAGCCGGAGTACCCGGAGGAAACCACCACAGCGCGGACAGAACATGCAAACTCCACACACACACACACACACACACACCACACACACACAGGGCCACGGTGGGACTCAAACCCCGGACCCTGGAGGTGTGAGGCGAACGTGCTATCCTGTAGTGGCAGCTAATTTGGCTCATTTGTCATTTATCTCGGGAAACAAGCGAAATAATCTGTCAATTATACGACAACCGAAAGCTTGAAAATATCAAGAAATTGGTTTAAGAATCTTATATTTGGTTTATAGTAACCGTAAAATGATAGACAGTAGACAAGTTGTTGTTGTATTCAAGATGTTTTCACTTTCTAAGGTGTCATTGCTGGCAGTGAGTGTTTAGCCATCCCATGTTTAACTCACGTTATGGGTTGTGTTGCCAGGTTAGGCATCAGTTAGTCATACTGAATGTGTCATGGTACGTCCAATTAGATTTACACCACATGTAAATACTGTAGACGTAATCTTTTCGATCACATTTAGGCTGTGTACTTGATTTAATAATGGTTGTATGATGTAGATAATTGATTTATGATTAGGCAGACTCTTTAGGATAATGCACAAAATGTGGCCAGTTTATTAGGTTTCTTGACTTTCACTACCGGATGTAAGGGTGCAGTGGCATACTGACTGCACATTCGAGGTAAAAGGTGTTAAAGGAGCCGTTGGTTACATGAACTGGTAATGAATAAGTCTTTCCTAAAGGCTCCAGTGTTTAGTTGTGCTAAAGTACTAGGGCTAATTATACAGAATTCATAACTGTCCACATGATTCGTAGTAAAGCCTGGGCTACACTGCCTAATTATCTGTCAACTCTTCCGAACTGCATGATTGCAAGCTACAAAATAAAACCTGACCTCCATCCTTCATACTGCAGGCAATAGGTTCTACATTTTCATTTTAAATTCAGCTAAATGAATTAAAGTAGTAGAGATCATGTCTGGTGGATGATCTGGTGGATGAATAAATTCTTTATTCTAATACTGGATTTTTGATTTACGTGAGCTGTCATCTCATCTTCAACCCCTTATTCCTGTCTTCAGGAACCTGGAGCCTGTCCCAGGACTCAATGGGCACACGGCAGGGTACACCAGGATGCCAGTCCATCCCAGAGCACAATCACACACACACACACACACACACACACACACAATTTAGCAATTTACCAATCATGCATGTCTTTGGACTGGGGGAGGAAACCGGAGTACCCAGAGGAAACCCCCGCAGCACACACGGCCCTGGCGGGAATCGAACCCGGGACCCTGGAGGTGTGAGGCGAACGTGAGGCGAACGTGAGGCGAACGTGCTAACCACTAAGCCACCGTGCATTAATCATTGAGATTTAAAAAAAAAAAGGTTTGAAATATTTCACTTTATGTGTAATGAATCTAAAATACATGAAAAGTTCCACTTTTTGAATTAAATTACAGGGGGGAAAAAGGAACATTTCCACGATATGCACATTTCTTGAGACGCACCTGTATACCTCCGTATACTCAGTGGAGTTTCTGAAGAAGGTGGCAATATTGTAATTAGTACCGAGTCATGTAAACATTCCCCCCAAAATAAAAAGATTCCCCAAAGCTCTCCAACGTGATACGCCTGGATTAAAAACATGCAGCACATTTCTGATTTTATTTTGGGGGGAATGTTTACCTGACTCGGTACTAATTACAACATTGCCAAATTTCCAGGCATATCACTTTGGAGAGCTTTGGGGAATCTTTTTATTTTGGGGGGAATGTTTACATGACTCGGTACTAATTACAATATTGCCGAATTCAAATTCTGGAAAACTGATGTGCATCGAAATGTAGTCATTGTTCCAAGTCTTAGTAAAAAGAGTGGAGATATTACAGCAGCCAAGGATGAATATCCGAAACTAAACTAAAGCCTCAGCAAGGGGGTGAATTAGCCGATTTGTTGAGAGCAATGAAAACACAAAAGATGTGTTCCAGGGCCAGGGTGGGATACCTGTGCCCTAGTGCATTTTAAATGGATAAACATATCCCTAATGAGCAAGCCAGAGACCATGGTGGTGAGGAGAAAACCTCTCTGAGATGATATGAGGAAGAAACCACACTCCTCATTTCTGTGACATCATCATCATAGGTGATAACAAATAGTGCCATTAGAAATCATTCCCTTTCCTTTCTATAACTGTTTACTACACAGGTCACTCTGATCTCGGGTTTCCCCCCCCCCCCCCTCTCCTAATTCTGTTAATAGCCCTGGGGTTCTTTCCAGTACACCCTTGGTAGCCTGTAAAGGGCACCTGGCTCTCCTGACGCTGCCTGCTAGAGGAAGTCGGTGTGACGTTCATATGAGGAAATTAAGGGACCGTCTCTAAAGTTACATACGACATTGACATATGTATGTAAATTATATATATATATATATATATATATATATATATACAGTGGTGTGAAAAAGTGTTTGCCCCCTTCCTCATTTCCTGTTCCTTTGCATGTTTGTCACACTTAAGTGTTTCAGAACATCAAACCAATTTAAACAATAGTCAAGGACAACACAAGTAAACACAAAATGCAATTTGTAAATGAAGGTGTTTATTATTAAAGGTGAAAAAAAATCCAAACCATCATGGCCCTGTGTGAAAAAGTGATTGCCCCCTAAACCTAATAACTGGTTGGGCCACCCTTAGCAGCAACAACTGCAACCAAGCGTTTGCGATAACGTGCAATGAGGCTTTTACAGCGTCCTGGAGGAATTTTGGCCCACTCATCTTTGCAGAATTGTCCTAATTCAGTTACATTAGAGGGTTTTCGAGCATGAACGGCCTTTTTAAGGTCATACCACAACATCTCAATAGGATTCAGGTCAGGACTTTGGCTAGGCCACTCCAAAGTCTTCATTTTGTTTTTCTTCAGCCATTCGGTGGTGGACTTGCTGGTGTGTTTAGGATCATTGTCCTGTTGCAGAACCCAAGTTCGTTTCAGCTTGAGTACACAAACAGATGGTCGGACATTCTCCTTCAGGATCTCTTGGTAGACAGCAGAATTCATAGTTCCTTTTATCACGGCAAGTCTTCCAGGTCCTGAAGCAGCAAAACAGCCCCAGACCATCACACTACCACCACCATATTTTACTGTTGGTATAATGTTCTTTTTAGAAATGCAGTGTTCCTTCTACGCCGCGGATATACTTGGACACACACCTTCCAAAGAGTTCCACTTTTGTCACATCGGTCCACAGAATGTTGTCCCAAAAGTCTTGGGGATCATAAAGATGTGTTGTGGAGAAATTGAGACGAGCTTTGATGTTCTTTTTGCTCAGCAGTGGTTTTCTCCTTGGAACTCTGCCATGCAGGCCATTTTGCCCCGCCCAGTCTTTTCCTGATGGTGGAGGCATGAACGCTGACCTTAACTGAGGCAAGTGAGGCCTGCAGTTCTTTGGAACGTTGTTGTGGGGTCTTTTGTGACCTCTTGGATGAGTCGTCGCTGCACTCTTGGGGTAATTTTGGGCGGCCGGCCACTCCTGGGAAGGTTCACCACTGTTCCATGTCTTCGCCTTGTGGATAATGGCTCTCACTGTGGTTCGCTGGATTCCCAAAGCTTTGGAAATGGCTTTATAACCCTTTCCAGACTGATAGATCTCAATTACTTTCTTTCTCAATTGTTCCTGAATTTCTTTGGGTCTCGGCATGATGTGTAGCTTTTAAGGATCTTCTGGTGGACCTTACTGTGTCAAGCAGCTCCTATTTAAGTGATGCCTTGATTGTGAACAGGTGTGGCAATAATCAGGCCTGGGTGTGGCTAGAGAAATTGAACTCAGGTGTGGATAGCCACAGTTATAGTACGTTTTAACAAGGGGGGCAATCACTTTTTCACACAGGGCCATGATGGTTTGGATTTTTTTTCACCTTTAATAATAAACACCTTAATTTACAAATTGCATTTTGTGTTTACTTGTGTTGTCCTTGACTATTGTTTAAACTGGTTTGATGTTCCGAAACACTTAAGTGTGACAAACATGCAAAGGAACAGGAAATGAGGAAGGGGGCGACAAACCTTTTCACACCACTGTATATATATATATATATATATATATTATTATATATGTGTGTGTGTGTGTGTGTGTGTGTGTGTGTGTGTGTGTGTGTGTGTGTGTGTGTGTGTGTGTATTGACCCCCTTTATGTATTCGTGAAGGTATTTTTGGTTCATGCATTGTACAGTTAAATATCACAAATCTAAAAGGTGTGTGTCGTACCTGACACCTAGTGCAACACTTTACAGTGGGTTATATGACTGTAAGGCATTCCCTTCAGTAACGTGTTTAACAATGTCGTATGTAACTTTAGAGACGGTCCCTTAATATCCACGAATATCGAACATCACACCGACTTTATTCCAGTCATATGGGACTTTATTCCAGTGATATGGGACTTTATTCCAGTCATATGGGACTTTATTCCAGGGATATGGAACTTTATTCCAGGGATATGGAACTTTATTCCAGTGATAGGGAACTTTATTCCAGGGATATGGAACTTTATTCCAGTGATAGGGAACTTTATTCCAGGGATATGGAACTTTATTCCAGTGATAGGGAACTTTATTCCAGTCATATGGGACTTTATTCCAGTGATATGGAACTTTATTCTAGTGATAGGGAACTTTATTCCAGTGATATGGGACTTTATTCCAGTGATATGGGACTTTATTCCAGTGATATGGAACTTTATTCCAGTGATAGGGAACTTTATTCCAGTGATATGGGACTTTATTCCAGTGATATGGAACTTTATTCCAGTGATAGGGAACTTTATTCCAGTGATATGGGACTTTATTCCAGTCATATGGGACTTTATTCCAGTGTTAGGGAACGTTATTCCAGGGATATGGAACTTTATTCCAGTGATAGGGAACTTTATTCCAGTGATATGGGACTTTATTCCAGTGATATGGAACTTTATTCGTGATAGGGAACTTTATTCCAGTGATATGGGACTTTATTCCAGTGATATGGAACTTTATTCCAGTGATATGGAACTTTATTCCAGTGATATGGGACTTTATTCGTGATAGGGAACTTTATTCCAGTGATATGGAACTTTATTCCAGTGATATGGAACTTTATTCATGATAGGGAACTTTATTCGTGATAGGGAACTTTATTCCAGTGATATGGAACTTTATTCCAGTGATATGGAACTTTATTCCATTGATAGGGAACTTTATTCCAGTGATATGGGACTTTATTCCAGTGATATGGAACTTTATTCCAGTGATATGGGACTTTATTCGTGATAGGGAACTTTATTCGTGATAGGGAACTTTATTCCAGTGATAGGGAACTTTAT
>CM022766.1:3796814-4006814 GCA_012411365.1 Ameiurus melas
TCCAAGGAGATCAGCGGTTTCTGAAATACTCAAACCAGCCCGTCTGATCTCAACAACCACGCCACGGTTAAAGTCACAGAGATCAGACTTTTTCCTCATTCTTATATTTGATGTGAACATTGACTGAAGCTCTTGACCTCTATCTGCATGATTGGCTCTCTCTGTTTTCATGAAACTTTATTACAGGGGATTTTTAATGCACTGACCTAAGATAATTTTAATAATTTGATGCCAGAATATACAGTATCTGACAAAAGTGAGTACACCCCTCACGTGTGTGTAAATATTTGATGATATCTTTTCATGTGACAACACTGAAGAAATGACACTTTGCTACAATGTAAAGTAGTGAGTGTACAGCTTGTGTAACAGTGTACATTTACTGTCCTCTCAAAAGACAGAGATAAACTTATTTGGTTCAGATGATGTCAAGCATGTTTGGCGGCAACCAGGTGAGGAGTACAAAAACAAGTGTGTCTTGCCTACAGTCAAGTATGGTGGTGGTAGTGTCATGGTCTGGGGCTGCATGAGTGCTGCCGGCACTGGGGAGCTACAGTTCATTGAGAGGTCCATGAATGCCGACATGTACTGTGACAAACTGAAGAGCATGATCAGTATGAAGTATTCCAGAATGATAATGACCCCAAACACACGTCCAAGAGGACCACTGCCTCGCTAAAGAAGCTGAGGGTGAAGGTGATGGACTGGTCAAGCATGTCTCCAGACCTAAACCCTATTGAGCATCTGTGGTACATCCTCAAACAGAAGGTGGAGGAGCACAAGGTCTCTAACATCCACCAGCTCTGTGATGTCGTCATGGAGGAGTGGAAGAGGACTCCAGTGGAACCTGTGAAGCTCTGGTGAACTCCATGCCCAAGAGGGTTAAGGCAGTGCTGGAAAATAATGGTCCCCACACAAAATATTGACACTTTGGGCCCAATTTGTACATTTTCACTTAGGGGTGTAAATGTACACTGTTACACAAGCTGTACACTCACTACTTTACATTGTAGCAAAGTGTCATTTCTTCAGTGTCGTCACATGAAAAGATATCATCAAATATTTACACACACGTGAGGGGTGTACTCACTTTTGTCAGATACTGTATATTTATCCTGATAATCTACTAATAATTTATAGATGTAATAGAAGATTGCCACGACCCTGAACGCTCACCCGAGAACGCCTCCTGCATTCTTGGATACTATAATGCAGTTAAAAAAAAAAAACAACAAAAAAACTGGCACTATCTTTTGGAAAAGAGCTATTATTTTTATATCCTCTCACTCACTGACACTCATCATGTCCTCGTTCATGACTGGCAGGGAAGGTCATCACCCCTGAGAGGATTCAGGAGGCAAGGGAGGTGTACCGAGAACACTTTCAAGACGACGTGTTCAATGAGAAAGGCTGGAACTACATACTTGAGGTCAGTCTTTAGGGGTTTCAGACCAAAAACGGTGTCACAGTTGCTCTGGTCACTAATCCGGTGTTTTTAGTGTGTTTATGTATGGTTAAATCGACTATATTTGCAGCATTTTTATATAATGTTTTCACAGATTGACACTTATTTAAACATCAAACTTCAAAACTGCTAAGTGCTAACCTCTTTCATGTTCTATTATATATATATATATATATATATATATATATAGTGTGTGTGTGTGTATATGTTGTATATGTAATTTAAATGTATGCACGGGCCTCTTTTATCAGAGTTTTAGTGGGTAACAATGTTAGTCCCTGACCTAGTGAACTAGCACGAGGGTGTGATTTTGATCGAGACTGCAAAGCTCTTCTATAAAGTCGCTCTGGGTAAGAACGTAATAAAAATAAAAGATTTCAACGTGACCGTATAGTCCAGATGTGAACGTGCGGTAATCCACGCACACGATATGATCAGAAGTTAATCAAGTGGAGGTTTACGTTAGTCAAGTCTTCCTGTGTGTCATTTCGACACGCACCCAGGAGCACGAGACGGATAAGAACAGGGTTTTGGTCACATGTCCAGCTTGATAAATGACTCCCGTTGATCAAAGTGGCTAAGAAAAGCTTGGCTCTTCGCTATTACTATATTACTACTAATGTACTTGTACCGTGAGTCTGTTTTCGCACTGGGATCGTGGACAAGATCTCGATCATGTTTATCGAACAGGAGTGTTGTTGTTCTTGTGTTGTGTGTGTGTGTGTGTGTGTGTGCTTTCTGACTTTTAGAAGTACGATGGCCATCTGCCCATCGAGATCAAGGCTGTGCCGGAGGGAAGCGTGATTCCACGTGGAAATGTCCTCTTCACCGTGGAGAGCACGGATCCTGAATGCTACTGGCTCACCAACTGGGTAGAGGTCAGTCGTGTTGGTCACCGCATGCTCGCGCGAGCTCCACGCAGATACGGTTTTGATCTTAAAAAACGAAACAAAAACGCGTCTTTCGAGGAAATCGGAGCAGCATTGCTAAGTCAAGGTCCCCTCTCCCCTCTCTACACTCGTTTGTGTGTCCTTGTGCTTGTTTATAGGCTTTAAAGAATTTCTGACTGATTGTCCTTGAGTTTCTATCTCGGCTGACGGCAATAATATATCCTTTTATATAATAACACTTGTCTTGGGTTGTTCGGTTAGCTGGCCCTTTTTTTTTTTGTCTAACATATCGAACGTGCCACATCCGCACGTGTAAGGCCGGACGGAAACGAGTACTAAAGCCTGGTATACGCAGTCATGGTTCGGTTACAGTGTTCAACTAAGTAAGTAAGTAAGTAAGTGAAGCTTTTATTTATATAGCACAATGTTTTACAGACATAGAGTAGATACAGGGAAATAAAACCAGATAAATAAAAGCAGATGAAGTAGAATAAATAAAAGGCCACAGGTGAACTCGAGTATGGAAACTGAACTGGTTTGAGGATGTAGAAGAACTCGAATTGACCGATTTGCTCATGTTGTTGGAGATCATGTAATGCTTCTTTAGAAGAGCGGTGAAATGTCTCGTTGAGATCGTCGATGTTGAGAGAGTTACTGAGCTGTACAGACACAACAGTTATTTATTGATTTATTTATGTATTATTTTGCCCAGACATGAGAAGATTAGAGAGAGGTCTGTGGTTACCGAGCACAGACGAATCAAGATTGTTTCCGTGTTAAATTCCTTGCTGGAGGGACAGATTAACAGTGCTCAGGACGTCTGGTAATAATGAATTCCAAACCAACTTCCCGAAAGCTGGCGGGTAACGGGTCGAGAGCGCAGCTAGAGGAATGGATAAGCGATCTAACCTGGGCGAGCGTCTTCGCTGAGAACATTCAACACCAATAGGTGGAGGGCTGGGGTTGGCGTTAGTGCTGAATACGGTTTGTCTTCTGAAAACTGATTGCACTCCAGTGAAAAGGTCTGACGATATTTAAGGTGAGGGGTTTAGCAGGCTATCTGTGGCGGAGAAGAGGAATCCGGGCTGGGAGGTATTCTTTCTCCAAGGGGCAGCTTTAATGATCCCAGAGACCGTTTTTGTTTTTTGTTAGAACATGTTCTTGGTTCAACGCAACTAACAAATAACATCAGCGTGCTTTGATCCCAGTGAATGATGTCGTTGGTTGTACAGGTTCATTAGAAACCGATTCACAGTCATTTAGTACCTCGCCAGATTTCGGAACTGTCTAGACGATAGACGCAGGTGTCGCAGCTTTAATGCTATCACTGTGTGAGATACGCTGAGTCACCCTGACAGCAGGATCCAACCTTACATTTACATGGAGATGACGCCAGAAGTTAACCAGTTACACAATACAGCGTGTTCGTCCTGGGTTCTTTTTGCCGTGTGGTTGTAGTCACGGTGTTGTGTGTGTGTGTGTGTGTGTCACGGGCCAACTGATTGTGTAGTGAGTAAATTTAGAGGCCTTGGAAAAATGCCCTTGGCTTGCAGACTGTGTCGTCTCTAATCCAGACATTGCTTATCCCGTTCTTGATGTTACGGCACTGCCGGTGCTACTTTTGTAGATACGGAGTAGGTAGACCCTCCAACTTAGTGTGCGAATTGGAAGGGTTTAAACACGTTTTCGAGTAATCACTGAGGTCAGCTTCGGGAGTAGCGCATTAGACGGCTATCTTCCTGAGAGAAGGAATGGTAACCCCTGATTTGTGACACATGACCGCACATTATAGCTGCTGGTTGTCCAGGCATCTGACGGCGTTCTCCATGCGCAGTGAGACTCCGTAAGGCCTGACTAATCTCCTGTTCGCATTACGGTTCCTTCAGCGCGTTCATCAGCGTCGCTGTTGAATAACCGTGTACATCCTCGGTAGGAGTTCAGAGTTGAGGCGGCTTGTGCGATCCTACGTCATTACTCTAGTAAAAATAACAACGACGCACTCGGGAGCACTTTAAACAGTTAACTTGCACCGAGTAACACGTGCAGATACTCCAGCATTCCTGCGATGCAAAATCGAACACCAATCTAAAGACAACATAATGCCTGTGATGTACTTCAAAGTCCACGATGGCTATAAACCGCTCTCCTAATGTCTTCTCCCCAAAGACCATCCTGGTTCAGAGCTGGTATCCCATCACGGTTGCAACGAACTCCCGTGAGCAGAAGAAGATCCTGGCCAAGCATCTCATGGAAACGTCAGGAACTTTGGAGGGACTGGAGTACAAGCTGCATGACTTTGGCTACAGAGGAGTTTCATCACAAGAGGTGACTTAAGAATGTCGTCTCGACAACCGTTTAGATTTTTTAACGAAAGGATCGACATAAGCAGAGAAATCTTATTTGCTCTTGGTTCCAGACTGCAGGTATCGGCGCCTCGGCACACTTGGTAAACTTCAAAGGAACCGACACGGTGGCTGGGATTGGAGTTGTTAAAAAGTACTATGGCACCAAAGACCCAGTGCCTGGATTTTCTGTACCAGCTGCAGAACACAGGTAGGCTTGACTTGACCATAGTCACCAATAATGGTTTCGACGTCCTCTTTAGGTTTAAACAGGAACAAAACCTAAAACTTAACAAAGCATCTCCTGTGTTGGGCAGGTAGCCCTCACTGACTGCGTTTACATGGACAACGATAATCCACTCTTAATCTAATTAAGACCATACTTCGATTAAGAAACTACCATGTAAACACCAACCTTAATCTAATTAAGGTCATAATCTAAGTAAGCTCTAATCGAATTAAGACAGGTGGAGTACTCCTGTTTGAATCGTATTATGGACGTGCATTACAGACATGTAAACACCTTAATCACATTATGAACGTCGTGTGAGAGTTTTCACCACACTTTGCGACAGGACACGATCACACACGGCAGTTTTACGGCGAACGAGAGAGTTCGGCTGCGTCCCAAACCGCATACTTTCCTACTATAGTCCTGTAGTGGGGAAAAATACATGTATCTCGGCTACTATACAGAGGGTAAATATGCGATTTGAGACGCAGCCCACGGCTTCAAGCGGTCGTCTATTAGCACGTACATCATGACAAATAATTAACTGCACTTAAAGCGTTCGTAAAAAAGTAAACAAAACACCCAAAACTGTATACGGTCCCATAACGAAGACCAGCTGTATGTTGATACGTGAAATTCAGGAGTGACGTCGAACGTCATGGCGCGGTGACGTAATGACGCGGACTCTTAATCTAATTATGAACTAGAACATGTAAAACGGGAACATGACCGGAGTATTCTAAAAGAGACTCATGTAAACACCTTAATCACATTATTACCATACTTAGATTAAGGTCAATAATTAGATTATTGCTATCCATGTAAACGTAGTCAATATCTCCCCAGGTTACAGTACATTTCATATAATCTTCCGAGAGTGTGTGTTTACCCTAGAGTGCTTATGGTAGAATTGCCCTCTGCATTCTGGAACATCGGTGCTGCTTGAATTCATCATGAAATGCATTGTGGGTATGCCACAGAGCTGTCAACATCGTTGTGGACTGTGCTGCCCCCTGGTGGCGCTCATGAATTTACAGCTACCGCGATGATGAATTAAAAGCGAGCAGCCATGGTCGGTTGCAATTAAAGTATTCTCAGTAGGCTCGTATAAAATATGAATCCAACTCCCGTCTGTCCCCATGTTTCCACTTTTCTTCCGAAGCACAATCACAGCGTGGGGTAAAGACCACGAGAAGGATGCCTTTGAGCACATTGTGAAGCAGTTCCCCTCGGTGCCCGTGTCCATAGTCAGTGACAGCTACGACATCTACAACGCCTGCGAGAAGATCTGGGGCGAGGACCTGAGGGAGCTGGTGGAGAAACGGAGTGCGGATGCTCCTCTGCTAGTGCGCCCGGACTCGGGGAACCCGCTACACACTGTACTGAAGGTGACTCGGTGATGGAATTGTATTGTGGTCAAACGAGGCCAAAATATTGGGACCTTTTTGGCCGTGTTTGCAACAACAACAAAAAATATGCGTTAGACATTTATACTACGATGATCCGCGAGGTTAAACGGCTCAGATCATTGCCGCCTTATCCCACAGGTCTTGGAGATTTTAGGCAAGAAATTTCCTCCTGTCGAGAACTCCAAGGGCTACAAGGTGCTTCCTCCCTACATTCGGGTCATCCAGGGCGATGGTGTGGACATCAATACTCTGCAGGAGGTGTAGTCTCTCTTCCAGGCTTCTATACACTGAATGTCAGCTGGGGGTTTTCCGGCTTAGCTGGTGGTCATTTTGTTTTGTTTTGTATTTGATTATTGCCGTAGATAGTGGAGGGGATGAAGGAGCACAAGTGGAGCATCGAAAACATTTCGTTCGGATCAGGAGGCGCGCTTCTGCAGAAGCTCACCCGAGATCTTCTTAACTGCTCCTTCAAGTGCAGCTACGTGGTGACCAACGGATTGGGGGTGAGATTTCCGGTCTTCCGTTCCGTTCCACTTCGATGACTGATGACTTTGCTCTTCTTTGACTTTTAAACGAATGAAAAGCGTTCAGACGTTCAGCGGATTCTGGTATCCAAAGATACCACCGAACAAACGTAGAAAGGAGCGTTACAAACGCGTACCAGTTAGAATTCGAGATGGCAGTGACCGCTTTTATCTTCAGCAGATACCAATAAAATATTTGTAAAAAAAAAGCTGTGCTTTAACCCGAAACACTCTTTCGCACAAAAATCACATATTGTAAATGTGATTACATATAATCAAACCCCACGCCCCCGGGAAATGTTTACATATAGTGATCTTTTCCAAATCCAAGTTACTGCATTAGACATGCGATCTGTTTTCTCCCATACGCAGGTAAATGTCTTCAAAGACCCTGTAGCAGACCCTAACAAGAGGTCAAAGAAGGGTCGCCTGTCTCTGCATCTGACACCGGGGAGATTATGTGACCCTAGAGGAGGGGAAGGGTGAGCTGGAGGAGTATGGAGAGGTAAGATCCTTTCCCTCTTTATTTTCTATAGTGACGTTTAGTATTAGTATTATTATTATTATTATTATTATTATTATTATTATTGTACAACTTTTAACAGTATGGTTTTTGGCTTCATACCACAATGCTGTTGAACGCTCGAACGTGACGGTGTTGATTAAGAGCACGGATCTGAGAGTACTTTCCGACAGTAATTCGAGTGATCTGAAAGGTTTATGTTAATGCGCCCGTTCTAATGCGTTATCGGCTCACGTACAGGGACTAAAATATATAGCAGCACGAGACGTGAAACGTTTGACCTCAGCTGTATGTGTGTGTGGGTGTGTATATGTGTTTGAGGTTGAACGTGTGGCTGCTTTCGGACCGAGTAAAATCTCCTATCACTCACTGAATGTCCTTCCATTGCAGGATCTGCTGCACACAGTCTTCCGTAACGGGAAGATAGTAAAGACCTACACCTTTGACGAGGTCAGAGACAATGCCAGGCTCAAGCAGAGTGAAGTGGAGGAGCTGCTCCACTGAGAGGCCAAAAAGCTTCTTTCCTCCCGTCCCAAACACACCCACTCCTTCTTCCCCTCCCTCCCTTAAAACCCCTGAACTCCACAAGGTTGGAGATGTTATAAATAATAATAATAATTTAAAAAAAAAGCCCTAGCACTGATAAAGAAAACGAGAGAATGTAACAGATGGAGAGTAAAAGAGGGGAAGTGAGAGTGAGCGAGAGAGAGAGATAGTTTCACTGTACCCTGTGTGTGTGTGTGTGTGTGTGTGTGTGTGCGGCTGTTTTTCAGTTTACAGACTCTCTAAAGCTTCAGTGTCTCTTTAACATTGGGTAAAAAAACAAAACAAACCCCAAACAAGACAGGATTGAAATGGTCAGTTTCTCCACTCCATGGTTCTCTGCTTCCAGCACACCTGACGTTAAGGGCTTGATAACGAGTGTGTGGGGAGCTGGGAAACCGTGAATCTGTTCGGGTCAGTGGAGCTGCAGAACCGGAGTTGGGGAAACTTTTTAAATAGTCTCCATTTAAATAGTCTTGATGAGGTGATGGAATTCTACATGACCAAATGGGTGACCAGGCTTTGCTGTTCGCCCAGACATTTGTGAGAGACTGTATCCTAAAAAAATAAAGCTGCAGGTATTTTTTCATGTCCCTGGTTGAGGGAGAGAGACTGAGAGAGAGAGACCGAGAGAGAGAGACCAAGGGTGAGAGAGAGACCGAGGGTGAGAGAGAGACCGAGGGTGAGAGAGACCGAGGGTGAGAGAGACAGAGGGAGAGAGAGAGACCAGAGAGAGAGACCGACGGAGAGAGAGACAGAGGGAGAGAGAGAGACCGAGGGAGAGAGAGACCCGAGGGAGAGACCGAGGGAGAGAGAGAGACCCGAGAGAGAGAGAGACCGAGGGAGAGAGAGAGAGACCCGAGAGAGAGAGAGAGACCGAGGGAGAGAGAGACCCGAGAGAGAGAGCGAGGGAGAGAGAGAGACCCGAGAGAGAGAGAGAGCGAGGGAGAGAGAGAGACCCGAGAGAGAGAGAGACCGAGGGAGAGAGAGAGAGACCCGAGAGAGAGAGAGACCGAGGGAGAGAGAGACCGAGGGAGAGAGAGAGAGAGAGAGAGAGGGAGAGAGAGACCGAGGGAGAGAGAGACCGAGGGAGAGAGAGACCGAGGGAGAGAGAGACCGAGAGACTGAGAGAGAGTGAGAGAGACCGAGGGAGAGAGAGAGAGACCGAGAGAGAGAGACCCGAGGGAGAGAGAGACCGAGGGAGAGAGAGACTGAAGGAGAGAGACTGAGGGAGAGAGACAGAGAGAGAGAGACTGATTAAATGTTATTTATTGAATGCAGCAACCAAACACAGAAAATAAACAAACAAACAAACGGACATCAGTGTTCCTCAGTTATGGGGTGCGGCTGGAACAAAACACCTTTGTGCATAACCTCCATCTGCTGGGAGGGGTCAACCTCCTGCTTCAGGATCATTCGGCTCATCTGGGCCTGCGCCAGCCTGTCCTACTAGTCGGCCTATGCGCTGACCCTCCAGCCAGAGCATATTGACCTCAGCGTCAGAGCCGTCGGTCTCTCCTCCAGAGCCGCCCGCCTCGCCAGGTGTAGAGCCAGGTCCTGTTGGCCGTGCGCTATGCCACGGGCTCGTGCTCAGCTTGTGGGAGCTCTGCGACGGGATGGTGCAGGTCTTCTTGACAAAATTTTTTTATTTCAAAATTCCGCCAAAGATGCTCAGTGCCGTGACTCTTAAAAGAGCCTTTGGGGTGAAGTTATCTCACAATCAGACGACCGTCAACACTTTGGTCAGTTGTAGAAACCGGTTAATCTGTTCTGTGCTGTAGAATTGTTCAGGCTGTTCCGGACAGTTCAAAGTGTCTGGTTGATCTGGGGTGACCTCTTCCTCCTCCGTGTCTGTGAGGGGGTCCTCTCCTGTAGCTCCTGCGCTGCACTCTGGGCCCAAGTCCTCCACCATCTCAACATTGTGCTGTGGCTGTTTGGATGACCTTGTCCATCCCTTTTTGTTTCCAGTTCAGTTTTATTGTTCTCAATGTTCTTGTCCTGTGGGTTCTTCTGTTTCTGTTGTGTGGAGCCGCTGTCTCTGACAGCAGTGGTGGTGTAGGGTTTGCTATGGATGCTGTCTGATGGTTTTATTGCTATCATGGGCACCGGTGTCAATATTATCACGGAGTGCTGTGTTTGTTTCCGTGGTATTCAACGCTGACCTCTTCTAACTGTGGCTCCGGTGTGTCGTTACCCCCATCTGCCAAAACACCTCAGACGTTCGGTGGTGGCGAAAACAGTGTAGCTGCTGTCTAAATTAACGTCTCCCATTTGGTCGCAGTCGTGTCTGCGGAAAGACAGGACGTGTTCCACTGCAGAGTTTTTAAAGCCGAGCGGAATATCCGTCATGGGGCTGGTGAACTTTCCGAAGCGGGCCAGCTCCGTCATTATCAACTGGTTTGTAATGAAGGGGGGCACGTTCGAGATAACGACCCGTGTCGCAGGGGCAGAAACAGGGGTAACGTGTAGCACGACACCTTTCAGCCATATTCCATTTTCAGACAGCGTGTTGGAGAATCTTTCTTCAGGAAACTTACAACCGCTTTGTTCATTCGGGAGAGGTAGAGGTTAGAGGTTCTCCCACCCAACCTCATCCACTGCTAGCAGAACCTCCTCCACCTGTTCTCCATTCTCCAGTACACACCTGACACCATGGTGGAGAGAAAGCGTCTCTCCTCCGGCCTCAGACTGAGAGAGAGAGAGACAGGGGAGAGAGAGACTGAGAGCGAGAGAGAGACTGAGAGAGAGAGAGACAGGGGAGAGAGAGACAGAGGGGGGGAGAGAGACAGACTGAGAGACAGACTGAGAGAGAGAGACAGACTGAGAGAGAGAGACAGAGGGAGAGAGAGACAGGGGGAGAGAGAGACAGAGAGAGAGAGAGAGAGACAGAGAGAGAGAGACAGACTGAGAGAGAGAGAGAGAGACAGAGAGAGAGAGACAGGGGGAGAGAGAGACTGAGAGAGAGAGAGAGACAGACTGAGAGAGAGAGAGAGAGACAGACTGAGAGAGAGAGACAGAGGGGGAGAGTGACAGGGGGAGAGAGAGACTGAGAGAGAGAGAGACAACAGAGAGAGAGAGAGAGACAGACTGAGAGACAGACTGAGAGAGAGAGAGACGGGGGGAGAGAGAGACTGAGAGACAGACGAGAGAGAGAGAGAGACGGGGAGAGAGAGACTGAGAGAGAGAGAGAGAGACAGACTGAGAGAGAGAGAGAGAGAGAGACAGACTGAGAGAGAGAGACAGAGGGGAGAGTGACAGGGGAGAGAGAGACTGAGAGAGAGAGAGAGAGAGAGAGACAGACAGAGAGAGAGAGAGAGAGAGACAGACTGAGAGACAACGAGAGAGAGAGACGGGGGAGAGAGAGACTGAGAGACAGACAGAGAGAGAGAGACGGGGGAGAGGAGACTGAGAGACAGACAGAGAGCAGAGAGACGGGGGAGAGAGAGAGAGAGACAGACAGAGAGAGAGAGAGAGAGAGAGACTGAGAGACAGACAGAGAGAGAGACAGGGAGAGAGAGGCAGAGAGACAGACAGAGAGAGAGAGAGGCGGGAGAGAGAGACTGAGAGACAGACAGAGAGAGAGAGAGGGGGAGTGAGAGAGATGTGAAACGTTGCTGAATGGGAACACCATGTATATGGACCAGGTCTTTTTATTTTTAATGCTATTTCTTTATGCAAATGAGATGGCTAATTTGAAGGGATGCACTTTTAAAATGTACATTTTTGGCCTTGTTCATCTCGCGTTAATTCATCTTCGGTTCATTTCTCTTCCTCCGAGGAAACTATCCAAATCCCTCGCTTAGATGTTTAAATCGTTGTAGAAACCTTCTCTAGTGTAAACACTGTAAAGTAGCTGTGTCTTGTTAAGGCTGGGTGGGGAGGGGTGGGGGGAGGGGGGGTAAACTTTTTTTTTTGTACAAGTACACATGTCACTTGCCTATGTTTTCTATGATGTAGAGAACAAAAGAAATGTGGGTTTTATTATTTCATGCGAATCCTTTTCGAACAGCTTGGCTTCAGTAGTTTGTATCCCAGCTGTTCACTCAAACTCCATAATCATTCTTTTTTATGACTGAAATAAATCTCGCCACAATTCTCACCATAAATATCAATATATATATATATATGATATCTGATATGATACCACGTGGCCAAAATGCCTTCTCTCTTGTATATAATGATTGTTTATTTAAAGAGAGCTGGTTGCTTAGAGGAAATAGAAGTATATTGTTCTTATTTTTGTCTAATTCCCATTTTATACCAAGCAAAGAAGCCTTGGGGTAGGGGATGTGTGTGTGTGTGTGTGTGTGTGTGTGTGTGTGGGTGTGGGGGGGTGTAGTCTTGTGGCTCTAGACTTAGTTGGTGATGCCTGCTCGTTTTAATTTTGTCTGATCGGTTTATGTATATGTTGGATGTCCCGATGTATTATTATTATTTTTATTTTTCATTGAACCTTGAATATTTTGAACTAAACTGTCAGGTAGAAAACTGTCAGCACATTAAAATCCCACCATCTCTCTTTGCTATGGTGTTTTTATTTTATTTATTTTTTTGGGGGTGGTTTGTTTTTCATGGAAGTTCAGTGTAAATGCATTGAAAATGATAACTGACCTAAACACCGCTTCTGTGTTCCCTAGTGTTCAGTCAAGTGGTAGCGTAACATTAGCGTAACATTAGCGTAACATTAGCGTAACCTGACATTTTAAGAAAGAACGATTGTACAACTGGGAGTTGTAAATAAAAAGCAATATCACATCGGTTGTAGTTTTCTTGAAAGGGGAGTGAAGGTATACTTTACTTTCAGGGGTCCGAATTTCTTGGATATCTCCATGTGTGCCTGCACAAGACCTCCGAGAAAGTCACAACTATACACCTGCACGTTCATGGAGTTATCTGTTCTAAACAGCCCATCATGTGGCAGATACAGGGCAAGAGCATCAGGACGAGAAAAAGGCTGATCTCTGAGACCAGCTTGTGATACACCACACCAGATTGTGACGTTAGCTGGATTGTTCTAAAATGTTCTTTCCATATCCTACACTTGGTGGTTTAGTCCTGTTCCACCGCAGTCTCCTGTCTAAGCACTGACTCCATCGGTGTTCCACCCCTGTACGTTCCATGATAAAATGGCACCGCAGATGCTACCACGGAGCTCATTGTGTTTCATCCATGTTCAACCACTTATTCCTGCTTCAGGGTCGCGGGGGAACCTCTATCCCAGGAAGCATGGGGCACAAGGCGGGGTACACCCTGGACATGGTGCCAGTCCATCGCAGGGTACAATCACATACACACTCACACACCCATTCATACACTACGGACACTTTAGACACGCCAATCAGCCTACCATGCATGTGTTTGGACTGGGAGGAAACCGGAGTACCCGGAGGAAACCCCCGCAGTACGGGGAGAATCATGCAAACTCCACGGGAATCGAACCCCGGACCCTGTGAGCTGTGAGGCGAACGTGCTAACCACTAAGCCACCGTGTGCCATTGTGTTTCAATCATTTTCAAAGTCCTAGGAACCCACCCGGACCACAGGAACCCGGCAGGACCACAGGAACCCGGCCGGACCACAGGAACCCATCCGGACCACAGGAACCCGGCAGGACCACAGGAACCCGGCAGGACCACAGGAACCCGGCCGGACCACAGGAACCCATCCGGACCACAGGAACCCGGCCGGACCACAGGAACACGTGATTTCATGTGACACGTGACTTCATTCCGCTCGCGTATTCAAGCTACAACCACCATGTTTGCTAGAGTTTTTAGTCTAGTCTTCTCAAATACTACATCATCGGGTCACTGTGACTTTATTGAAGGTTTCGCGATTCCTCATAAGAAGGTATCCGTGTGATTCTCACCGGTTCATAGACCTATAGACACACGTCCTTCAGTAGAACTGGCCTGCTGGGCTTTCTGCTTCAGTAGTCCGTACTGCAGGGTGTCTGCTGCACGAGGGAAAGGAAGGAATGTGGGGAATTCTCCTTTAGCTCCAGTTCACATGGCTAATCTTTATCGCCTCGGGACTTGATTTCAGATTATTGTTTCGAATGACCTACATTTCAGGAAAATCGTCCACAGGTCAGTGTGGGGAAATCAGAGCAGCCTCGGTTGAGATCAGATGAGATCAGACAGCACTTTTGCTGTTGAGTTGTAGGAGTCTACCTACCACATGCATATCAAAGTTTAATCTCGAATCAAAAAGTGCAATTTACAATGAAAAAAGGACTTTAGGTTACTCTGTGTGTGTGTGTGTGTGTGTGTGTGTGTTAACCCTTAACGTGATTAGTCCTGCTGTGCGAGTCTCTAGGAGGAGGAGGAGGAGGAGGAGGAGGGGCAGCACTGTTAGGGAGGGAAAACCACGTCACCCTGTCAGAAAGTGTAATCCGCACCAGAGAGACAGTTTGGACTCCAGCGTCTGTCTCATCGCGCCTTGTCTTCTAGGAGGTTTTTATACAAAGATGCAGACGGGATTTCGGGTAAACCTGAGCCCTGTTAAAGAGCCTCTGGGCTTCATCAAGCTGGTGGAGTGGGTAAGTGAGGCGCACTGCTCGTCCGCTCCATTCTGCACGCCTTCTGCTGGACTTTATAAACATTATAATCCAGCTGGAAGAAGTTCTTGTTCTTTCTTTCGATGATCTTGTTGTGAACTTGTGCTCATCACTGTGTTATCTTGTGTGTTTTTTTTGTTGTTTGTTTTTTGTTTGTTTTGTTTTCAATCTTCACAAATAGATGTGTTTGTTTTTACATGTATTCATCATTCTCATCGTGGATTAGATCCTTGTAGGCATTTTGCTCAGCAGGAATTGCAAGAGAACTGCTTTTCCCAGCCTATTACCAGGCACATTCCTCCGTCAGAGCAGGACCCTCCTTTTCTCCTGGAGACTTTTAGATCACTTCAGAAAAAGCGAAAGCAGAGCGGATCCGGTATACAGTAGATCAACATAAAAACCATGCTCAGGTTTGATTCTTGTGGTCTGTTTAATATGGCACCACGTAATGTTGCGCTGTATGCAACAACACCGACGACGACGACAAAAGTTCACGAGTCAGCAGACAGCTCGCACAAAGAAGCAGAACATCTGGCAGGAGTCCGCTCTGTGCAGGAGATGCTGATTCAGCAAACCCCATTTCAAACTGTACAGCAGATGTTTAAACCAGGCGCTGCGGACTGGGACGTGAATATGTAATATAACCCTTCCCTATGTTTCCGCTGTGTGCGATTGTGGATGCGTTCGCCTAATCTGCGAGAACAACACCCGCTCTTTGTTCGTCTTGGGATTTAAGCTCACCAGTACCACACAAGCTCTCGTATCGTACTGTCAAGTTGTCCTTATCGCTTTACCCGATCCAACGAATGAACGAACTCGGTACATTAGGAACTGAGCTGCTAGAGTACCACATCGTATCAACGTATCGGCTGCTTTCAAAGCGCCTCACTGCCTTGCTCCTGACGAACCTTCTCGGCTTGTCCATGCCTACACACACCATCTCGCAGCCACACGCTGTCGTCCGGTCCTTCCGTGACATACCCGCCCACGGGGTAACTGCAGAGACTATGGGTGCTCGTTTGTGTGAGTTTGGGAGTCAGAAAGGCCCTGGGTAAATCGAACACATAAACAAAGCAAGCTTAACTGCAAAGCTACGCATATATCCGCACTGGATTTGTCAGCGTGTACCTTTTACGTTCGCGGCGTTTAGCACACGCTCTTCTCCAGCGCGACTCGCAGACGGGGAACGACTGAGCAGTTGAGGGTTAAGGTCCTCGCTCAAGGACAGTGCTGGGATTTGAACTCGCAGCCTTCCATCCAGTCAGTAATCCACTACCTTCACCACCGAGCTAGCGCCACCATACCCGTCCTGCTTACGTACAGTAGCTTATAATGCTGCTATAAGACACTTTTACTATTACGAGACTCTTGCTGCGAACGTTTATTGCCATTATTTACACGTTTATTTTTCACAGAACACTATTCGGTTGTTCTGTCTAGTCCTGTCTCATCTCATGCTGTTGTGTGTCTGTATGTATGTATGTAGTCCTGTGTACTGTGCTACTCAGGGTTTGGGTTATATATATATTTTTTTGGTGTTGCAGCACGGTCCTGGAAAACGCCATTTCCTTCCAATGTATACGAGCTATATAGATTAAACATAATGAAACCGCACGTGACTCTAGACGGCTTGTAGACTTGATCGGATTGTTTCTTTGACCAGTTTGCAGCTCTGTTTGCCTTTGGATGCTGCGGCGGTTACACTGGCATGAACGTGATTTCCCTGATTTGTGGCGATGGAAAAAACGAGACCCTTAATGCCACTTTCTCCTACCCGTTCAGGTAGGTCTTAACAATACAGAAACACTATTAACCTTCATTTGAATACACTGGTACCATTGTCACCATACTAGTGCGATGGGCAACTATCACGTCATGATACATTATAGCGCAGGGGTGTCCGATCTTATCCGGAGAGGTGTTCATTCCGATCCAGCAGGAGCCACACCTGATTGCACCCGCTTACATTTACATGTACATTTATTCATTTAGCAGACGCTTTTTTATCCAAAGCAAATGAGGAAATAATACAAGCAGTGCTACTATACAGCATTTATAATCGAGTCGAGGTGTAAGAGCCAGAGTAGGTTTTTATTCTTCGTATTATTATTTTTTTTAATATATAAATAATGTGGGGGTTGGCATTGTAGCGGTTAGTTAAGTGCTCAGGGAAGAGGTTCAATTCAATTCAGTTTTATCTGTATAGCGTGTTTAACAATGGACGTTGTCTCGGAGCAGCTTTACAGAAACATATAAACACAGGATGGAGATTTGAAGTGTGTGAGTTTATCCCTATTGAGCGAGACGGTGGTGACGGTGGTGAGGGAAAAACTCCCTGAGATGCTACGAGGAAGGAACCTTGAGAGGAACCAGACTCAGAAGGGAACCCGTCCTCATCTGGGTATCGAGGGATAGGGTGAAAGTAAAAAGAAAGTTCATTACGGTTTTTCCATGAAGTCGGTCTGTTGAACTAGTCGACTGTTCGTTAAAGGAGACCCGAGTGCAGAACTGCATGTGGTGATCGCAGTCCCGAGGCCATCGCTGCAACCGTAGTCCCAGCAACTACAACGAGAACGTCCATGTGGAACTGAGGTCCAAAACCATTTCATGGTACTTCAAGTTGTACCGTCCTCAGCAATCTCCAGGCTGTAGCCTCCAGTTGATGAGAACTCCATCCAGAGGTGGGGCATCAGGATAGATCAGGCAGGTCCGGAGAGCAGAAAGGGTCAGGATCACTGGCATCTCCATAAAATCACGTGTGGCTCGACGTGAGGCGGGTCTTCGTTGCTTTTTGAAGATGCTGACGGATTCTGTGGTCCGGATTGAGGTTGGAAGTTCATTGCATCACTGAGGGACAGTTACTGTGAAAATTCTGGAAATGGACCTTGAGCCACACTGAAGTAAGCCTTCAGGAGAGAGTTGAGGGAGGAGGTGCTGTTCCAGACAAGGTCTTGTAGGTGAGCATCGAGGCCTTGAACATGATGCAGGTGGCTACAGGAAGCCAGTGGAGGGAGATGAAGAGGGGTGTGACATGGGTTGTCTTGGGCTGGTTGAAGACGAGGCGTGCTGGAGTTTGATGGAGCTGGACGGGAGACCCGAGAGCAGTGAGTTGCAGGAGTCCAGTTTAGAGATAACAAGATCCTGGATTAGTATCTGTGTAGCCTGTTCTGTGATGTAGGGTCTGATTTTCTTGATGTTGTACAGAATGAACCTACAGGACCGTGCAGTTGTTGAGATGTGGTCTTTGAAGGTCAAGCTGTCATCGAGAATCACCCCAAGGTTCCTGGCCGTCCTGGTTGGCTTGAGTGTGGTTGAGCCGAGCTGTACAGCGAGGTTGTGGTTGACTGAGGGGCAGGCTGGGATGACGAGATGTTTAATCAGTTGATCTTGGCTTTCGGTAGACTCCGGTGTGGCTTCGTGCTTAGCTGGAATCAAACCCTGCACCCAAGATCGGACATAAGATCGGACACTGATATAGTGCTATAGATTATAACATCACGTTAAACACATGAGCATGTCCCCTGGAATACAAGGTTTTTTAAACAGAGTAGTCTGCAACTCTTTCTTATAAAACACACATGGGTGCAAATATATATATTTATATGTATATATATATATAATTCTAACAATACCATTGGACCTCATTTATCAAGCTAGATACAAACAGATTCATGTGGAAATGGTTCACGCACGTGTGTACACAAGAAGAAAATCCTACTCGTGCTCCTGAGTGTGTGTATATTTACGGCGTAGGAGACCGTCTAATGTAAAGTCGCTGTTTCCAAAACTTTTGCACACAACGTTACTAGAAGATCGATCATTCTCGATGAATCACTGGCCGTTTACCGTCCGCTGCTAGTGATCACATGGTTCCCTACAGGTCCTTAGTGAAGTGGCGGGATGTTGACACGTTTTTCTGCTCTGTTCTACACACAGGTTAAACCAAGTGCTGCTGGTTGAAGACAATGTCACTCTGTGTAACCGCCGCGCGTCTGAAACACGTCTGATGGGGGACGTCTTCGTCCGCGGTGGAGTTTTTCGTGGCCGTGGCCGTCCTGGCATTCCTCTACTGCATGGTAGCTCTGTTGGTTTACGTGGGCTACATGCACGTATACCACGACTCTGACTTTGGCCCGGTGTTTGTGAGTATGAGTACTGCTGAGTACTGTTTACAGGTATTATCTAGAACCTCAAAGAGAAAATGGAGTTTTATTTCAGTCTCTGTGATTTGGTAGGATTTTTTGGTGACCGCAGCATTTGCTTTCCTGTGGCTGGTGTGCGCGTCGGCCTGGGCTCAAGGGCTGCAGAAGGTCAAGTATGCCACAGGCACAGACGGCGTCAGCGCCAGTCTGCCGCTCTGCAGAAAGCAAAACGTCACGTGTGAGGTCACAGAACTTTCCAGCATGCGCACGCTGGATATATCAGTGGTGAGTATCTTGACTATGTCTTCTGATGTCGAAAAAAAAATGCATCATTTTATTATTTTTTTTCTCTCCATAAAGTTCATATTTAGTTACATTTGCAGCATTTTCTCTTCCGTGTAGGTGTTTGGCTTCCTGAACCTGATCATCTGGAGTGCTAATGCCTGGTTCGTTTACAAGGAGACCTGCTGGCATTCACACACGCGCAACTCTCAACAGGACGCAGAGCGTGGACGAGGCCCGGGCCCTATCTAGAGGCAAGCACATGACCATATCGACCCGCAAGCTCCAAGGACTCTTTAGTTTCAAAAGTGAATTAGGATTCTGCGTCGTTTGTGTAAGCATTTCCTGTTTTCTTTTTTTTCTCTCCTCGCATTCAAACATATAGTCAGCATGAACACGTCCACTCTACCTGTGCCAGGTTTTCTATTCTTGCATCCATCAGCATCGATTCCTTTACATTGTTAAATGCAATTCGTAAAACAGATTTGTCTGCGATCAAATTTTCATTGGCACTTTATTATTATTATTATTATTAATAATAAATTTTCTATAGCTTTCATTGATGTGTGAATGTGATTTCTTCTAGTATAATATGTTCCTGGAACAACATTCATTTTTACCAAACACTAATCGACCCACGCCTGGCAACAAGAGTTTTTACTTAGCTGTGCATTTCAACTTTTCCAAATGTAGTAAATAAACTGGAGCACTGGTCGTGACTGGCTGTAGTCCACCGTTAAAGCCCATTTGAGTCCGTTTCCGTTCACTTCGAGCAGCTGAGGACTGGGAGCACCACTGGCGAAAATCTTGTATACCTTGTATGAGCATTGTTTTTGAGTATTTATCATTTATTTATTTTCCCCCCTGACTACGTATATATCTATGAATGTTTAACTTGTAATGCACTTTGTTTTGGTGGCGATATCTTTTAGATTTAATGAATAAAGTGAGATTGAATGTGACTAAGCGAGAAAGCTCGTGTGCTCGTCCTACAATGAAGAAATGTGAGCAAATGTGGGTATAAAACACCGCTTGTTTGTGCTTCTACCCTGTGACTGCACTGACCGCCGTTCACCCTGGGAACAAACAAAACAGTTTTGTTGGAAGAGAATGCCCCGATATTCCAGTAAGACAGCTTAAGCTTTATTTCAAATGCTGGGTTGTTTTTTTTTTTTCTTTTACAGCAGCACATTGATGGATTCATTCATCTGAATCTCGAATATGTCTTTATATGAAAAACATTATTTTTTTACTCCTCTGGTTTTTTTTTTCTTCTTTTAAATATATTAAATGTATAGTAATTGTCAATTACCAGGTTATCTAAATCACCTAAGCACTCATCAGTTATAATTATATACGATACACTCGATGACCATAAGTATGTGGACACGTGACCATGACACTCATATGTGGGGTTGGCTCCCTCAGCTCCACTCTTCTGGGAAGGCTTTCCTCCAGATTTTGGAGCGTTGGGGGATGTGTGTTCATTCAGCTACAAGAACATTAGTGATGTTATGTCGAGGAGGCTTCAGCTCCAGTTCATCCCAAAGGGGTTCAGTGGGGTCGAGGTCAGGGCTCTGTGTAGGACACTCGAGTTCCTCCACCTTCTCCCGGACCGTAACACACCACGTCTTCATGGAGCTGGCTTTGTGCACAGCACCAGTGTGATGCTGGAACCGGTTTGAGCCTCTTCGTTCGAGTGAAAGGGAAGTGTAACGCTACAGCGTACACAAACACACATTCTATACAACCGTGTGCTTCAGACGTTGTGGGAACAGTCCGTGGTAGAAGCACCCGTGGGTGTGATGGTCAGGGGTGCACATACTTTTGCCCACACAGCAAGTGTGTGTTCATTCGGTGAAGCTGCTTGTGGACATCTCCACTCGGGTGAAGTTTTTATCACGTGAGTGAACTGGATGCAGAGCCGAGCGGAGCCGAGCCGAGCAGTATGACGTCACCCTGGCTCGGCTGGCTGCGAGGGAAAAGGGGGGGAGCCACAAGAAGGAAGAGCAATGGCGACGCTGGCTCGCCAACGACAAAATCCGGATCCGTTCAGCAGCAGATCGCGTCCCGTCCTCAGCAGCGCGGCAGACTCCCTCTCCCCGGACAGTAGGTGCACGCCGTCGTTCTGTTCTCCGCATTGAGCGTAGCTTTTGCACTTGTTATCCATGGTTAGTTTTTCCTACAGAGATCGCGCTTATAGCTGCGCGTCCTGCACGTAACCGAGTGCGGCTTCACCACGCAGCCCCGTCCGCCATGTCGCCTTCACGCGCTCCCGCCTTACTTTCAGCCTGCCGATGCGCGTTTCAGTAACACACACCACTGCGACTATGGCCAACTTTGGTGCGTGCGTGCGCGCGCGCGTGCGTGCGTGCGTAGTCGCTCCGCCTGAGAGACACGGCCGCCTAGCTACTGTTAGTTGAAGTTGCGCGTGCCACGACTCTCTCTGCTTCCGTCGCTGAGGGGAACAGCGCGCGCTGCCCTGTTCACGACACCGCTGGTGGGGTTGAGAGCGCAGGACGGTGTCAGACTCCGCGGGACGACAGGACGCTGTCGTGCCAGTGGGCGTTCCTCTCTCCTGACACCGAGCGCGCGTGGCTGCGGACCTCAGTCGTCGGTGGCTCGCTGTATTCAGGGGGAAGTAGCTCAAGCACGCTCAGAAAGCCTCTAGATGACGTCACGGACTACTTGACATTTTCATGGCTTCAGCATGATCACGTGCATATCAACTTACAAACGAGGCTATATGAAGAGGGAGGTTTTTAGAGTAGAAAATTAAATTAACAGTTTTACCGGAATAGAATATTGGGTGATTAGTGAGTGGAGTGTTGGGAACGGCGGTGACGAGTGATTGGAGTGTTAGGAACGGCGGTGACGAGTGATTGGGCGTCAGTATTGCGACGGCGGTGGCAGTGATTGGGCGTGACGAGTGATTGGGCGGTGACGAGTGATTGGGCGGTGACGAGTGATTGGGCGGTGATTTGATTGGAGCGTTGGGAACGGCGGTGATGAGTGATTGGGCGGTGACGAGCGATTGGGCGGTGACGAGTGATTGGAGCGTTGGGAACGGCGGTGATGAGTGATTGGGGTGTTGGGAATGACGGTGACGAGTGATTGGGCGGTGACGAGTGATTGGGTGTTGGGCATGACGGTGACGAGTGATTGGGCGGTGACGAGTGATTGGGTGTTGGGAATGGTGACGAGTGATTGGGCGGTGACGAGTGATTGGGTGTTGGGAATGACGGTGACGAGTGATTGGGCGGTGACGAGTGATTGGGCGGTGACGAGTGATTGGGTGTTGGGAATGATGGTGACGAGTGATTGGGCGGTGCGGTGACGAGTGATTGGGCGGTGACGAGTGATTGGGTGTTGGGAATGACGGTGACGAGTGATTGGCCGGTGACGAGTGATTGGCCAGTGACGAGTGATTGGAGTGTTATTTGATGTAAGAGGTGATTCTGTTAGCCTGCTGTAAGCGCGGTGTAATAATCTCAGTAGTGTGGACAGGCCTGGTCATGGCATAGCAACGCCACTTGGCTTCCTCCAGCCGCAGGGCAACAGACCGTCTGTCCAAATCTCACTCACTTAGAAAAAAAACTACAAAACACAGTTTTCCTCAGTTGTGTTCTGGCACCAGCGCTCGGTAGGCAAGCGGCCAACGCAATAAACTACTCCCTTATTATTCGCCTTGGCGGATTTGAGGCCGTTTCTGTCGGGCCATTGTAAATCCATATATTTTCTCGTGTTTGTGTGTAAGAGTGTGTCTTCGACTGTAGTTTCCCCCCCCCCGATGTGTACTTGGGTTGACGTTAGGACTGGGAGGCGCAGCATGGCACAGACTGCGGTCTCTTTCGTATTTTTTTATGAACCTGTAAAAGGGCAGGTTACTTATTCAAACCATGTCTTCTGATATTGAAGCGCCGATCTGGCTTTAGTTCCAGATGTGAGATTCATGCGCAGATGTTGCGTCGTGTAGCTAGGACAGCAGGGTCATGTCCTAACTCCTCGTCTTTCTTCCTCTCCTATAGATATGCACGTGTATGGTCAGATCCCAGCCTGTGAGCACGTCTCTCGCGCCGTACGCCATGTTTGCGGGCCAGCCGTTAAACCCGTGGGCTTCCCGAGCCGTTACGGTAAGTCTGTGGAGCGAACACCGAGCAGGCAGTTTATCGCTACAGCGACGTGGCGGCCATTTTGTTACAGTGATGGAACACTTCGTACTCTCGCAGCGTCTCCGTTATTATCCAGCACTTATCATCTATAGACTTGTGTATAGAGTCTCTATTTTTTTTATTTATTTTTTTTTTCAATTCTAAACCGATGAAGCTTTGAATTTTTAAACTTTATTAACGAGTAAAGTTTCTTTGGGAAACTTGTTAAATATATCGTAGCTTCTTCTCTTTAAACAGAAAGAGGTTCTGTCGAGTGGTTTGGACCGGGCTTGTGCTAAACCGTAGCCTGAGTTGTTGTGTGGGGCACGTGTCAATTCTATTCGTATTCATTTAGTTGTCCCCATGCGGAAATCTGGTCTGCTGGTCAGCCCACATCGGAGTGTTTAGTTGAGTTTTTTTTTGTGACGGGAATATGTGGCTGAGCGAGTGTTTCTCACACTGACTCGTCCGTTTACTTTCGCTTTTTTTTTTTTTTCGCTCTGCTCGGCTCACGTCTGCCTCTGGTCTTGTGCCCCTGCTCACGTGCGCTGGCAAGAGCGTTGCCGTCTGTGCAGTCGGTGGTGACACGCATGGAAACTTTCGACTGCACACGTTGAGACCGCGCCCCCTGCTGGCTGTAGCTCTGGCGAGGAGGAGGAAGAGCAGGAGGAGGGGCAGTCGTGGAAAGGTTCTCTCCGTGTGTGCCCCAGTGCCTCCGCTCCTCCCCGGCCACTAGGCTGAGACACGAGTGAGGCACAATGCAGCTGCCAGGCTCTCGGGGCACAGCACAGGGGTCACCGACTCCCGGCTATTCAACTCCGAGACCGCAGCTCACACACGAGAGAGAGGGACAGAGAGGGACAGGGAAATACTTCCAGTTTTGTAAGACATGCTGTTCCATTTTTTTCTTTTCCTCTCTTGGGTTCTCTCTCTGTGTTTTGTTCTTGATGGCTGCTGACAGAGAAGATGCTGCTTTTGGTCTGAGTGTGTGTGTGTGTGTGTGTGTGTGTGTGTGTGTGTGTGCCTGCCTGCCTGCATGCACGCATGGTGCGTGGGGCAGGGCTAGGCCTAGCTGGCGGTCGTCTTCCTGCTGTTTGCCGACCGGATGTAAACAGGCAGCTGATCACTGTGTGTGTGTGTGTGTGTGTGTGTGTGTGTGTGTGAGAGAGAGAGAGAGAGAGAGAGAGAGTGAGACATTTATGAGCATATGTGGTGCCGTTGATGTGTTTCTGGTTTCTGTGGCCTGTCGGCCAAACGCTAATGCTAACTTATGCACACATGTATATATGTGTGTGTGTGTGTGTGTGTGTGTGTGTATGTGTGTGTATATATATATATATGTGTGTGTGTGTGTGTATATATATATATATATATATATATGTGTATATATACACACACACAAAGGTTTTTTTGCAAGATGTCAAAAATATTTGCCGGTATCAGTCTGTGTTTTTTGTCGTCAGATTTTTAGAAACGAGTTTCTTTACGGTCGCTTTTTAAACTCCGTTCGAATCTTAACGGACTAAATTAGGCTCCAGAATAAAACAAAACCGGAATGTGCCCTTTTGCATGACACACAAACGTGAGCATTTGAAGAAAATCCCAATAAAAACTGCTGCTTTATTGAGTAGTAACGAGGGTTGTGCGAGACGAGAAGGAGATCGGGACCGGGATCTTTCAGGACGTTTCTCCTGTACACGATAAGAGTCATGATGTACATCCAGATTTCCTAACAAACACTGAGCAAAAAAAAAATATATATATATATATATATCTGCCTGATATATAAATCACCTATTTGTCATACAGTGGTGTGAAAAAGTGTTTGCCCCCTTCCTCATTTCCTGTTCCTTTGCATGTTTGTCACACTTAAGTGTTTCGGAACATCAAACCAATTTAAACAATAGTCAAGGACAACACAAGTAAACACAAAATGCAATTTGTAAATGAAGGTGTTTATTATTAAAGGTGAAAAAAAATCCAAACCATCATGGCCCTGTGTGAAAAAGTGATTGCCCCCCTTGTTAACACATACTATAACTGTGGTTGTCCACACCTGAGTTCAATTTCTCTAGCCACACCCAGGCCTGATTATTGCCACACCTGTTCACAATCAAGGCATCACTTAAATAGGAGCTGCTTGACACAGTAAGGTCCACCAGAAGATCCTTAAAAGCTACACATCATGCCGAGACCCAAAGAAATTCAGGAACAATTGAGAAAGAAAGTAATTGAGATCTATCAGTCTGGAAAGGGTTATAAAGCCATTTCCAAAGCTTTGGGAATCCAGCGAACCACAGTGAGAGCCATTATCCACAAATGGTGAAGACATGGAACAGTGGTGAACCTTCCCAGGAGTGGCCGGCCGCCCAAAATTACCCCAAGAGCGCAGCGACGACTCATCCAAGAGGTCACAAAAGACCCCACAACAACGTCCAAAGAACTGCAGGCCTCACTTGCCTCAGTTAAGGTCAGCGTTCATGCCTCCACCATCAGGAAAAGACTGGGCAAAAATGGCCTGCATGGCAGAGTTCCAAGGAGAAAACCACTGCTGAGCAAAAGAACATCAAAGCTCGTCTCAATTTCTCCACAACACATCTTGATGATCCCCAAGACTTTTGGGACAACATTCTGTGGACCGATGAGACAAAAGTGGAACTCTTTGGAAGGTGTGTGTCCAAGTATATCTGGCGTAGAAGGAACACTGCATTTCATAAAAAGAACATTATACCAACAGTAAAATATGGTGGTGGTAGTGTGATGGTCTGGGGCTGTTTTGCTGCTTCAGGACCTGGAAGACTTGCCGTGATAAAAGGAACTATGAATTCTGCTGTCTACCAAGAGATCCTGAAGGAGAATATCCGAACATCTGTTCGTGTACTCAAGCTGAAACGAACTTGGGTTCTGCAGCAGGACAATGATCCTAAACACACCAGCAAGTCCACAACACGAATGGCTGAAGAAAAACAAAATGAAGACTTTGGAGTGGCCTAGCCAAAGTCCTGACCTGAATCCTATTGAGATGTTGTGGTATGACTTTAAAAAAGGCCGTTCATGCTCGAAAACCCTCTAATGTAACTGAATTAGGACAATTCTGCAAAGATGAGTGGGCCAAAATTCCTCCAGGACGCTGTAAAAGCCTTATTGCACGTTATCGCAAACGCTTGGTTGCAGTTGTTGCTGCTAAGGGGGGCGGAAAAACTAATAGGGGGGGGGGGGGATTTAACACACTTTTCACACAGGGCCATGATGGTTTTGGATTTTTTTTCACCTTTAATAATAAACACCTTCATTTACAAATTGCATTTTGTGTTTACTTGTGTTGTCCTTGACTATTGTTTAAATTGGTTTGATGTTCCGAAACACTGTGTCAAGTGTGTACAAAACAAAAAAAAAAAAACAAAAAACCTCACACCACTGTATATCCCACGATCGTTTCCGTCAGGGTTTCACACGCACTCGTTCAGGCGTGAAATGGGTTCATTGCTGAACTCCGACGTTAGCGCACCGCATCCGGATCACGAGACGCGTCTGAAACGGCTCGAACTATCAACGTGGCGTTTTTCCACTGGGACCCTTTCGGAGTACTGGCACACAGGATGTGTCGTCCTGCTGAGAGTGAGCTTCGTAAGGTTTATTGGACGAGTAAAGAACAGAGAAGAGGCGTTCCGCTCATGACCCCTAGTTCGGTGCGTCGTGTGTTATTTCTGTTCCTGTCGGAGAGAGAGGGCCGTGTCTGCCGATCATAAACCACGCGACCTAAAGACGCCCCTTTTTGACAGTGTGTGCACTGGAACAGAGTTCACGCTAGGCTACGAGATCACTTCGGTTCGACTCGTACTGCAGCATACCCGTGGAGGAGGTGGACTCCGAGGCACCACAGCTCCAGCTGCTTCAGACCCATGTACAGACCCGCATGCGGCGTGTGCTCACCCAGGGGAGCGCCATCTGCCAAAAATATCAGATCACCTTTCCGTTTTTAGACTGGATGACGATCCACAACACCATCGTGATTTTTAGGTTTTTCATTCTGTTTCGCAACGTTACCGAACCGAATGAACTCAACACAGCTTAAGTACCCTTAGTACTTACACACTAGTACCCCCAAGTACCCTTTCCAGGCAATTTTGAAATTGTCAATCGCATTTCTGAACAAAATATAAACAATTCTTTCTAAAAAAAAAAAAAAAAAAAAAAGTTGCTTAAAAGATTTCGTTTAATTTAAGGCCGCTACTAACGATTATTTTCATAATCGATGAGTTGGCAGGTTATTATTAGAATTTTTGGATTGATCGGATGGGGGCGGGGCAAACTTCAGTACCGTTTTTATTGTTTATTTAAAATAAAATCCACAAACTGAGTGTTACAAATATAAACTTCAGACTAAAACTTTACACAACTGTCTAATTATATAAGACTGAAAAGAACCCAACACACACACACACACACACACACACACACACACACACACACACACACACAGAATATATATATTATTCATTTAGGACTGTAGTTTAGTTATCTGTGCACTAAGAAATAGTGCATGATAAATACTTACGTAAGTTTATATTCGTAACACTCAGTTTGTGGATTGTAGAATTTCGTTTTATGTTATTAGAAGCTGTAAAACTCTTTTTAAGATGGACTTCTGGAGGAGGCGGTGTTCCCCTCGCCTGCACTCCGTGTCGTTGGCTTTCGGCACACTCTTTACGATGCTTTCTCGCTGGTTAAAGCAAGAAAATCTTGCGTTTTGCAAGTGTTGTTTAAAATCCAGTAGTTCTATATACAGTGGCAAGAAAAAAAATGTGTGTGTGTATATATATGTGTACAGTGGCAAGAAAAAGTATGTGCACCCTTTGGAATTTCATGGTTTTCTGAATAAATTTGTCATAAAATGTGATCTGATCTTCATCTAAGTCAGGGGTGTTGACCAATATAATGTGTCCCAAAGAATAACACAAAAAAAAAATCCCCATCTTTCATGTCTATATTGAGAACAACCAAAAAAAAACTCATAGTGCTTGTGGAGAAAGTATGTGCTCCCTTGAGTCAATGACCTCAAAAAAGCTTCTTTTTTTTTGCACACCTGGAGTCTGGTTAAGAAAATGAGTGTGGAGGTGTGGACTACAGCGACTCTGACTGATAAAAAAAACCCTCAAACTTTTGGAGTTTGTTCTGCACAAGAAGCACACACTTATGTGAGCCGTGCCTCGCCAAAAAGAGCTTTCAGAGGATCTACGATCAAGAATAGTTGATTTACATAAAGCTGGCAAGGGTCACAAAGTGATTTCAAAGACTTTAGAACTTCACCAGTCTACAGTTACCCAAACATTCTACACATGGAGACACTGTGGGACTGTTGCTACTCTACCAAGAATTGGGCGCCCAGTCAAAATGACACCAAGAGCACATCGAAGACTCATCAATGAGGTAAAGAAACAACCCTGAATGACAGACAGTTCCAATGATGCCTTCAAATCTTTGGCTATCATCTCTGTTCATGAGTCTACAATATGTAAAACACTGAACAAGCAGGGTCTCTACGGCAGGACACCACGAAGTAAGCCACTGCTTACTAAAAAGAACATTGCTGCACGCCTGAAGTCTGTAAAAGAGCACATTGACACTCCACAGCGGTACGGGCAAAATGTTCTGTGGACTGATGAAACTAAGATTGAACTATTTGGAAAAACCACACAGCACTACATCTGGTGTAGAAAGAGCACGGCATATCATCATGAAAACATCATCCCAACTGTAAAGTATGGTGGAGGAAACCGCATGATTTGGTTCTGCTTTGCTGCATCAGGTCCTGGACAGCTTCAATCATTGAGGGGAAGAAAAATTCCCAAGAATATCAGACAATTCTTCAGGATAATGTGAGAATGTCTGTACATCTGCTGAAACTGTGTAGAAGTTGGGTGATGCAACAGGACAACGACCCAAAACACCGGAACAAGTCCACAACAGAATGGCTTCAGAAAAACAAAATCCACCTGTTGGAGTGTCTAAGTCAGAGCCCAGAACTCAACCCAATAGAGATGCTGTGGAATGACTTGAAGAGAGACCTACACATGAGACGTCCAAAGAATATGACCGAGCTAAAGCAGTTCTGCAGGAAGAATGGGCTAAAATTCCTCCTGAACGATGTGCAGGTCTGATCCACAGATACAGGAAGTGTCTGGTTGGGGTTATTGCTGCCAAGGGGCGGGGTCAACCAGTTATTAATTCTAAGGGTTCACTTACTTTTTCCACTGACATTTTGAATGTTGAGTGAGTGTTCAATAAAGACATGAAAGATCAGAATTTATTTTGTGTTATTATTTTAGACACATTATATTGGTCAATACCCCTGACTTAGATGAAGATCAGATCACATGTTATGACACACACTTTTTTTTAGCCACTGTAAATAATGTTTATTTTATTTATTTATTTTTTTGTCAGCCATGTTAAACAGATTCAAGCGGAAAACGTAAGCCAAGGAACTGCCTAGAGTGCGAGCCGGACTAGTAAATAGAGCAAAACCTGGTTCAGAAAACAACTTGGGGTGCCATGTCTGATCCCAAGTGTCTTTAGGTATCGGAATATTCTTGGAATACTTTAATCCTTCACAATCCAAAATCATCATATCTCCCACCCCTAGTGCCGCCCACTAATCCCAACACGGGTCAGAGGTCGCATCATTGTCTGTGGGCTGGTACTCGAGTGAGGTTTGTGTCTGTTCAGTGGTTCGCTGACGTACGAGTCTTCCCCAGGGCCCCTCTCGTTTTCTGTTCAAGAATACAGCTACTACACACAGCACAAGCACTCTTGGCTGAGGCACGCTGTCCAAAAAAAAAAAAGAATAATGTCTGGGTTTGGCGTCCCTCTTGGCAGGATACGCAACGTGGTGAACTAAGAACCGTTGTGAGGTCCGTGTCGTTAATCCTTCACGACGGGTTGTCTTTACGTTTATTGTGTTAGGATCATCCGAATTGGCTTTCTACCGAAATAACGCTTCTGTCTACATGCGCCAAATGTAAGTTCGTTCACCAGCTAGTTGAGTTATGCTAGCTCAAGACATATTAGGCTAGTTGGGGTTTCTAAGATCATTCACAGTAAAGGATACAGGTGTAGAGGACATTCTGAGTAGGTTCTTGAGTGTTGAAAGATATTAGACTATGTTTATTTTGCCTGAATTATATAGTTAATGGTTTAACATGTTCAGGTTGGGTGGGGGCCCCACTCATCAACTTTACCACAATCAGGTCTTGTGGATGAGGAAATGTCCATCCTAGAAGAGACCACGCCCATCAGGAAAGAAAAATATTCATCATCGAATAAAGATGCTCAGTCACAATGAGTATGTTTAGACTTGGGGTGACCCCAAAGAATTTTATTTATTTATTTATTTATTAAAGTTTGTGCGATTAATAAACAGGCCACTCTGTGTATAATACAGAATTCATGTATATATTCTAATATTTGTATTCGAGTTGATTGAAAATTAGCATGATGTTCAGTGGTGCTTTAAAGTTTGTGAACCCTTTAGGATTTTTCTAAATGTCTGCATAAATATGACATAAAACATCAGATTTACCTAAACGTAGATAAAGAGCACACAATTAAACAAATGAGACATAACTATTACACTTGGTCATTTATTAATTAAAGAAAATGATGCAATATTATACATCTGTGAGGGGTAAAAGTATGTGCAGCTCTGCGTTCAGTATGTGGTGTGACCCCCTTGTGCAGTAATAACTGCAGATAAACGTTTGGGGTAAGTGTTGATCGGTCCTGCACATCGGCTCGGACGAGTTTTATCCCGTTCCTCAGTACAGAACAGCTTCAACTCTGGGATGTTGGTGGGTTTCCTCACGTCAACTGCTCGCTTCAGGTTCTTCCACAACATTTCTACTGGATTAAGGTCAGGACTTTGACTTGGACATTCCAAAACATTCGCTTTATTCTTCTTTCACCGTTCTTTAGTAGAACAACTCGTGTGTTTAGGCTCGTTGTCCTGATTCAGTTCATGGACAGATGGACAGAAGATCTACACAATCTGTCTGACTGTGGATTGGTGGAGTCCAAACTCTTTAGAGATGGTTTTATAACCTTTTCCCTCCTGATGAGCTTCAACAACTCTTTTTTGGAGGTCCTCAGAAATCTTCTTTGTTCGTACCATGATACACTTCTACACACGTGTTGTGAAGATCAGACTCTGACTGATCCCTGTTCTGTAAATAAAACAGGACGCTCACTCTCATCTGATCATCATCATCATCCCATTGATTGAAAACACCCAACTCTGATTTCACCTTCATATCACTGCTAACGCTAGAAGTTCACATACTTTTGCCCCTCACAGATGTGTAATATTGGATCCTCAATAAATAAATGACCAAGTATGATATTTGTCTTATTTGTTTAATTGGGTTCTCTTTATGTATTTTAACCACCACTGTACACTTATGCTGTGTGCCTGAACAAGCTCTTCAAGATAAAAGAGAAAAGAAAGAAAGAATACGGCCTAATTATACAATTTTGTAGAGATGGATTTTGCTGGTTGATGGGGATCATTTTCATTTATGGGGCCTGTCTGTCTGTCTGAATCTCCCCACTGACCCATGACAGGCTTTGGTAATGCATATTCATGAAGCATTTTGACTTATCCCGGAAGTGGGATGTTGGAATTACATCATTTTCAACCCATGCATTCAAGCTGCAAAATAGGAAAAAAAAAATGGACACCTCCATGTTCATCTATTGTTAGTGACAAGCTAGCGAGCTAACTGTGATGAGTGATGTACACCAGTCAGCCATAACATTAAAATGACTGACGTGTGAAGAGAATAACATTGATTATCTCGTTACAGATATATTAGGCAGCAGGTGAACAGTCAGTTCTCGAAGTTGACATGTTGGAAGCAGGAAAAATGGGCAAGTGTAAGGATCTGCGTGACTTTGACAAGGGCCAAATTGTGATGGTGGGACGACTGGGTCAGAGCATCTCCAAAACAGCAGGTCGTGCAGGGTGTTCCCGGTATGCAGTGGTTAGTACTTACCAAAAGTGGTCTAAGGAAGGCCTGGCACCTGGCAACTTACAGGAAGGATCTGCGGCTAACGTCTTGATGCCAGATACCACAGCACACCTTCAGAGTCCAGTGGAGTCCATGACTCGAGCTCTATTGCGGTACAAGAGAAACCTATGCGATATTAGCCCGGTGGTTTTAATGTCATGGCTGATCGGAGTACATTTACCTTCCCAAAGCAGTGAATTGTATAGTCAGTGTTCTAGATGTAACAAGTGAATGTCAGTATGTTGATTTATCTCTAAAGCAAATACACGCATATGCAGTGTAACTGTAGGTAAAGGTAAGAAGTGCTGCCTTGTTTAATGTTCATGTTTTGTAAAGCTGTGTTGATTTGATGTCACTTGCTGCACTTGGGGTTTGGGAGACTGTTGCGATCCCGAGTAGGAATTCCAACTTTTCTTTGTTGATTTATTTATTTTTTTTTCCTCTTAGTTGTAGGACATAGTCCCTAATTACGAGCTTCAGTGGAGTCCAGCATTGTTCTCTCTTACAGTGTGCTTTGTAAACAGTATACTCCAACAGCTAGCATCTAATGAAGTTAGCAGCTAGCATCGCATCTAAATGGAAACTTTTAGCCTTTAACGGTGTTTGTGGGTGTATGTGTTGTCTGTGGGTTTAATTAGTTTCTACACCTTTTGTACTCACAGGTACTGGGGGAACAGTTGTACAGTGAGTAGAGAGGATCGCCGCCCCCAACCCAACGCCTTCAAAACCATGCACAGCAAGAACCGTAAGTACAGCAGTACCCCTCCGCAAGGGTACTCCGTCTGTTTCTGTCGCTTTGAACGCGACCGCGGTTCTCTTGCTGATGTTTACTAATGTCATTTGCAAATGCTAATGTGATTGCATGTGTACAAGTGTTCCTAGTAAAGTATGGATTGTATGTATATCGTTACAGTCCTCTCCAAAAGTATTGGAACGGCAAAGGCCGATTCTTTTGTTTTTGCTACACACTGAAGATGTTTTGGTCTGAGCTCAAAAGATGAATATGAGACGATAGATCAGAATTTCAGCTGTCACTTCCTCATATTTACATCTAGACGTGTTAAACGACTTTAGAGCATATATAATTTTTTAAATCACCCATTTTTCAATTGATCAAAAATATTGCAACATGTGAATAACTGGTGTTTCTTGTTGCCCAAGTGCGCCCTGTTAAACTGATTGTGTAAACAATTAATAGCTCTGAATGTTTACTCATGGTTTGAGCTCTGGGTTTCGCCGGTGAAGACTGCATCTGTTGTTAAAACGCATAAACATCTATAAAGACCAGAGAGCTGTCTATCGGAGAAAATCCGGAGATTTTTCTATTGGGGGGAAAAGAGAGAGAAAATCCATCAGAGGCATTGCACAGGCGTTGGACATGGGCAATACAACAAATTGGAACGTCCTCAAAAAGAAAGAAACCACTGGTGTACTAACAACCAGACATGGAACGGGTCGGACAAGGAAAAACAACAGCAGTTGATGACAGAAATATTGTGAGAGCTGTGAAGAAAACCCCCCAAAACAACAGTCAGTGACCTCACCAACAACCTCCACAGGGCAGGGGTGAAGGTCTCACAATCGAACGTTCGAAGGAGACCTAGAGAGTAGAACTATAGAGGACATACCACAAGATACAAGCCTCTCGTCAGCAGTAAGATTCAGAAAGCCAGACTGGAATTCACAAAGAAATACAGAGACAAGCCTCCAAAGTTCTGGAACCAAGATGAACCTCGACCAAAGTGACCGATAGGCCAAAGTATGGAGAAAGAAATGATCTGCTCGTGATCCAAAACATTATCGGTCATGCTCAGTGGAGGTAGTGTTATGGCTTGGGCTTGTATGGCTGCTTCATTGTGCATCAAACGCAAGAGAATTGGTGTCGGTGTTCCAGTACCTTTGGATGGGGACTGTATGTGTACAGATCTTACGCAGAATAGATATTCTATTTATGCACCATTTAGTACCATCCCCTCATCTCTTTTATTTTTTCCACAAAGGTACCCAATTCTCTACTATTCTTCAACCTTTTGTGCTTTTAAACAATTTTACCCATAGCACAATTTGTGTTCCATAATAACAAACTAATTATTAAAATATAACAATGCGTTCTATTTCATTACATGGTTGTTGGTCATAAAATGTTCTTGAAGATTCTAGAAGAGTTTAACAACTCAAGGTATGTATGAATAGGTGTAAATCTTCCATGCCTTTTAGGCCCAAGTCATTCACTAAGCAGTTCATTGGGTAATATTTCTTAATATTATTAGAGATCGGGTCTCTAACAGAGTTGAATCAGATTTAAAGGTTTGTTTGTTTTTCCACTCGTTGCGCCCACTTCCCATTCTCACCCACGTACACATAGCTCCGCCCCTCCAAAATGTATTCTGGTTCAACTGGAGTTAGCACACTAATTAGCAAGGACTGTCATGAACAGTGATTTTTTTTTTTTTGCCTACAGGAGAATGACCTGTTTGTGCTAGGCGCATGCTGATTGTAGACTGAGATGGGGGCGTTGGGAGTGTCTATAAAACGATTGTCAAGAGTCCTTCCAAACATAAACGAGCATTCCAGACCGGAAGGCAGTTTTCCAGATGGGTTTCCTCAACCACATCCAAGTGCATTAGTGCTGAAGCCACGGCTTGAACCATTATTTTTTATCATGTTCTATTTTTTTCCCCCCACGTTTTCCATGTCCACTTTCTAGTAAGAAATAAAAACAAAAAAAAGGCTATTGCACCATTCAATTGATTGAAAACATCCAATAATGCAATTTTTTTTTCTTATCAAACAGTTTTTTCCTCCAAATTTAACATTGCTAGACATTATAAATTGATGAGTAGAATTTTTAAAATATACGAAGCGGTTAACATGGCCAGTGTCACATATTTTCCTACATTTAAATAGAGACTTGGAAATAGCGCAGAATCGTGAATATCGAATATTCCAAATATTGAGCGTTTTTATTTTCTTTATTTGAAATATTTAGACATTCTAAAATGTTGTTTATATCTAATATAAATGGAACAAAGATTGTGTGTGTTTGTGTGTGTGTGTGTGTATATATAAACACAAATGCTCCCCATCCGTTTTATTAGGAATACCTGTTCATTCGTGCAGTTATAGAATCATGTAGCGCCGGGTTTTTATAAAAAAAATAAAGTAGGTTGGGACCCCGCGGGTGTTCACAACAAACATCAGAATGACGAGACAGTGTGATCCGTGTAACCGTGGACATGGCGGTCGGTACCAGCAGGGCTGGTTGGAGTATTTCAGAAACTGCTGATCTCCTGGGATTTTCACACACTAGAGTTTACACAAAAAAAAAAAAAAAAAAAAGAGGGAAAAAAAAAAAAAAAAAGGAAAAGAGGGGGGGAAATGAAAAATGCCTTGTTGATGAGAGAGATCAGAGGAGGATGATCGGACTGATCTGAGCTGACAGGAAGTCTAGAGTAACTCAAATAATCGCTCGTGTTACAACCGTGGTGAGCAGAAAAGCATCTCCGCACGCACAGCACATCCGGTTCCACTCCTATCAACCGAGAACAAGAATCGGAGGAGAATCAACCTGGCCATTTTCCTCTCACCTCTCTCATCACCGAGGCGTTGCCACCCACAGAACTCGCTCGATGTTTTTTCTTTTTTTGTCCGTGAACTGAAGTTTCTGAAATACTCAAACTAACCCATCTCTCACCAGCATCCACGCCACAGCTAAAGTCTCGGAGTTCACACTTTTCCCCCATTCTCTGTTTGATGTAAGCATTAACTGAAGCTCTTGACCTATACCTGCAGGATTTTCTGTACTGTGCTGCTGCCACAGGATTGGCTGATTAGAGAACTCTGAGAATGAACAGGTGATCTGGTTAAAGTGAATGGTGAGTGTGTGTGTATATATATATATATATATATATATATATATATATATATATATATATATATATATATATATATATAAAACTCAACCACTGAAAGTAGACTGTTTTAAATAAGTTTCACTTTTTAAACTAATTTAGAACGCGTAAGCCAGTGGGGTTCGAATACATCAAAATGTCTCATTTCCACTAAAAGGTCTTGCTTTGCATTTTCGACTGAATTTTCCAAACGGAATTTGTTTAACAGTCGTACCAACGGTTTCACAGTATCTTTGGTATTGATTTATAAACCATAATCATCTTTATTATTATTAACATTGGTTAAATTTCTCATCCTTTGTTCCGTAATGTGACTCGGAGAGCATTCAAGCACTCATTGGTTCTTTGCGTAGTTATGTTGACTTCATCTTTATTTTTGTTTTGTTTTTTTCATTCTTACGCAGTATCCTCTATCTACACATATATGTTCTACAGAGAGGAGACACGGTTCTGCAAGTGGTTCACGAGCCCCTCTGGTCCCCCTGAAGGCTAAGATGTCGCTCAGTCAGAGTGAAGTAGAGCCTTTGCCATTTCGTGTGCCTCGCGACTACCCGCACAGTCGCTTCAACAAAGCCCCGCTCGCCGTCTACCCGCCCAAAGGAGCCCGAACAAAAGCCTGGTCGGTGCCCCGAACCTCCTTCTGACCTACACTCATGAAATATAGCCACACGAACCGTATAATTCTGCTTATAGACGGTATGTGTTGAAATCTCACTTTCCCTACCTTTCTGTAGCGTGTCCTTACCTGTGGTGAGCCTGGAGAAGATGCCCTGTTTCAGCCGCTCGGACGGAGCACAAATCAAAGTCAGCTCTACACCATCCGCAGCCGGGTCGTCACTTTCTGTCCCCTCTTCGTCCTCTGCGTCTTTCTCGCCATCCTCCTCCTCCCTGAAGACCACCCTTGCATCGCCAGCATCATGCAGGAGTCAGGAAAAGCTTGTGAATGGCCGGGGTATCATCGCGCGCGCTCCACCACACCCCCGTTGTTGACGGACAGGCGGCCGAGCCCGTCGCAGTCGTCTCCCTTGGACAGGCGGCTCACTGCGTCTCCGTCCTCACAGGACAGAAGACCTGCCACATCTCCTTCTCCATCCTCAGTCGACAGGAGACCTGGTGTGTCACCCTCTCCACCAGAACGAAAGCATCTGAATGCAGCAAAGAGCAGCAGTCATAGGAGAGTTTCAGGTTAGAAGCTCAGCTTAGTTTTCCCACGTAGTTGTTCTTGATTAATGGTTCTTTCTTTCCTTTTGTTCACAATTTAGTTCTGCTTTAGTGTCAGAACAGTTCTATTTTGAAGAAAGTCCGTTTGCTCAGTTGTTCATGATGATATTCATAATCCATTCATTGTAAAGTTTTGTTGTAGGAAACGGCGCGCCCAGCTCCGTGTCTCCGCCTGAACTCGGGGAGGTAGCAGGGAGAGTGCCGTGGTGGTAGACGGGCTCCCGCTTATGACTTGCTGGACGAGACAGCTCTTCCTCTCCATATGTTGTTTGTGCAGGCCCTGGCCTCACCCCCGGCCTGATTTATGCTGTGTTATTAAACAGCCCCAGCTGCTCGTGCTTTATATGCTCCTTATAAACCCACGACTGCTTCTTCTTACTGGCCCTTATTCAGCAAAGTTGTGTGTGTGGTCAAATCTAATAGAGAAATGAATTTAAAAATACTCGATTTGCAGTTAAATAATCGATATCAGCTACAACAATAACTATAACAAGTATAGTAAATAGAGTAGTGTTACTACTAATAAAGATTACATCCACAAGGCCCAAACACCCTTTGCATATAGCGCCCCCAGTGGCCAGTGCCAAGTTTCATCCAATGGTAAAGAGACCAGGTTTTTTTTTTTTTTTTTCCAGGCAAGTTTTGTGCCCATCGCTCAAATGTTTTAAACCTGCTAGATGTCTGCTAAAAGCTGATTGGTCAATGGCAGCCATGTATTTTTTCAATTAATAATCATTAGAAATGATTATAAATGAATTTACAAGATGCAGTATGCTAAATTTTGGTTGTACTTCTGTCTCGTGAGAAACCGTTATTTAAATGTAACCCTACCCCCTACGGATGACCAAACCCCAGACTTTAAACCTGTCCACAAAATCCGAGTGGGTGGAGCCTAATGTTCCAAATTGGGATTTTCGCTCATTGATGTGGCCTGAGTTGCGGGACGGAGTATTACCTGTTAACCGAATCTGACGTCCGTACAACCTACAGTTTGGTGTGCTTCATCTCGTTTAATAAAGAAAATGGAGGGGGGGCTTTGAAGGACAATAAACTATGCACTCGGGTAGAATTAGAGTTTGAAATCCCGGCCCTAATTTGTACACAGTAGGTTGAATAATCACGAGTCTAATTATAACATTAAGTCTAATAGCCTTAAACACTCTCTTTAGCATTACACTTCACTTCACTCGCCCTCAGACATTACTAATACAGCTGTGTGAGTATTATTTCGTATTTATGTTCGTATTTACATAAAGTGGCATTTATAGCATATAAAACGTAGCGTGGAATCCGTCTCTCCTGTCACTGAGAAGTCTGTATGAACCCTGATCCTAAGAAGTCCATTAAGGTTACACGGGATTCGTTACTTGGACCCGTAATCACATCCCATAATTTGTGATCACAGTTGCACATCCACATCCAATCTTATCAAAATACAGTCTGTGCTGTTCAGGATGGATTCCTGGCTGGATTTATAAATAAACCTTTCATTCAAGCTGAATTTCAGGACTAAAATGTAGAAAAACCAAGCTTAAAACTAAAGTTTTTAAGGTTCTGTTCTGGGCGGTTCTGTTTTCTACCTGATTTTGACCAAAAAACTGAGCACTGTTCCGTGAGTGTCTATATATGCCTATATGATAACATTCAAAGACCTTCCTTTAATCTGCTGAAATTGTTTCGAGTTAGGGTTTAATATTCCGTCCACTTTCGAGTGCATTCTTTTTTTTTTTTTTTTTCTTTCTTTTTTTTTATTGGCTCAAAAACATAACGCCTGCATAAATTAGCTTGTGGTGTCATAACTGAGATGCGTCTGGGGCTGAATCGGGGTGTGTTGTGTGCATATGACCGCTTAATGAATCTGACCCGTATCTCTGAGGCGCTCAGATCTGTTTTTGTTTCTACACAACTTTGATTGGACTTTGTCAGAGCCAGGTGTAAGCGTCATTTATTACCCACTTCTGGTAACGAGAGATTCCGGTTAATAAAGGACTTTTGTGTGGGCAGGTTTTGTGTATAGGAGAGCGTTTTGTCTTGCGTCTGAAATTTGTAGGGTTTTGAACATTTTCTTCGACCGTCAGCAGGTTAAAAAACAGAAATATGAGTGGTCACATTTCTACGTGTTGCCTTGTGTTTTAGGCCGAGTCTACGATCCGAATAAGCACTGTGGAGTCACGGATCCAGAGAGCAAGCGGCCTTGCACTCGATCTCTTACGTGCAAGGTTGGTTACATGTCTCAGATATTGGATATGTTGTTCTTAGTGCTCATAAGACCAAAGATTTCTGGCACGCTGAAGATAATACTCCTGTGTACGCAGACCCACTCTTTGACTCATCGTCGTACAGTCCCAGGTCGGAAGAAGGACTTCGATATTCTTCTGGCCGAGCATAAGGGCCGGGCTAAGGAGAAAGACGCGGGGCCAAAGAGGGATGCAGCGAGTAGTCACTCAGCTCAGTCGACCCAGCCACTCAGCGCTCCTTCCAGCACACCTTCAGGCTGTCACGACGTCAAGACCACGCCTCCTCTCAAGCTGCGGCTGGCCAGCACACACTCACAGAGGTACAAACGGAATGTCCTAAAGGATGTACACGCTGTAAAATTGTCGTGCTTTTAGCATGGAAGCAGTTTGGACTTCGAGCTAACTCCAGACTTGATGGCACCGCTCAGGAAACATAGGAAATAAATAACACGTGAAATGACTGATGCATTCATTAAATAAGGAAAATAAAGAACTTTAAAATATTGACACCCCCGCTAAAGGAATATTTAATAAAGCCTCGTTTGGAGGAAAAAAAAAAAACCAACAGCACTGAGGCTCTATCTGTAACGTTTAACAAAGTTACAGACGCTTGCAGATGATTTTTTACTCCGTGCCAAATATTTTAAGCGCCTTTTATATATTTTTAGGTTCGTGCATGTGGACTTCTTTCTTCAATTCATACCTCAGGTTTCAGCAGCGTTCAAATCCAGGTGTTTTTTTTAAGGCGACCAGGATTTCAGCTAAATATCATAAATATACTTACGAGAAGGAATCGGTCTTAGTTAATCCGAATGAAGCAGAATTAATACGTGACCACGCACCGTTTACAGTGTGTTTTTCTGTGGCCATGTTTTCATCACACAATGCAGATGGTGTGCGTGGCCAGAAAGTTCAGTTTTGGTTCCGTCTGACCAGAACACGTGATTCCAATCGTAACACCATCATAATCGGTGTTTTAGAACTTTTTGCACGCGCGTCTTGGTGGGTTATTTTTTTGTTTGTTTGTTTTTTGTTTTTTCAATACAAATGACCAGAAATGTGAGCAGACCTTCATCTAACTTCTAAAACTAGATAAAGAAAACAATACAAGTGACACAAAACATTATAGATTTGACTTTTATTCTTTTCTTTTCTTTTTACTTTGGTAACGTTATCCAACATTAAATATCTTTTTTCTGGAAAAAAAAAGAGATGTGAATCTCTAGGAGTATGACTTCATTTAAATGTTTGAGTCGAGGGGATGGCAGTCCGGAGCGAGTTATCAGGCCCTCCCATGTTTCAAGAACATAAACTTGGGTCTTTTTTTTAATTATTATTATTATTATTATTTTGATCAAAATCTGGTCTTCCCTGCACTTCACTGGGTTTATGGAAGGGTGCCATGCCTCGATCAAAGGAGATTCATGAGGACCTCAGAAAGAGATTTATTGATGCTCATCAGACTGGAAAAGGTTTTAAAACCATTTCTAAAGAGTTTGGTCTTCACTAGTCCACTGTGAGGCAGATGATATACAAGTGGAGGAAATTCAGCACCATTGTTCATCAGGCAGAAAGGTGTGCATTGCAGGATACCAAGATGGGAGTCTATTACTCTCCAAAAAGAACACTGCTCGTATGAAGTTTGCTCAAGACTATTGGTTGGTTTAGCGCAAACCAGACACTACAGACCAGCCTAAGGACCTCATCCTAGCCGTGAAGCACGGCGGTGGAAAATATCATGGGTTGGGGCTGCCTCGGGTCCAGGACGGCCCGGTCGTTATTGATGGAACAATAAATTCTGGACCAGCAAATTCCTCAGGAGAATGTCAGGACATCTGTCCATGAACTGAGGCTTAACCGTAAGTGGGTCATGCAGCAAGACAACGACCCTTAGCACACCAGTAAATCTACCAAGAAATGGTTAAAGCAGAAGAAAGGTAACATTTTGGAGTGGCCAAGTCAAAGTCCAGGCCTTAACCCTATCGAAATCTTGTGGAAGGACCTGAGAAAAGTTGAAGCTGTTTTGTAAGGAGGATTGGCCTAAAATTAGTTACGGTAAATTTTTGGTTGAAATTCTTGCTGATCGAGGAGGTCACACCAGTTACTGAAAGCAAGATATTTAATGTTGGATAAACACTATGTAACACAATACGTGTCCTTTGGTACTAAGCAAGTGACCTCAAATCAACATGGCTGCTAACAGCGTGAACGGTAAGCGAAGTAGCCCTTCTTGCCTTTTAAATGAATTATTCTGTATATGCTAGTATTCGCTTTAGATCAGCGGTCACCAACCACTGCAGGTTTAATCTCCAACCACAATCTTCTACACCTGTTTTAGGTGATCAAGATCTTCTTAATTCAATGTTTAGATGTTCAGATGGACATGACTGTACTGGAGTCATCCTACTGTTTCTCCCTGGAATTCCGTCATGCTTTTACTGTTTCTGATCCTAATGTAACAGTTCATCAGTGCCTACTGTTTATCTCTGGGAACGGATTCATTACTACGCTTCGATCAATATCCTGTCACAAGCTCTACAGTAAAATAAAGAGCAGTGCCACGGACGTTGATGTGCCTCATAGCTGTGGCAATGCCCTTACTTAGGACGTGAGGAGCTCACCTGCCCTAGAACATTCTAAGAAGACATTCTGCTAGTTTATACCTCATTGATCTTCCTTTTTCACTGTATCTGGTGCATTAAATAAAGGCATTTTATTTATTTATTTATTTACACCACATGGCCAAAAGTTTGTGGACACCTGACCATCACACCTGTTTGCTGTTTTAATAAGCTTCACTCTTCTGGGAAGGGTTTCCACTAGATTTTGGAGCGTGGCTGTGGGGATTTGTGTTCATTCAGCTGCAAGAGCATTAAAGTCAGGACTCTGTGCAGGACACTCGAGTTCTTCCACCTTCTTCCAACCTTAACACACCGTGGAGTGTGTTATGGAGCTCTCTTTGTGCACTTTGTGTCATGCTGGAGCAGGTTTGAGCCTCTTGGTTCCAGTGAAGGGAAACTGTAATGCTATCCAGTTGTTTGCTTCAAGAACCACATTGTGTGATGGTCACATGTCCACATACTTTTTGGCCATAAAGTGTTTTTATTTATTTATTTATTTAATTTAATTAGAAATCTCTTTTTCTTATTTTCAATCTCACTTCTCTCATTCTTTTATCACTGACCCTGGCACATCATGCCAGCTCCTTCCTGTTTTATTATTGAAAAATGTCTGATCTTTTTTTTTATTTTTATTTTTTTTACTTTAATTCTTTATTTTATATCTCAGGGGCTCCAGTGGTGGGGGTGCAGTGGTGCTCTGTTCCACGTCTCTTCCTGCCATTGATCAAACACCCAGCTGCCAGAGATATGGTGGAGATGTCCATGAATCCAGCGATGAGGTGGAAGCTGAGCTTGCTGAGGAACTGGAGAAAACTTCATGTCATTACTCCTCTTGCCACCCACAACCCATTCGTGTAAGAACAACAGGACCAGCATTCAAAATCCTCCGAGTTCCAGTGCTAGTCGATTCATTTTGATGTGAGATTCTGTAGCTTCTAAAGTAGTAGATAAAGCAACAGGTGGCTTCATCCATAGTGAGCAACGGGCTGAAGAAGCCAAAAAATGTCAAAGGTTTTTTTTTTTCTAGGTCTGAATAAGTTTGAAATAATCGACTATAAAATATACACTCACCCTCCTTTATTAGGAACACCTGTACATCTGCACATTCATGCAGTTATCTAATCAGCAGTGCAACGCAAAAGATCATGCAGATACAGGCCAAGAGCTTCAGTTCATGTTCACATCGAACATCAGAATGAAGAAAAAGTCTGATCTCTGTGACTTTAACCGTGACGTGTTTGTTTATCAGATGTACTGGTTGGAGTATTTCAGAAACCGCTGATTTCCTGGGATCTTCACACACAACAGTGTCTAGAGTTTACACAGAATGGTGCGAAAAACAAAACACTCTGGTTCTGTGGGTGGAAACGCCTTGTTGATGAGCGAGGTCGGAGGAAAATGGTCAGATTGGTTCGAGCTGTCAGGAGGTCTACAGTAACTCATATAATCACAACCGTGGTGAGCAGAAAAGCATCTCAGCACGCACAACACGTCGAACCTAGAGGTGGATGGGCTACAACAGCAGAAGACCGTTGAAGATCAGGGGGAAAAAAAATCAATCACCTGAACTTTTTCTAGTCTTCAAGAGTGAGTCTGTGCCCCTGAAAGCCTCAGACTCTTGTTCTTGGCTGACAAGGAGAGGAACCTGATGTGGTCTTCTGCTGTTGTAGCTCATCAACCTCAAGGTTTGATGTGTTGTGCATTGTGCGATGCTTTTCTGCTCACCACATTTGTAAAGAGTAATTATTTGAGTTACTGTCAGACTTCCTCTCAGCTCAGACCTGTCTGCTCATTCTCCTCTGATCTCTCTTCAGCCTGCAAACCCTCGGCACACCAGATGTTTTTTTTTTTTGTTTGTTTTTCGCACCATTCTACATTAACTAGAGACTACTGTGTGTGGAGAATCCCAGGAGCTCGGCGGTTTCTGAAATTCCCAAACCAGCCCGTCTGGCACCACAAACAACGCCACGATTAAAGTCACAGAGATCAGACTTTCCCCCCCCCCCATTCTGATGTTTGACGTGAACATTAACTGAAGCTCTGGACCTGTAACTGCACGATCTTATGCGTCGTGTTGCCACCACATGATTAGATGACCGTGTGAATGTGCAGGTGTTCCTAATAAAGTGGACAGTGGGTGTAGAACCATCACGAGGCACATCCTATCAGGACTTTAAGCTCTTTCCAAATTCCGTACAAACAATGCATTCTAGACTACGTGCTCTATTCGTTACTCGGTGCGAAAATAAACCAAAAGCAGAAGTTCCTCATAAGTTGTTCGCTCCTGATGTTTCATCACTGATCATAACCATTACCATCTGAGAAACCGGTGTAAAGCAGTTGGATCTAGAGTCATATAAAATATGGTGGGGGGGGGGGGGCTGAAGTGATCATAAACTGACCTGCCTGTCCCGAACAAGCATTTTACTGCTATAGATCATTCCAAATCTACTAAAAACTATTCAAAACAACCATAAAATTAGCCTAATAATAATAATACATCAGACAGGTTCATGTACATATAACTGTACATATAAATGGCACACAGTCACAAATCCAGCTACTAATCACTACTAAAGAAATGTACTATAACCGAATATTAAGTCACCCCCCCCACCCCCCCCCTTTTTTTTCTGGTCAGTGGTGTGCATTCAGCAGCCGGTTGATGGGCCAGGGCCACTACGTGTTTGACAGACACTGGGACAGGATGAGGCTTGCTCTGCACTGCATGGTGGAGAAGCATGTCAATGCTCAGATGTGGAGGTAAGAGTACACACATGGACTGTCTTTCTACATGACCTACTTCACCGTGCAGTTCTCCCAGTGTCTGCAGAGGTGTTGAAACTCTGCTGTGTAACAGACACGCGCTGACTGCTTGTGTAAACTAGACTTGGAAGATGGGTTGCAATGACGGTGGGAAACCTGGATATCAGCAGATTTCCAGAAGTATAAATAAGCTTGGAGCTTAAAACTGACCAAATGGTGTTGGATTTGTTGTGTGCACAGATGAGGCTCTATTCAGAGCAGCATGCAGTCACTGTTCCTGCCACAGCCTGATGATGTCACGTTTTGTGTGTTGTAGGAAAGTCCCTCTAGCGGCAGACAGCATGCCTAGCATGTCTGATTCATCATCTCTGAGCATGTCCCTTCTCCCTAGCCCAACTCCACCCCTTGACTCTATTTCCACTGTGTCCTGCTCCACCTCTTTCTCCCAGAATGGCAGCAGAGTCTTCTGCCTCCAAGAATCCAAAGTGCAGCTGAATAAAGCAGCCAAGTCATTAAAAACCTCTGCAGAAGGAGTGTTGTTGAAAAAGCACAAGCCACTTCCAGTTGCTGAGAAAAGGAATGGGAGTGGCTACCATCTTTCAGGCCCTGTACACGTCAGCAACGGCACGGCGGCCCTGAGCACGCGGTCCAAACCAAACCAGACAGGGGGGAGTCAGGGACTGAGCAACATGGACAGATACACCAGCATCGAGCTAAACCTGCCCCAGGCGCCAAAGGGCAATCACGGGTCAGTTTTGTCCCAAAGCCGGCTGCCGTGCGGATCCACGGAGGGACGCAAACGCAAAACCTCAGGCTCTGAGCGAGCTGGCAAAGTGACCAAGACAACGGCGCACAACGAAATCTTCCGGAAGAGCAGCACTGCTTTGCTGTCCTCGGCAGCCGAGGCGTCCCATAGCGCCCTCTCCAGACTGGTGAGCACTGAGATTTAGTGGTACGGTCACTCTAATCATAATAGACTGTAACTGACAGCACAGAGCTTTCATACTACAGTCTTTTTGTGTTTTATATTCTAGATTGTGTGTCTGTTAATGCTGTGCTACCACATAAAAATCACAATCTGATGAGTTACAACAAAGAAACGCGTACGAGATCTCGGATGAAATCCGAAGGATTCCGAAACTGCAGTTCGGACAGTATTTCTGCCTGTAATATAATAGGCTAATAATAAACTGATTATTTTTTTTTTTAACTGTTGTTTTTAAAGAAAAACATGTACATTGATATGAAGTTTTGTGTTCGGAGAGGTTTATACAGTGGATATAAAAAGTATACACACCCCTGTTAAAATGGCAAGCACTTATGAAACCAAGAAAAATAACGTCCGACATTTCGTAACAGAGTTTTTATGTTTTGGGGGGATGTTCTGTTCTTGGTGATGTCACTGTGGTGCTCCAGTTTCGCCACTTGTTGTTGGTGATGGCCTTCTGATGTTTTGACAAAAAATAAATTGTACCCCCCAATACCATTATTGGATCGATACCATTCGACAGTAAGACCCTGTATGGCCAATATTTATTTGGGGTTTAATCAGAATTATTTAAATAATGACAGCTGTATGATAATTACTTTTGAACATTTGGTTCATTCCGAATACAGCCACAACCCCAATTATAAAAGGCTGTGCACACTAAAACGTAATTAGTGGGCAAGCACCAAAGGTGCATAGGCACCTGTTTTATCTATAAATTTTCTTCTTCTCATTCTTCTCCTCCTTATTATTATTATTCCCCACTAGGAGTCTATGGCAGCCCGATGAACCGTAATTAGGAAAATGATGAAATTTTGGAACACTCCTACATATGACCATGAATAGTATCTGGACCAACTCTCTAGCGCCACCAGTAGTTCAAACATTCATCAGTTTAGTCTCCTCATGCTGATCACAATGCATGTCTCAACCCATTACAGTAGTCACCATTTTGAAATGTACGATATTCAGTTTTTTCACTACTCCTCATACTTGTTTTGCCCCTTTGTTACCAATATTGTCTCACGTGATCAGTTGACAGAGCCGCATAAACTCAACTGGACAGAATATTGATATTCAAAAGTTGTGATGTCGCAAATGTAACTATGTTGACCCAGAATTGGACCAGAGGCTGTATCTCGGCCATACTTTGATCAATCGTAATGAAACTTGGTAGGCTTTATCAGAAGCATGATCCAAGTGTCCATGCCGAATTTGAGACCAGCGCCACCTACAGCTCATGGTATTTGAAAAAAAATATTATTTTTGCTTTTGGATACTTTGACAGAAAACTATGATCTTGGTGTCTCCGTATACATCAGTGCACGGCGAATCCGTGGATATCAATTTAGCCAGGATCGGATAAACCACCTGTCCGCCATTTTGAAATCTGTCATATATTGTAATATCTTTCAAATGTTTGGCATATCGACACAAAATTTCCGAAGGGATCATTCATAGCATGTCCTCTAGGTACCTGAGAAATTTTTAACACAGTGCCACCTGGTGTTCTAGAGATATAAGTTTTTGGTTTAAAACATAACTTTTGAAAACATTGTCCGAAATTACTTTTTTCGGTGTCATTACGTGTGTGGCGCTCTGTGAAATACATGACAAGCGTTCATTCTAAAGGCCATGGGTTCGATTCCTGTGTAGTGCAAGTCCTTAAAAGTTTGAGTAATGTTTTGTTTTTCGGTTCTTCTCTTTTGTGGCTCAGCATTGCAGTAACCTTTGAACCTCTTGGCATGAAAATAAATGCCTCTGTTCTGTTCATTTCCTGTTCGATCTTATTCTCAGCTGTGCTCCTGATCCTGACTTTTATCCTTTCATTTACATTCTATTTCTTCTCTTCGTGTTCTCCTTTGGTGCTTGGCCCCTTTAAATGCTGATTGCAGCTTTCATTGTTCCATTTTCCCCTAAAATGTTTGGTTGTTTTTCCACTTCATTTTTATACGTTGTCATTTCAAATTGAGAAAGATCTGACATGACTTATCTTTGTTTCATTTTTTTTCCATCACAAAAACGTCTTATAACAGGGGTGCGTAGACGTTTTTTATCGCCACTGTTCCCATTTTGACTCTCACAGACAAAAATGTATACACTTCACTACACTTTTCTTGACATGTTGATTTCCTCATGGTCATCAACTCGTGGTCATGTTAGTCCTTAGTTTTGCTTAGTCATCATGTAACCATTTGGCTCCCGTCTTCTCTGTATTAATCAGCCGCCTAGCTAGTTCCACAGATGGATCACATCAAGCTAAATATGGAAAAGGAAATAGTTAGAGACCAGTGTTTGGCCAGAGGCAGAACAAAGCTCAATTTTTATCTTTTTATTTAGTGGATCAACGACATGCCACAACACTATCGACTAGCCTCCTATTGTTAGAGGTTATACCCAAGTGAAGACAGCTAGCATTAGTAATGCTCGATACAAAAGTTAGCTAATGTTGGAAATCTGCTCTGTAGTGGCAAAAATCTTTACTGTAAATTAATTAAATATTTATCCATTTATTCATTCACAGCATTGCAGTTTCCCTACTGTGAATTTTTATTTGATAGCCTGGTTGTAACAGACCCATAATCAATAATAGAAACACAAACGAATCGTAGCCTGGAGGCATGTGTCTTAGCAGTGCCTTATGAAAAACATTCTAGTCAAAGATTGTAAACCGGACATATTTTTGTAGAGTATCTTGGCTAGCTGGCAACGGGAATGTCAACTATTCCTCCTTTGAGCCAGCATTAACACTATATAGTATCCTGTAGGTCTTTTAAAAAATCTGTTTTCTCCCCAGTTTGCCCAATTCTGAGCTCTCCCTTATCACACGACAGGGAGGGTGAAAGCTAGCGCGTCCTTTTTTCTGAGACGCATGAAGCCAGCCACTGCATCCGTCTGAACTGGGCAGCGTAAGACTCTGTGGAAAAGCGCTGTCGGCCCTCTTCCTCATACATGAGCTCACAGTTGAGACCTAGTAGCTCGTAGTTAAATATACTGAGTCTGCAGTTGGTTGTTCTGAGGCATATTGAGATTACGATAATGCTGCTAAATATTCCCAGGTAGGAGAGTGTGACAAGAAGGGCAGCGAGGTGCTAACCCGATATTTTTTCAGTGACCTTAAAAACAATGTTTAATTTAGAGAATGAGTTAAATTTCCCCATATTAGTATTCACAGAATTCCATGCGTAATTTGACATGAACAGTTTACTAATGGACCTTCAACAGGCTCTCAGGATGCTGTTAGATAAACATAGAAAAAAAATTTTCAGAAAAGATGTTTACCTTACATTAACCTGGTTGCACAAGTTTACACACCCTTTTATAATGGGGCAAAAGTAATGATCATATACCGATCATCAAAGAAGTTATTCTAATTAACCCCAAACAAATATCCACTGTTTCTGTAGGCTTTTCTTGAAATCTTGGTCTCTGTCTGCTGAAGCTTAAAAAGCCCGTACAGGATTTCGTTGTTGAACGGTATCAATTGGGAGAGGGGTACAAAAGAACTTCTGCCAAAATTTCCTAAATTCCGCCAAAACAAAATGTTATGATCTGATCAGACCAAGGTAGAAAACTTTGGCCATTATTAAGCAACACTGCTCATCACCCACGTTGAAGCACGGTGGTGGCAGCATCATGCTAAGGCGCTGTTTCTCTACAGCTCGGACAGGGTCTACAAGATAGAGAGAGTCATGGATAACTCTAACTACCGATCTATTTTGGCACAAAACCTGTAGGCCTCTGTTAGACAGCTAAGCATGAAGAAAAAACTCACCTTCCAGCACAATAACGACCCAAAGCCCAAATCCAAGGCAACAGCTTCTGAAGATGACGATCAACATATCTCGGTCCAATTAGAGCCCAGATCAAAATCCTCTTGAAAACCTGTGGAACGACATGAAGAGGACTGTGTACAGGAGATTCCCTGAAATCTTTTTGGAAGCAACAGTGAAATAAAATTGCCAAATCAAGACATCGGAAGACCATTACCCTAAAAAGGCTGAGCAATGTGTTACCGTAATTTTCAGACTATTGAGCGCACTTGAATATAAGCCGCACCCACTAACTTTTAAAGAAGAAAAACAATTTTGTACATATATAGGCCGCACTTGTCTATAAGCCGCAGGTGTCCACGTTGTAACTGTCACGATTCGTGACGTAAACGAAGCAGGACGGATGCAAGTGCAGTTAGGACGAGAGCTTTTATTGAAACAGAGGAGAGCAGACTCAAGAGATACAAGAACCATGACCAACTCAATGAATTAGGCTAACTAAACCAACTAACCTAAACATTAACTATGACATGAAACAAAGACTCTATATCTATACTCTATAAACCACTTCTACATTTATATTCTAAACTACGTCTATACTACTCTAAGCTATACTATCCGCTACTAGGCTATAAATTATGCTATAAGCTAACTAGCCTTGACATGAACTCAGACGTGGACTATGGCTAGGAAACATGAACAAGAACTAAGTCACACGGCATGAACAAAGACTCTTGACTATATTCACTATCTAATTCTAACTCTATATCTAATGACCCGCGTTGTGTGTGTCATGGCTCCCGGTATATATACACACCAGCGTTATTAGCCCGAACTGCTAACAGCTGCGGGCAATACCAAAACACACGTGACTCGACAACACATGACAAGAAGGGGCGGAGACACGATGTCAACCAATCTGCATTTCTTCGTGTGTTTTCCCTGATGAGGGGGTGTGCACGAAGCGCTAAACGACTGATCTGAAGAATGTAGTGTGAGCGCGTTAGATTTAATTCGAACAGTTTCATTGGTCCACTGTGACCTGTTGGGTCATTTCATTGGTCCGATGTGACGAGGCTAAATGTTTTGGCAGCATGAAGCTCGTTAGCCCGTAAAAATCCATCAATTAGCCGCATCGTTCAAAAGCGTGTGAAAAATGTAGCGGCTTATCGTCCGGAAATTACGGTACAAGCAAACTGTGCTTTTACAAAATATTAGTTAAGGGGTGCGCGAACTTGTGCAACCAGGTTATTGTAAGTTTTTGCTTTCTTCTTTTCTTGTAGAAATGCTTAATTATTTTCGCTTAGATTTTGCTGGTTGCAAGATCACGATCACATCTTGGTTGAAGTTTTACATCGCAGAAATCTGCAATTATAGTGGGGGTGTAGACTTTTATATCCACTGACCTATGCTGATCGTACAACTATTCCATGTGTGTTCGCAGTCCAAGGTGCATGAGTGACACTGGCTGAGGTGGATCAAGCAACGCAGCTTTGCAGCAGTGACCTTTAACCCGCAACTCTTTTACACACGGTGTTGACCTTTAACCTGCCTTGGTCTGCAAGCAGCACCGTGACCCCACATGGCCCCTGTGGAGCCCATCGCACTGTGTGTGAGAGTGTGTGCCTGTGTACCCTGACTGTTTACTGACACCTGGCCCGCTGGCCTGTCTCCTGTGTTTAGGTACCGCTACTTGTAATCGAACTGGTCATCTATATAACCACAGTAACAAACTGCCGTTTCATTCTGCTCACCTGTCACAGAATACCGGGATGTCTCCGACGTCTGAGAATCGGCGTGGCTTTCTGTACATCACACATCCCCAGCAAGTCATTTTTCTCCACGGGTCTAGCAGTTCTCGGAAGCGGAACGGTCAAGACAATACCGGTTGGATTTGAACGTGACGGTGTGATGTAAGAGTGAGGCAGGCTCTGCAGATCTAAAGTGCACTTAGTGTCCTTCATGCCTGGACTGCCCAACAGGCTGCAGAGGAGAAAAAAAAAAACTCAACAAAACAGACAAACGAAATAAAGCGTTTCACCAAGGGAATATTTTATAGATGCTTTTTAGCGAGCTGTATTTTTTTTTAAAGAGGGTGAATTCAGGTTTTTGAGTATTTTGGAGATCTTCTGTCTCAAGTGTTACTGAAGAACGTTCAGGACTCGAATCCAAGTTGGAAAGCAAACTAGCATAGTGTTCGATTTTGTATAATAATTTATCCCACATATTAATTTTCTTAACTTACCTGGCTTATGGCATTGCTCAAAGGTATATTTGTATGTCATTATAAAAGTTTAAGTATTATTATAATAGAAACCTTATTGTTGGAAATATGAGTGCATATCTGTTTGGTTTTATTTTATAAATATTTATTATTAAGTGTCTTTCAGAGTTTTGGACTCTAGAAGCTTCTGTCTTCCCTGATCTTCACATGGCCTCGCTCCCCCACAACCCCAACGCTCAATTCAAATGAGGACGAGGAAGAAGACTTTTTTTTTTTTTTTTTAACCACAGAGATTGTTGCGAGAAAAATTGCAGCCTTTTAGAAGCAGTGAGAAGAATCCCAGCTGCTTAAGCTAAGCGAGTTTTTTTTTTTTTTTACAGAATGGTGACGTCAGACCTAGTCGTTAAAGTTACACTCAGCGGGATTTTTTTTTTCTCTCTCTTTTGCTCCGTGGAGCTTTTCAAACTGTATACGTGTAGAATGCCATCTCTTTGCATTTCCCAATTCATAAAGGAGTTTAATTTGATTGTTTGTTGTTTTTTTCCACCGTGACCGATCTGTTTCATGTGTATATTATTATTGTTGTTGTTGTTGTTATGATGTTTTAAACCTGTACTGGGTGTAGCGTTGAGATTAGGATTTAAGATTCGACGTCACTGTAAACTCGCCCTTAGAGTTTCAGCTTTGTTTTTCTCACCTGAGTCACAGAGAGAGTCTTTTTTTGTTTGTTTGTTAATGTTATTGATCTTGTGAAGACAGAACTCTGACAATTTGTAAAGATCCCCCCCCCCCTTTTTTTTTTTTTTTTTTTTTTTTTTTGCACTTTTGTCTTTGAACAGGAATTTAATATGATTCTATTTATAAAGGTATAATGAGGCATATAATGAGGACAAGGCAAAGATATCTGTACAGTTTTGTCGTTAACAGCCAATACTGTGTGATCCCAGATGCCATAGCGCAGTACCCGTGTGCTGTGCGGGTTTATAACTTGCCGTGTCTGTGTGTCGTTATTACCGTATTGCCTTGCTGCTATGCAAAATTGGCTGTAGGTCCACTGCCAGAGCTAAACCCCTAACCCCAAGCAGCTCTTTACCTTCCAGGTGATCGTGCACAGTGCTTCCGCAGAGTACTCAGGAGATGGTTTGCGAATGTCCGGGTGAACGAGATTTCGCACAGCACACAAAATCCCGTAGATCTTCTTTCACGTTTGTGGATGAGAGAACTGGTGCGGTGAACAAAAAGCACCCTGGACATTGCTTTGTGGTTTTTTTTTTATTTGTTTTTTTTTAAGTGCCCCGTCTCTGTCGGGTTGTTGCAACGACCAATGCAATCACTGCTACGAGCATATGAGAACAATTTATAGTCATTGAATAGAAATCAGAAGTGATTAATGGTTGAATTACGGATTAGTTTCATGACCTAATCCGGCTCTAAAAACACTACGGAGGTTTCAGCATTGTGAAGTTTACACCTCTCTCGGTTATGAGTCGGGATGTGGGTTTGTTCAAGCTCTTTCTTAAAGGATGCTGGGGCTTTGACTGTTCCTAGCTGCGTTTAATAAAATATCAAGGACATTCCATGACCTGCTGTAATTGACGCACGTTTCAGCGAGCATGTTGTTCCCACCTTTCCTCCTTCTCCTCTTCTTCTCTTCTTCTTCTTCTTCTTCTCCTCTTCTTCTTCTTCTTCTTCTTCTTAGGCATGCCGTGCCATGCACTAGCGCGTTTACACCAAACTCCAAATGTGCAACATCCCCTCTCAAACATGTACAACACGGGGAAAAAAAAAAAAATGGAAGTTGACCGTTCCCACTCTCAAACATCTGGAATAGCGGTGCATGCAGTGGTCGTTGCTCACACCCACAAAGACCTGACATTTTTCTTTCCCGAAGTGATTGGGACAGAATTTGTTGTCCGGGTTGAAATACGTGAGAGCAAACCCGATCAGAAACTACATTACACGGAGATCTACAGTGCCATCTAGTCATCCATTCGGATTGATGGATTTTCATGGTTTCAATGCAGATTATATCGATGAATAGTGGGTTTTACTGGCTATAAAACAGGCGCGTCATGCTTTCTTTCCACTCTTCCTGACCTGAAGCTGTATTGTTTGAAATGCTCAGTGCCTCGCAGTGTCTGCTGTCGCTTATGAATCGGAGTTCCTTCCAAGTTTCTTCAAACGAATATGTCATTTTATTCTTCAGAATGTACTATCTTCATGACTTACTGGATAATAGAAAAGGACCTTTTGCGCAGTTTCACAGAACACACACACACACACATTCTGGTGAAGTAGAAAGAAGGAAATCTCTGACTCATGTCAACTGCAGCGATGTTTAGTGCGTCTCTTTCTGATCCTCCGCCGGGGTGAGTGAGATTCCCCAAACGCATCCACCCCGAAGCTGATGATGTCCGAGCGAGAGTCCGTCTGACCACTTCGTTTAAACGTAAAGGTGATCTCGACACTGTGATGCTGTTGGGAAGCTGGGCCCTGACCTGTTGCTTACTTCTACTGATACCGTACATACGCTCTTGCACACGTGTGCATATGACTACTTTGCTTATATTTGTGAATGTCAATAGCAAGAAAAGACAAACCTTTTTTTTTTTTTTTCTTAATAAAAGGAAACAACAATTTGATACTTAAAGACCTTCGTCTCGCCCTGTTGGCCTGTGTGTTCCCAACAATGAGAGAGAGGTGTATTTTTCAGGTTTGAATAATGTTTTGCATTTCAAGTGTAACATAAATAGTTTTTATCTACTTTGCGTCCGTTGTCATTTCTTGATCAGACGTTGTGATCGCTGTGTCCATGTAGAAGGTCTTCATAAGAATGAGCAGTAACAGTAAAGCTAAGCGGAGGCGTCTCTCGGCTCACTTTTTTCATTGAGAAAACCTGTAACCTTTTGCTCTTAATGGGAAATTCCCAGCAGCCTCCTCACTGAAATCACCCCAAGCACAAAGTTTCCAGAGAAACAGGATGTTTCAGTGTGTGTGTGTGTGTGTGTGTGTGTGTGTGTGTGGCTGCACAGTGGTGTAGCGGGTGCCTTTGCTGCCTCACTGCTTCAGGGTTCCGGGTTTCATCTTGAGCTGGGGTTACTGTATATACGTGTACCTTACACTGGAACAGCATCCCTGCTGACGAATACTCCCATGTCACGGCCTACGCAGGCCATCAGGATAGATCCATTGCGACCCTGATCAAGATAAAGCTTGAGATAAAGATAAAGAGTGTGTATATAGCTTTTCTTCTGGCACACATAACTAATTATGTTTTCATGGAGGTGGTGTCTATCGAATCGTGATCCTCGGAGAACTTTTTGCTCACAATCTGTATTACAGCTCCGGTTTTAACCTGATTGCCCTAACAGTGAATATGGATATTTTCAGGTGTACACATATTTGTTCTATCCAGTGCCTGATTTATGAAGGTCGTCACACTTCTGTCTGATTTCTTTTGTGTTCTTTACCCCATGTTGATGAGTGAATAAGGGAATTGGGCCTCTGTGCCACCTCATGTTTATACCTCGGTGAAACAGGAAGTCATGGATTACCACTTCCTAAACACTCGGATGAACTTTTCAAAAAGTAAAATATAAATATATAAATATGCTTCGGTTACATTTTTTTCCACATGAATTTTTTATTTGATTGATTCTTAATTAAACCACAAAAATTACGTTTCCATTCTGTTTATGTTAATAAACACACAATCGTGTTTATTGGTGACTCAGGATCTCTCATAACTGTCCTTTTCAGCGGTGTGCTGTACTAGTTCGGGCTATATACTTGTTTATACGAAACAAATATTTAGGTTTAAGCAGGTTCAGGTTTAAGTCCAAACAACGTTGGAACATTTAGCTCCACCCACTCAAATGTGTGACAATTGTGGAATCTACTAAAAATTGGAGGCAGAGTGTGAACGTCAATATTGATCAAAACCCATTTATTAACAATATGGCTGCCACATGCCAAACAATTGTGCTGAGGTGGAGCCTAATTTATAATTATTTGCATGGATTTGCAAAAATTTGGGGCATGGCTGGGTTCAGTTCAAAGAACTCATCTCTGGACTAGGTGCGTCCGAATATCCATACTACCCTATTACGCAGTAGGCGAAAATAGCAGTACGCCAAAGCAGTAGTACGTCCGAATTCTCAGAATTCATAAATGGTAGGCGAGAAATACCCGGATGACCTACTGTTTCCGGCTCGAACCACTGGACACTGTCGTATCCCATGACAAAATGGTACTGAAACGAGTCGTTAGTGATTCTGGACTCACTTCCTGTACTAACCTACATAGGTTTGTAACAAAAAACCCCACCTCTGGTCTTCATCGGCTGCTCGCTGACAGACGGAGCTGAAACTCGTTATGGTAGTGGTCATTTCCTTTTTGAAACACGTTGACAGCAGTAGATCGATCACAACAGACTAGGACATCTGACCAATCAGAGAGTAGTATGCTCTCTGAAAGGAGGAGTTTAGAATGAATCATTTAGAATGAATCATTTAACGAGTCATTTGTGACACGGGGGTCTGGGTGGCCATGTAATGTTGCAATTTAAATGATGAGCACGTGAAGTGTTTTTTTGACCTCGGATACGTGTAAATCTATTGTATGAGACCTTTACAACTAAATTAGACACGTTTCAAAACTGTAATAGGTGCGCTTTAAAGACGCAGCTTTTTTGACCAATTAGCTCCGCCTTCAGAATTTTTTGATAATTTGCATAATATGCTAAACATACTTTTGCAGATTGGTACTAGAATGTTTATCCAATGTTCACAATCTTGATGTCAAAACAATCAGGTGAGTGTACATCTCAATAATCATCAAGAATATGTTGACATTTGTAAACAATATGGCTTCCATACATCAGTAAGGTGATGGAGACTCATTTAGATCTCTATAATGACTCATAATTGACTCTATAACTCATAATTGCTTGCATTGTTTCCCATAAATCTTGAAATTCGTAGTAAGCCATGCAGCTCAACTGGATGCTTCATATGTTTTGCACAGAAAAAGATACCCAATAGTATATCTCTGGAAAAATAAGGTTAATCGTGAAATCATTTTCCTCATGTTCTTTTGGCTGAGCACATAAAAGTTTATGAAATTTTGCTAAATATTCCAAGTTTTATTTTTCCAAACCAGTGCTAGTATTTTGTTCCCAAGATTGGTGGCAAATTACACAGCAGAGCCTATTATTCAAGGATGAAACAGTTCAATTCAGTTCAGCTTTATGTGTCTAGTGCTTTTATCAGTGGACGTTGTCCCAAAGCAGCTATACAGAAAAATATCAATTCGGGATATAGATGTTAAATGTATGAATTCATCCCCAATGAGCAGCCAGAGGAGACGGTGGTGAGGAAAAACTCCCTGAGACGATATGAGGAAGAAACCTTGAGAGGAACCAGACTCAGAAGGAAACCCATCTTCATCTGGGTGACACCGGATTATAGTGTGATTATAAATAAATACACCCCTTCTATAAATGTGATAATACTACATGTAACATGTAACCAGGAAATATTCATTACAGTTTCTACATGAAGTCTGTTTTGTTGAACTTCTCCACTGTTCACTGATGGAGACTTGAGCGCAGAACTGTTTGTGGTAATTGCAGTGCTAGCCATCATAGCATAACTGTTCATATGAACTGAGGTCCAAAGCCATCTCTATGGTTTTGAAGTGGTACCATCCTCAGTAATCCCAGTGACCTCCAGGCTGCACCATGTGGGGTCGTCATCAGCAACAGCATGTGACTTCCAACTGATGAGATCTCCAACCAGAAGTAGGGCGTCAGGATTGATCATTCAGGTCTGGAGAGCAGAAGGGGTCAGGATCACTGGTATCTCAGGAGTATCATGTGTAGCTCGACAGAAAGAGAGAGGGAGAGAGAAGGAAAGAGAGATTATTAGGTATGTTTATTGCACTGTAATGGTTAAGGACAATGTACTTTGCCCGAGTGAGAGCAGGGACTCGGGCAAGACTAGCTATGACAGCATAACTGAAAGAGAGAGCCAGAAGATAACACACACATGAGGGAGCCCTGGAACATAAGGTGGCCAGCCACTCCACCATCCACAAACCTGGGTGAAGGTGTGAAAGTGTGGGGGACAACATCTAAACATCCCAGTTCATCACAACACTCTATACCTGTGAGACTCTAGATCTGCTCCTTTACCTAAAAAAAAACTATTGACAAAAAGCTTGAGTAAACAAATACATTTTCAGCCTGGGCTTCAACACCGAGACAGTGTCTGAGTCCCGAACACTAATAGGAAGACTGTTCCATAACTGTGGGGCTCTATAAGAGAAAGTTCTTCCCCTGCTGTAGCCTTCACTATTCCAGGTACCAACAAATATCCTGCATCTATTGATCTAAGTCGGCGTGGAGGATCAAAAAAGACCAAAAGTTCACTCGGGTACTGTGGCGCGAGACTGTTTAGTGCTTTATAGATTAATAAAAGTATTTTATAATCAATGAGAGATTTTACTGGGAGCCAATGGAGTGTGGATAAGTTCGGGGTGATGAGGTCGTATCTTCTAGTTCTAGTTAGGACTCTAGCAGCTGCATTCTGGACTAACTGGAGTTTATTTATATTCCTACTGGAACATCCAGACAGTAAAGCCTAGTAATATTATCTACATGAGCATCAAAGACAGTAATCTAATCTAGAGGTGACGAATGCATGAACCAGTATTTCTGCATCATGTAGTGACAATATGTTTCTTATCTTAGAAATATTTCTGAGATAAAAGAAAGCTATCCTAGTAATATTATCTACATGAGCATCAAATGATAGACTGGAGTCAATAATCACTCCGAGGTCTTTAACTGCTGTACATGATGAAACAGAAAGACCATCCAGAGTTACTGTGTAGTCAGAAAGATTACTTCTAGCTACACGTGGGCCTTTTTTCTGTTTTATCAGAATTAAGTAAGAGGACGTTAATAAGCATCCAACGTCTAATGTCCTTAACACAATCCTCAACTTTAATAAGCTTCTGTCTGTCATTTGACTTCGCTGAAACATACAACTGTGTATCATCAGCATAACAGTGGAAGCTAATTCCATGTTTAAGAATAATTTGACCTAGAGGTAGCATACAGTACCTCACAAAAGTGAGTACACCCCTCACATTTGTGTAAATATTTGATGATATCTTTTCTTGTGACGACACTGAACAAATGACACTTTGCTACAATGTAAAGTAGTGAGTGTACAGCTTGTGTAACAGTGTCAATTTACTGTCCCCTCAAAATAACTCAACACACAGACATTAATGTCTAAACCGCTGGCAACAAAAGTGAGTACAACCCTAAGTGAAAAAGTCCAAATTGGGCCCAAAGTGTCAATATTTTGTGTGGCCGCCATTATTTTCCAGCACTGCCTCAACCCTCTTGGGCATGGAGTTCACCACTTCACAGGTTGCCACTGGAGTCCTCTTCAACTCCTCCATGATGACATCACGGAGCTGGTGGATGTTCGAGACCTTGTGCTCCTCCACCTTCCGTTTGAGGATGCCCCAGAGTCTTTGTACTCCTCACCTGGTTGCCGCCACACACGCTTGACACCATCTGAAACAAATAAGTATATCTTGGTCTCATCAGACCACAGGACATGGTTCCAGTAATCCATGTCCTTAGTCTGCTTGTCTTCAGCAAACAGTTTGTGGGATTTCTTGTGCATCATCTTTAGAAGAAGCTTCCTTCTGGGACGACAGCCATGCAGACCAGTGTGATGCAGTGTGCGGCGTATGGTCTGAGCACTGACAGGCTGACCCTCCACCCCTTCAACCTCTGCAGCAATGCTGGCAGCACTCGTATATCTATTTCCCAAACACAACCTCTGGATATGACTCTGAACACGTGCACTCAACTTCTTTGGTGGACCATGGCGAGGCCTGTCCTGACTGGAACCTGTCCTGTTAAACCGCTGTATGGTCTTGGTCACCGTGTCGCAGCTCAGTGTCAGGATCTTGGCAATCTTCTTCTAGCCTAGGCCATCTTTATGTAGAGCAACAATTCTTTTTTTCAGATCCTCAGAGAGTTCTTTGCCATGAGGTGCCATGTTGAACTTCCAGTCACCAGTATGAGGGAGTGTGAGAGCAATGACACCAAATTTAACACACCTGCTCCCCATTCACACCTGAGACCTTGTAACACTAACAAGTCACATGACACTAGGGAGGGAAAATGGCTAATTGGGCCCAATTTGGACTTTTTCACTTAGGGGTGTACTCACTTTTGTTGCCAGCGGTTTAGACATTAATGTCTGTGTGTTGAGTTATTTTGAGGGACAGTAAATTGACACTGTTACACAAGCTGTACACTCACTACTTTACATTGTAGCAAAGTGTCATTTCTTCAGTGTCGTCACAAGAAAAGATATCATCAAATATTTACACAAATGTGAGGGGTGTACACACTTTTGTGAGATACTGTATGTCTATAATTACTGTAGAATAAAAAACACACTATATGGCCAAAAGTATGTGGACCCCTGACCATCACATGTGGTTCCATCATATGTGGACCATCATATGTGGTTCTTCCACAAACTGTTGTCACATAGTTGGAAGCACACAATTGTATAGAATGGGTTTGTATGCTGTAGCATGATAATTTGTCTTCACTGGAACTAAGAGGCTCAAACCTGTTCCATCATGACAAGCTCCATGAAGACATGGTTTGTTAAGGTTTGAGTGGAAGAACTCAAGTGTCCTGCACAGACCCTTGACCTCAGCCCCACTGAACACCTTCGGGACGAACGCAGACAGACACTGACTGCACCCCAGGCCTCCTCACCCAACATCAGTGCCTGACATCACTAATGTGCCACTAATTGTGGCTGAATGAACACAAATTCCCACTGCCAAGCCTTCCCAGAAGAGTGGAGCTTATTATAACAGCAAGGGAGGGTGGTGGTGGTGGGGGGTTGCTGGGAGGGAGTACACGGTCTAATGTGGAATGGGATGTTCAATAAACACATATGAGTATTATGGTCAGGTGTCCACATACTTTTGGACCTATAGTGTATATCATGGCATCATATCTGAAAATTCATGGCATACCTTTCAGATGTAAATGAAGAAGGTCTGCCTTGTAGTGAAGCTAAATTGTTGATTAGAAGGTGATTAAATATAAGGAGGCAGAGGAGGTGGGATGGGCACACAGTCAGAACATGTTCACCGGCCAGTTCATATCCACCAATTCCACGAACTGATAGTTCTGACATCTCAGAGAAGAGAGATGGACTCTCAGGCAGACAGCGTTTCCCTTCGTAGACACTGAAACTGTGCATTATAGCATTCGTTTTTTTATCTTCTTTGAATAAATATGACAATGCATTTTGGACAATGCATTTTTTATAATAACATGAGTCATTAAAAAAAAAAAACTTTACAATTTACTTTACTTATTAAACTTTACATTTAATAAGGAGCATTGTCCAGTTTTTAATAGATCGCATGAAGATGAATGAACAAAAGGTGAAGCTTAATAAGAGCCTGTAATTTGTAAATTCCTAAAAGAGATTGATGGATGATGCAAAATTTCTGTGCATCTAATCATTGTCAGCTCAGTCACCCGACAACCCCCCCTCCCTGTTTGGGATGCCATGTGTCTTGTCTTGAACGCACTTTCAGACTGTCCAGTACACATGCTGTGAAGAGTATAAGCGGCCACAATGATCTACACAGTGATATACACATCACGCAGCCAGCAGTACCACTTTCTCCCTACTCAAATCCATGCAGGGATTTCTGGTGTATATTGCTATTCGAGTTCAGGTGGTAATGTGATGAGTGCCATGAGTTCCTGGTAAAAAGGGAAAAACCTGGAACTGTACTCTTGTTATTCTCAGTATGGAGTGAGGAGTCTGTGGCCATCCATATCAAAACCATGTTCCAGTTTTCAGAAAAGGAGGCTACACCAGGTTCTGGACATAGAGGAAGACCTTAGAGTACCTAAATACAGATACTCTACTACTACTATTACTAGTAGTAGTAGCAGACCTTCCAAAATCCCTTATATGATATACTATAGTATAAACCATAATATAATGTAGTATAATATAATGTAGTATAATATAATATAATATAATATAATATAATATAATATAATATTAGTATAATATAATATAATATAATATAATATAATATAATATATATAGTATAATATAATATAATATAATATAATATAATATAATATAATATAATATAATATAATATAGTATAATATAATATAATATAATATAATATAGTATAATATAATATAATATAATATATATAATATAATATAATATAATATAATATAATATAATATAATATAATATAATATAATATAATATAATATAGTATAATATAATATAATATAATATAATATAATATAATATAATATAATATAGTATAATATAATATAATATATATAATATAATATAATATAATATAATATAATATAATATAGTATAATATAATATAATATAATATAGTATAATATAATATAATATAGTATAATATAATATAATATAATATAGTATAATATAATATAGTATAATATAGTATAATATAATATAATATAGTATAATATAATATAATATAATATATAATAATATAATATAATATAAATAGTATAATATAATATAATATAATATAGTATAATATAATATAATATAATATAATATAATATAATATAATATAATATAATATAATATAATATAATATAATATAATATAATATAATATAATATAATATAGTATAATATAATATAGTATAATATAGTATAATATAATATAATATAAAATATAATATAATATAATATATAATAATATAATATAATATAATATAATATAGTGTAATATAATATAACATAGTATAATATAATATAATATAATATAATATAATATAATATAATATAATATAGTATAATATAATATAATATAATATAATATAATATAATATATAATATAATATAGTATAATATAATATAGTATAATATAATATAATATAATATAGTATAATATATATATAGTATAATATAGTATAATATAATATAATATAATATAATATATAATATAGTATAATATAGTATAATATAATATAATATATAATATAATATAGTATAATATAATATAATATAATATAATATAGTATAATATAATATAGTATAATATAATATAATATAATATAGTATAATATAATATAGTATAATATAGTATAATATAATATAATATATAATATAATATAATATAGTATAATATAATATAATATAATATAATATAATATAATATAATATAATATAATATAATATAATATAATATAATATATAATATAATATAATATATAATATAATATAGTATAATATAATATAGTATAATATAATATAATATAATATAATATAATATAATATAATATAATATAATATAATATAGTATAATATAATATAATATAATATAATATAATATAATATAATATAATATAATATAATATATATAATATAATATAATATAATATAATATAATATAATATAATATAGTATAATATAATATAATATAATATAATATAATATAGTATAATATAATATAATATAATATAATATAATATAATATAATATAATATAATATAATATAATATAATATAGTATAATATAATATAGTATAATATAGCATAGCATGGTGTAATATAATATAATATAATATAATATAATATAATATAATATAATATAATATAATATAATATAATATAATATATAATATAATATAGTATAATATAATATAATATAATATAATATAATATAATATAATATAATATAATATAATATAATATAATATAATATAATATAATATAATATAATATAATATAATATAATATAATATAATATAGTATAATATAGTATAGTATAATATAGCATAGCATGGTGTAATATAATATAGTATTGACAACAAATGAATTAATCATCTTTTCAGCGACAGATAAGTTTAGCATTGGGAGTAGTCTGGCTATATTTCTGACGTGAAAAAAGCATGCTTTCACAGTGCTCTGAACAAAACAATCAAATGTGAGGCTGGTGTCAAAAATGACTCCAAGGTCCCTCATTTCACTTTGGGTCTCTAGAACAGAGCCATCAACAAACAGAGACGGTGGAGCCGCTTTTGTGAATTTGATGATGGGAAGCTATAAGCATAACCTCAACACAAAGCAATAAACACAAAACAATACATTTAAACAGCTACAAACTAAAGAAAAGTTTATAATAGATTTAGGTACACTCAATATTGTGTCACACTACTCCACTTCTCTCACATACTCTGTACTGAACTACAATATTATACTATACAATATTATATTATACTATACTGTATTATACTATACTATGTAATATTATATTATATTATATTGTACTATACTATTCAATGTTATATTATACTATACTATACTATACTATTGTTATGGCCCAGTCTAGGTTGGGTTGCACAGAGTAACCAGCTCGGGATTCGAGTTGATTGATCTTTAAAGAGTAAACGAGGGAGCCAGGAATAACAATGGAACAAGGTTGTTCCAAAAGGTTGTAGTACATTATATCAGACAATATATACATTTAACTGTACATGCTAACCAAAACAGGCGAATCTTCAGAGTGGGCCAAGGCCAACATAATAAACAAATGGATTCTATGATTAGGTAGCTAGCTTACCTAAAAGGAAAGAAAAGAAAATACAAATATTCTTCCATAACTACCTAAGCAAGAAACAGAGACAAAGGGAACCCTCTCCCACAAAAAATGGCAGCCACACCCCAACTGCCAGTGAACCAAGTGAGCGCATATATATATATATATATATATATATATATATATATATATATATATATATATATATATATATATATATATCTCAAAATACAGAATTTAGCCACAAGGGCAAGCACACAAATCAAGCAATCTCCTAACAACAAATCACCAAACGCCTCCAACATCCCATACATTCGCACTCCGTCTTCCTCTTTAAAAATGGCCACCAATCATTGAGGTCATCCTGGAGGCTGGAGCAAGGCAGGCTCAGGCAGGCTGGAAAGTCTGGGAGAGAGTTCAAAAAATGTCCCAAAAAATGTCGCCCCCCCATATTATATTATACTATTCTAGACTATACTATGCTATACTGCTCAAAAAAAATAAAGGGAACACTTGGAGTTACATTGTGCTGTTTAAGTGTTCCATTTATTTTTTTTAGAAAAGAAAAACACTAACCGAGACAAAAAGGGAGACGAGAGAGAGATGGAGAAACTGGTGCAACAGTGATGACAACTCTGAAGGAACTGGAAGAAGGCAACACCAAGCATGAGATAAGGTCTCAAAAGTGCTGTGGAAGGACATCAAGCAAAGGCTTGCCAGCCTGCAGAGGGGTGAGCACATCTGAAAGCCCAGGAAGCTGTTGGAGGAATCAAAGAGTGGGAAGCTAGATACAACCAGGGAGGAGCTGGAAGAATACATCAGAAGGTAGTACAGCGACCCAGAAAGGAATGAGCCATTAGGTTCACCATTGTACGTGCTTCATACAGCCCTACCCGTGTCCCAGTTTAACATCTTGCCTCCCAAGCTCAGCGAAGTCTGAGAGGTCACAAGAAAAGCAGGATCATCAGCAGCTCCAGGCGCTACAAGCTCTATAAGAACTGCCCTGCAGTACTGAAGCTGCTGTGGACCCTCATATAAGCTGCATGGAGAAAGCTTCCCATTGCAGTGGAAAGGAGTGGTGGAAGTATTCGTCTCTGAGGAAAAGGACTCGTAAGCATCGCCTTAGTCAACATTGTAGGAAAGAGCTTCTTCTCTGGTTTGGCACAGTGAATAACCAACTATTTCCAGGAGAATGTGGACACCAGCTGCCAGAAGGCAGGGGTCTCAGGCTTCCCAGGGTGTGTGGAGCACTCATCTGTGATTTGGGAGCAGGTCGAACTGGCCAAGTACAAAAAGAATGATCTGCGCATCGTTTGGTTTGACCTAGCGAATGCGTCATCAGCTACGCCACTGAATTCTTCCACATGCCTGACAACATCAGGAGCCTGGCCTCCTTTGAGGGCGTACAGTTGAGCTTTGCCCTCCAGGATTTCACTACCGGATCGCAGCAGTTGGAGATTTAGGAATTGCCATGGGATGCACACTGGAGTACTGAGCCTAGAATTTAAATCATTGGATTATATTCATAAAATAAACCTTTATTGACGGGATCAGTTGAGTTTAATTTACAGTTAAACCAAGCACTGAAATCTTTCTACTGTAAAAAAGTGAGGTTTTATATATTTCCTCATAAATAATCAAGTAAGAGCGTTCTTTACTCCAGTTTACCCAGCGCGGGTGAAAGTGCGTGACAGCGACAGTGAGATGTCCCATAACGCACCAGCACGATATCTGAGTCAAGTTGACGTGTTCGACGTTTCTGGGAACGTTGTTGGTTCTCGAGTCTGAAAGTTACACACAGCAGAATGTGATGATGTTTCTATTGTTTTTCAGTGTTAGCTGTCTGTCGCACGTGACCAAAAAGGGGGCTTTAACGTGCCACCATTTTAGCTGTTTAGACCGCAGGAAAGTAACTTCGCGTCAGGGACGTTTCTACGCGTAAAACTCCTCACGTGCGCAGCGGAAGGGTGGGCGCCGCGTGCGTGTTTAAAGCGCACTCGCTAGGGCGCGAAGACGCGCGCGTGTGTTCGCGCAGCTGTTGCTTCTCGAAACGCAAACTGGCCCGCGAACCTCCGCGGCGACGCCGTGATCCGGCAGCAGCACCTGCGGAGGGGCACGAGGAAGAAACGCCTCGTCAAGACACTTGATTCGAATCGATGTCCAAGCTCGTTTTCTGTGGTCTAATCAACTACCCTGCACACGCGGGTGCGCGTGCAGATGAAGAAAGCGCTTCATGTGGGTGATACGGTGCGTAAGGCCTGGGGGATCAGGTTAAATAAATACAGACTGTCCGCGGAATGACCACACGAACCACGTGTGTGTGTGTGTGTGAAAGTGTGTTTATCTCTCAGTTGGGGAGTGGGTGCGCGCGCAACGTGAGAAGCTGTGCAATCCGCTGTTTTGCTCGGGTTCGACTGGAGACTTCTCTACTGTGTGGGAGGTGTGTTGTTTAATCAGGAAAGTAACAGGCTTGGTGTGAGTGGAGACTCGAGCGGAGCCGGGCGGAGTGTGTGTTTGGAGGCGCTGAACACAACCTCTCTCTCTCACTCTCTCTCTCTCTCTTTCTCACTCTCTCTCTGCGAGGAGGGACGCGAACTCGGAGTCGCTTCCCGGCTGAAACACGCGCCCTCCCCTCAACAAGATCGGATTCGACTTCTGTTTTGGAGACCAACACGGGTAAGAACACGCATTCGCAGCCTTCTTTTCCGTTCCCTGCGTGTTGCTTGCGCCGTCACGGGCTTGGACACGGTGTAAGAACGCGGCTTTAAGCTCGCAGAACGTGGTTGTTTTTCGCAGAAAATGGCGTCACCGTTTCTCTCGTCTGCCTGAGCGTGGTAGCGGGAACGGGGTCCGTGTCGACGAACTAAACGGATCTTTTCTGCCGGTTTTGACCGGCTGCGCATACCTAATTCGATTGGACTAAATGTTGCTATCAGACCCGGGCTGCTTGTGAATGGCTTTCCTGAACCGGGTAGTGGAGAGGAGAAGGCGCAAAGCCGGAAGGGTCGCCGGTCCTGTGCGCCAAGCTGCTGCTTGGGAAAGGTGAGCGCCGAGGTGCACAGCGCGGCGGGTTTTCATGCTTCCGCGCGCGCTTTCGGCTCAGGTACGATTAAACCGGAGATCTCCGGCCGGTCCGGTGTCGTCCCCCGGTGTTGCTTATCGGGTCACAGGGTCGCACAGCGCCCTGTTAGCGCGGCTCGGCCCGCTTTTACGCCACACTCTCGGCCATGCTGTTGAGTATAACGAGGCCCCGGGAAATGCTTTTTGTTTGTTTGTTTGTTTGTTTTGCACCTGGCTATTGCTTTTCATCAACTTGACCTGGTTTTGTGTGATCCAAAACAGTGAGGGGGATGGAAGATACATCCTGTAAGAGAGGTTTTTGGACAGAAGAATGAGGAGGGGCTGATGCGAATCGTGCCTCCATAAGTTCTGCAGTTGGGACTGGGAGTAAAGTTAGCGCCGCAGCGAGCAGTGTGTGAAGGGCTGAGGGTGAGTCGGGGGGACGGGCGGCTGCGCAACCATGGCGCCGCTGTGCGCGCGCTGTGCGCGGAACCTCAGCTCGGTACTTCTACCGTTCAGAGGAACTTCAGCAGGAACTACATCGATTTAAAAAGAAATAAACAAGTAATTCAGCCTTGTGGACGAGCTGGTGGTGTGTTTGGCCACTGGACCCGCCTCAACAAGTCAGCTAGATGTGTGTGTGTGTGTGTGTGTGTGTGTGCGCGCGCGCGTGTGTACGTCCTCGCGTCGCGGACTATTCCACCCCCACCCACTCACCCCACTCACCCCCGTGCATTCACGCACAGGACTGTCATCTCCGCAGGGGAGAGAAACAAACGTGGTGTTTATCGGAAGGTTTTGGTGTAAGTTGTGCGACTCGGATTGATGTAGTCTGTCGCGGTGTATTAACCACCCGTCTCCCGGGGACACCGGGATAGTGTAGTTGTTACACTGTTTCCTCTCTGGGGGGGGGATGTAACAAACTAGCTAATCAGATAATCAACCTACAGCGCGCGCTGCTGAAACTCTCGATCACTTTCACAAAGTTAGAATCCTGCTACACTGTGCGCGCGCGCGCGGGGCTCGCCTTTTTCTTTTCTGAATGAGTGAAAGCGCCACCGTTACTCGGTCGTGTTAAGCCCCGTGCTGCAGCTGTTTGATTGTTATTGCCGAAGTCTTCACGAGCAGCTCCTCCAGAACTTCACAGGCTCCCTAACGCGCCTGCGCGTCCGGCGCGCGCCCACGTGACCGCCCGATGACGTCACGGCGGCGAGGAAAGAGTGCTTATTAAATAGTTATGATGATGTACCTGTACACTGCGACCTAAGCACGTGTTTACTCGTGCTGACCTCTCTGTGTTCTGCCGAATGTCCGAGAAGCACACGTGTGAGAATATACAATAACTCTTCAATAGCAGTGTGTTTTTATTTATTTATTTATTTATTTATTTATTTACTGACTGAGGCGTGATTTGAAGGCCCAGTAATTGATTATTGTTCTTCACATTAAGATGTACGTGATGAGGAGTTTTTCGAGGACGGTACCGAAACCGATCCGTGAAAGGCTGGTGTCTGTACCGTCTCTGGTGTTGTGTATGCTGTTAACTTTCTTGCATTGGGTGAAATGTTCTAAAAGATATTGGGGTATGTGTGTTGCGTAAAAATAAATAACACGGGCTCCACTGGACACGTAGAGAGCCACTAGACACCTGGAAGCTGCAGTTCATCCTCTGTGTATCTCCACGTCACGTTGCTTTTTGGCAGAAGTGAGTTTTGGTTAGAATGCAGATGTGTGTGTGCTCTTACAACAAACTCTTTTAAAAATCTCACATGTTTTGGATGCTTTTCTCCATGGTCACTACCAGGGTTTCCACTAAGAAATCCTGGTGCAGTCCGCCGTGTCCGGCAATGATGAGGTTTACTGGACAAGCTGGAAAAAATCCAGTCATCTCATGTTGTTGTTTTTGCACTGTAACGTTTTGGACTAAGGTAAATGGTCTGCACTTGTGTAGTGTGTGTGTGTTGTTTTTTTTTTTGTTTAACCTTACAAAGTGCTTTCACTGGTTCTCATTCACTCATTCTCTCACACACCAACTGTAGCAGAGCTGCCATGCAAGGCGCTAACTTGCCATCGGGAGCAACTTGGGGTTCAGTGTCATGCCTAAAGACACGTCGGTATGTGGAGTCACGTGGGCCGGGAATCGAACCTCCAACCGTACGATTAGTGGACAACCCGATCCACCTGAGCCACAACCTCCCCACTATGCGTAGTATCTATCTAGACGTGGTCTAACGTCAGAGTTTACTCATGTGTGCTTTCAGTGCCTCCCATAACGAGAGCGCAAGAGCCGACCAGCACAGGGACGCTGTGTGTGTGTAGTTGCTGAAAAGTAGCAGTGGGGGAAAAAATCTATTCACTAAACTACCCTAATTTCCCCCCAGATTCAGTATAATTCATAGGTTCACGGTGGCATAGGGGCTGGTGTGTTTGCCTCCCACCTCCAGGGTTAAGGGTTCGGTTCCCGCTGCGGCCCTGTGTGTGTACGAAGTTTTCATGTTCTCCCTGTGCTTCAGGGTTTCCTCCCGGTACTCTGGTTTCCTCCCCCAATCCAAACTGTAGTGTGTAATTCTGTGTAGTGTCCAAACTGTGATGGATTGGGACCCCATCCAGGGTGTCCCCTGCCCGGTGCCCCATGCACCCTGGGATAGGCTCCAGGTTCCCCACGACTCAGTAAGGATTAAGGATGTCCCAAGAACTGATATCTGGGTACCAACATTCTTAAAACGTGACGGTACTTGCTTTTCTGCAGTAGCGTAGGTACAGTTATTCATGGAGGTACAGAGGTTGCAGTTCTTCCGGAACTGAAGAGGGCAGCAAATACGCGTAAGTGTTTTAGTTCACAAGTGGTGAAGAAGAAAAACGCCAACAAGCGCGTGTGTGTGCGCGTGTGTGTGTGTGCGTGTGTGTGCGTGTGTGTGTGCGCGTGTTTAGGAGTGCACCTTAGGACTTGTTATTAGCACAGCACTGTTTGATTAGTCATTGTCACAGTGCTTGATAACTAAAATATCCCTCTCTCTCTCTCTCTCTCTCTCTCTCTCTCTCTCTCTCTCTGCCAGAGAAGGATGTCCTCCAGGAGTTTTTAATTGTATTTTTAATATAAATTTTCGAGTATTGTGTACTTTTGTTGCTATCGGTACTGACTACTAGATTTTTGGTATCGTGACATCCCTAGTAAGGATAAGTGGTGCAGATAATGGAGGGATATAATTCATATTCAGTTGCTTTAGTTTAATCTTTGTGTGTAGACGAGGTGGATAGAAGTTACCGCTTTTATTTCAGCAGAGGGTGATTGTTATCTATGAGTATTACGTGATGTCATATCCCTTTCAAGTGGACACTAGAGGTTCTGGGAGACTCCTGCGTATACATAGTGGCTCCCTGATGCCCGCAGATTATATACAATATGCCGGAAATCTTTTTATTTATTTATTTTAATTTATTATTTACTACAATTTTTCTGTGGGTGGGCTTTAGTGGTCGACACCCCCCCCCCCCTTCAGTTCATCCATCAGACCTTATTTAGGTGTGCGGTTGCGAACGTACTTTGTCTAATGTCTACTTTATGTTTAATATTTTTCGTTTTGTTTTAATACATATTTTTATTTTATCTGACATTTTGCATTTTTAACAGTAAAAAATCTGTATTTAGCAGCTAACGGGAACTCCGGCCACTACCATATTTGTAGCTTCCCTGCGGGTTCTGTGTAATCCTGTGCCCTCCTTTTATTGGTGGGATTTAGGTTTTTTAATCTGAGATTTTGAATAAAAAAAAAAAGTCAAACTGCCAGAGCTTTCTCAGAGCTGTCTGTAGTTGCAATGGTCAAGCAGTCTCCGGTGAATCATTATGCGTTCCAAGTCAAGTGAAAAAATGGTCATTGGGAACAATAGTGGTCTGTGATTGACCGTTGGAACAATAGTGGTCTGTGATTGGCCGTTGGAACAATAGTGGTCTGTGATTGGCCGTTGGAACAATAGTGGTCTGTGATTGGCCGTTGGAACAATAGTGGTCTGTGATTGGCCGTTGGGAACAATGGTGGTCTGTGATTGGCCGTTGGGGAAATAGGCTCACAGAAGCTCATCTCAGTCAGGCTTTTGGTGTTGAGTGCTTGCTCTTCCCTATCCAAAGTGCTTCTCTAAAAGCCTGTTCATACCGGGATGATTTTTTATAACTTGCCATCGGGAGCAACTTCGGCATGTGGAGTCACCCGGGCCGGGAATCGAACTGCCAACCCAAACCACAGCCGCAGTTGGTAGTGTCCTGTAGTGTCCTCCCTGCAGCGTAGTGTAGTAGTGTCCCTGTGCAGCGTACTGACCTTCCTGTAGCGTCCCTCTGCAGCGTACTGTCCTCCCTGCAGCATAGTACTGGCCCTCTGCAGCATAGTACTGGCCCTCTGCAGCATAGTACTGGCCCTCTGCAGCATAGTACTGGCCCTCTGCAGCATAGTACTGGCCCTCTGCAGCATAGTACTGGCCCTCTGCAGCATAGTACTGGCCCTCTGCAGCGGTGTACTGACCCTCTGCAGTGTACTGACCCTCTGCAGTGTACTGTTTCTCTGCAGCATAGTACTGACCTCCTGCAGCGTACTGACCTCCTGCAGCGTAGTACTGGCCCTTTTGCAGTGTAGTACTGACCTTTCTGCAGCGTACTGGCCCTCCTGCAGCGTAGTACTGGCCCTCTTGCAGTGTACTGGCACTTCTGCAGCGTAGGCCAGTACTACGCTGCAGAAGGGTCATTACTACGCTGCAGGAAGGGCCAGTACTACGCTGCAGGAGGGTCAGCACTACGCTGGAGAAGGTCAGTACTACGCTGCGGGCCAGCCTGAAATTGCGTGGAAGCTGACTGAGGTTGTTTATCCACCATTCGAACTATCCTGCGTTGCATTCTTTCATTCAATTTCAATTCAATTTTATTTGTATAGCGCTTTTTACAATAGTCATTGTCTCAAAGCAGCTTTACAGAAATAAAAAACAGGTATGAACAGTCAGAAACAGATAAACAGAGACAAACAGGAACAGATAAACAGAGACAAACGGGTAGAAAACAAATGGAATTTATCCCAACTGAGCAAGCCACTGAGTGGCGACGGTGGCAAGGAAAAACTCCCTAAGATGTTTTTTGAGGAAGAAACCTTGAGAGGAACCCGACTCAGAAGGGAAACCCATCCTCATCTGGGTAACACAGAATGTGAAGGTAACACAGATAATGTGAAAATGAGAAGTATGGCCTTAGGAGCAGCCGTAGTCCCAGCAGAAGATTTGGGCTCATCCAGAGGCAGAGGGGATCTGGATCTCCAATATCTCCATAAATTCGTGTGGGGCTCGGCAAAAAGAGAGAGAGAGGGAGAAAAACGATTAGGATTGTGAGGTAGTGCGATATAATCTAGTCAGGGTAAGCTTGAGTAAACAAATACGTTTTAAGCCTAGACTTAAACACTGAGACTGTGTCTGAGTCCCGAACACTAATAGGAAGACTGTTCCATAACTGTGGGGCTCTATAAGCGAAGGCTCTTCCCCCTGCTGTAGACTTCACTATTCTAGGTACCGTCAAATAGCCTGCACCTTTTGATCTGAGTAGGCGTGGCGGATCATATAAAACCAGAAGGTCGCTTAGATATTGTGGTGCAAGACCGTGTAGTGCTTTATAGGTTAATAAAAGTATTTTAAACTTAATGCGAAATTTTACAGCGAAATTTTTCATCAATTTTTCTCTTCCGTCCACGTCCAGGGAGATTTGCCACAGTTCCATGGGTTATAAACTTCTTGATTATATTGCGCACAGTGGACAAAGGAACTTTAAGATCTCTGGAGATTGACTTATAACCTTGAGATTGTTGATATTTTTCCACAATTGTGCTTCTTAAGTCCTCAGACAATTCTCGGCTCTTCTTTCTCTTCTCCATGCTCGGTGTGGCACACACAGGCACACAACACAAAGGTTGAGCCAACTTTTATACACTCTAACTGACTTCAGTATTGATTTCTATATTGCCAGCACCTGTTACTTGCCACAGGTGAGTTTAAATGAACACCACATGCTTGAAATGAAATGATTTACCCACAGTTTTAACAGGGTGCCAATGATTTTGTCCAGTCCATTTTGGGAGTTTTGTGTAAAATGATGTCAAACTTGCCTTTTTTCTTCTGCTTTTTTGTGCTGTTCCAACGCACTTAAAGGTAATAAACATGTGTATACCAAAACATTTGTCATCGCAACACTTTTCTGTGAGAAATGGTGCATTTTCTGGAAAAGCTCCAGGGGTGCCAATAATTTCATCCATGACTGCGCATATATATATATATATATATATATATATATATATATATATATATATATATATATATATATATATATATATATATATATATATATACACACACACACACACATACAGGTGCTGGTCATATAATTAGAATATCATCAAAAAGTTGATTTATTTCAGTAATTCCATTCAAAAAGTGAAACTAGTATAATGCATACATTCATTACACACAGACTGATTTATTTCAAGTGTTCATTCCTTTTCATTTTGATGATTATAACTGACAACTAATGAAAACCCCAAAATCAGTATCTCAGAAAATTAGAATATTACTTAAGACCAATACAAAAAAAGGATTTTTAGAAATGTTGGCCAACTGAAAAGTATGAAGATGAAAAGTATGAGCATGTACAGCACTCAATACTTAGTTGGGGCTCCTTTTGCCTGAATCACTGCAGCATTGCGGCGTGGCATGGAGTCGATCAGTCTGTGGCACTGCTCAGGTGTTATGACAGACCAGGTTGCTCTGATAGTGGCCTTCAGCTCTTCTGCATTGTTGGCGCAATAGGGTAGGGCTCCAGGGCGGCACGGTAGGGGAGGGCGGTAGGGTGGCACTGTAGAGCAGCGTGCTAAGGTAGGGCTGTAGAGCGGCACAGTAGGGTAGGGCTGTAGGGTGGTAAGGTAGGACGGGCGGTGGTAGGGAAGGGATGGTACGGCGCCGCTGAGGGGCAGGGCTGTAGGGTGCCGCTGAAGGGCATGGCTGTGAGGCATGGCTATAGCCTGGAGCTTATCCCACTGGAATGTTTGAAGGGACTTTATTTCATTTCTACACAAATACATTTTTATATAATTAATAAATTTTATATATATATATATATATATATATGTCATGGACGAAATTATTAGCACCCCTGGAACTTTTCCAGAAAATGCACCATTTCTCCCAGAAAAGTGTTGCAATGAGACATGTTTTGGTATACACATGTTTATTACCTTTAAGTGCATTGGAACAGCACAAAAAAGCAGAAGAAAAAAGGCAAATTTGACATCATTTTACACAAAACTCAAAAATTAGGTCGGGCTTAAAATAATTGTTTTACTGTTTTGATTATAGATAAAAATTTTCTGGAAAAGTTCCAGGGGTGCCAATAATTTCGTCCATGACTGTGTATATATATAACACTGTATATAATATTTTTTAACAGTAGGAGTCTGGTAGGAAGCAGCTGATTTGATGCTATAACTTTAAATGTAATGTTCTGTAGACAAAGCAGTGTGGGTACATCAGTACAGAATAATGCATTTGGGGGGAGGGGGGGAGAGAGAGAGAGAGAGAGAGAGAGAGAGAGAGGTGCTGCCTCTGAAATTTAATTTATGTTCAGTCTTGCTAGGAATTTGTTTTTAGCATATGTATTATTACACTATTGCAGGGATAGATGATGGTTTTTCGGAGTTTATGCTCTCTTGCTCAGCTAATCAGTTCGAACTGGTGTTTGCCTCCATCTAGTGTTCATTTTTTGCCAGGAATCTTGTTTTCAAGAATTCATTTATGTGGTGTACCCATGGTGTTCAGACCTTGCCCTTTATACACTCCTCCTTCATGAGGGGAAAAAACCCCAACTTTGTTTGTAGTCAGGTACTACATGTCCAGAATTTATCCACAAATACGGTTATTTAAAACCCACATAAAACTCCACAAGTGTCTCGTGCTATTTTCAGTATTCGGTCTCAGTGAGTGGTGTGAAGAAGGGTGTTGGTGAACAGGCACGCCACCCAGCTGAGCTCATTACACTCAGACTGTGAATTGTTTGCTAATTTGAATAACACTATCCCAGTCAGGAGTGTGAATGGTTTAGGGATCTGATGTGGCGCTCTGTTTTTCTGTGTGTGTGTGTGTGTGTGTGTGTGTGTGTGTGTGTGTACATTTGAATTCATTACTGATACGGGAATTTACCTAGCTGATGATATTTTTTGCTTTCAAGGACAAATGGGAGTTTCCTGTCCAGTGAATTAGACACAAGCGGCGTAGAGAAAACATTCTAGTTGAGCTCCGTAATCATCACTTTGCTGTGAGTCACTTATCACTGACTGGCTTATCCAGGTACGTTTCTAGTGTTGTGAACAGAAACAGCAACGTAGCCAACAAGGCCACACTCTAGCCGTTTAACCACCATAAGCGTTAAATCAATATGCATCATTTCCCTCTCAACAATGTAGCATTAGCATTTAGCCTTTGTCAATTTAGTTTTCTGCTATTTTCAGAGGTTCGGCTCAGCAAATGAAGAACATGGAGGACCTCACAGCTGAGATCCCAAGCAACGAAAAGTCATGCCAGACAGACGATCTGGAGGAAAAATCCACAATGCTCAGGCCAGAGCATCTCAACCTAATGCCAGGTAAGGAAGGCCTCGTTCTCTTCGCTCTTGGTCAGTAGACCTACAGTGCACTCGAGCAGTTACTGTAAAGCTGTGATTAATGTACTTGTAGAGAACTGAGAATTCAGTTTACAGCATCAGTGTGCTGTCTTGGAGTACATCATCTTCACCAGTGACCAGTCTGGATGTGCAGCATGAATTCCAAGCTACGTTAAATGCGTTTAATTTCCCAACTATTCTTTTACCCCATTATCACCGACACAGAGGCAGGGACCCAAGAACTGACTTGCTTTCTTTCCACCAATCACCATGAAATAATCATACCACAGACTGACTGTGAGGTTGATACCGTTGTCACTTGTCATTTAGTATGACTGGCTGAAACTAATTTAGATCAGGGTCAGGGCCAGGTATCACAGCCCTTATATATTTGCCGAGCCACACACACGATTTTACGGAGATACTAGAGATCCAGATCCTTTCTGCCTCTGGATGGAGCTCAAATCTTCTCCAATTCCAGACTGCTGGGACTACGGCTGCTCCTAAGGGCCATACGGACTTCTTATACATCCATAATGAACTTTTTCACACTATCTGTTGTTACCCAGATGAGGATGTGTTCCCCTCTGAGTCGGGTTCCTCTCAAGGTTTCTTCCTCTTAAAACATCTTTGGGAGTTTTTCCTTGCCACCGTCGCCACTCAGTGGCTTGCTCAGTTGGGATAAATTCGCACCTTTAATATCTATATACCGTGTTGATATTTCTGTAAAGCTGCTGTAAGACAATGTCTATTGTAAAAAGCGCTATACAAATCAAATTGAATTTGAATTATATACTCAAATGCAATATATGTCTTAACTCAGAAGTGGGAAGTCGGAGCTCGGAGTGACATCATTTTCGACCTCCATGCTGCAACGTGGGGGGAAAAATGTGCACGTTAATCTTTTGTTAGCAACAAGCTAGCCTGCTAGCTGTGCTGAGTGACCACCCTCAAAATGGTGAACCGTATCATCAGCGTTAAAGCTTTAACGGGTGAAAATGTGTGTCTGTAGATTGACCTAAAGCTAATACTTTTGTGTATACATTTAAAGCTAAGAACTGCTGTTGTGTTTCCTGTTCATGTTTTAACATCACTTGTTGAACTCTGAGGTACTGGGAGTTGAGATGATCACCCCGAGTTCCTCAGTAGGAATTCCGAATTGAGATGTTTTGTTTGTTTTTTTTTCCTGACAGGAGGTCAGGAATTAATTATGAGTTATGAACATATCGCTTAATGAGCGATTAACATTGTTCTTCAGGAGGCAATGAACTGTTTAGTAGAGCTCGGGAAGGACAACATCTGAAAAGTATTCCCAACTGGAAATCTCATCGAGCAGGTGATCAGTAATCAGCAGAATCACACATCGTCAAGCTCGGCTGGTTATGTAGCGCAATAGATGTTTTCACTTTGGTCAGGATTACTTTAGCTTTCAGACTGCTAGTGCGAAATTGCGGCGGCTCATTGTTGTGTTATGTTCTCCATCTACACTCGTTCTGCTAGCTTTTGATGCTTGCTGTAATTTCTTTTGCTTTGTTTCCCCACGAGGCTCTCTGGTTTTTATATACTTTGAAAAAGGCAGTGGCTTGGTCTGAGAGAGTGAAAAACTGCCAGAATGATGACACGGTTCACTTCAGCATGGTTTTTTTTTTTGTTGTTGTTGTTTTTTGTTCCATTTTCCCCTCAGTGCATATCATGAGATTAGACTCGCATGTTGTACATCATTGATTGACTCACTGTATTGGACAGATAAAAGACCAAAAATCAGCAGAATCCGATCTACAGCTAATTGATCCTCCCAACCTAAATCAAAACCGTAAACGATCACTTTTTTTCTTTTTTCTTCTTTTAATGGCAGTGAAGTAAAGAACTTTTAGCTGATTAACTTGTAGTGCAAAGAAATGACTCCACCCCCCCACGGGTAGTAGGGGGTCAGTAACCCTGAACACATCGGTGGGGGTAACAGAGCATGATCTAATGAAATTCTCCTCACATTTGGACCGAAACCCTGAAGCTGTGCTACTCCGCACGATGGAGCAGGAAGATCTGCAGTTCATTACTGCCCCTAGATCCTTACATTTTACATTTATAGCATTTGGCTGATGCCCTTATCTGGAATGTCAGCCAAAAACATATCCTCATGCCAGGACAAGAATAACTACCACTACCCTCACTGCAAACAAATCACATCAAGTACCAAGAAACATCTTGAATACTGGCAAATTCACCTCAGCTTTCCCTGTTCGATTGTTTTTAGTTGTGATTATTATTATTTTTTAGAAAGAATGATCTGGCAGCAGAATAAGACAATGTAAAGCTTGCAATGTGTAAATATGTCTAGAAATAGATTTAGTGGTCTTATAGTTGTTATATAAAGAGCCCTTTTTAACCGTTGCAATGTGGCCATTTAACTGTAGAAGGTATAATTGCAATTTGGAGCGATCAGGTGATGGGAATCCTGCAGACGCTCCACAAAAGAACACGATCACATGACTAGCTTGCTCGCTCTAAATTTTAACTCCATTCCTCATATTGGGGCTTCTGGTGTTCAGTGCAATTAGATTATATTCATAATTAAGAGTACTGATCCTGCACATTTTTGCATCACAGTACATCATGTCACACTGTGTTCTCACCCCCCCTTACAACTTTTCCTTTATACAACATGTCTTCACTTGCTAAGCAAAAACACTGTTCGTGGGGAGTTAATGTGGGACTTGGCTCCAGCACTGTCACCATGTCAGTGGAAAAACCCTACACAAGTTCACATTGTCTCAAGTGGGTCAGAGGGGACTTCAGGACATTCCTTTATTTTCTGTGGCACAGAAAGAGACAGCAGAGTTCATGACCCCTACACACGAAAGGTCACACCCCTCCATCCTCCACACAAATGCACACACACCTTTCGGCTGTGGAATGCCAAAATATACCAAGGTCAGGACCTGGTAAACTAAAGTTATACCTCAGATTCATTACGCTGATGTGTACACAAGAGGAGCAAGCATGTTTAATAAATGAAGGAGAATCAATAATATGTTGTTTAAATGTAGTGATGAAATCTCTCTACTTCCAATTCATGTGGATCGCTCTCTTCTGTAGTCGTTTAAAAAAAGTGACACATTGACCTCATTTTCAGCATGCTTTTTATTTTGGCTTTGGGCAGTATTTAAAAAAAAAAAGCCTCTGTGGGTTATGATTACCCATAAACCCATTCAGTTTTCACTCAGAAATGTTTTCTTCTTGTAAGTATAAATTAGCCTTCATGCAGTGAGTGGTTAGTTCATCGGGCAATGACCGTGGTGTGGATCAGTGGAAATTTAATTATTGCAGATATTTGTTTTGTTGTCAGAAACCGTTTTTGGTGTTTTTATGGAAAACCCACCCTGGTGCGTGATCTTTATTTCTGTTTTGCGAACGCAAGTTGCCAGAAACACAAGTGAAGTAATATTGAAAAGGCCAAAAGTTCTAAAATTCAGCATAAAACTCAACACGTGAAAACTTGCCAATAAAGTACAACAAACTCATAACAAGATATACTTACACAATATATACAGTCTATATACAGATGCATTCAGTGCATCACCGTTTGTTCTGTCCGGTTTCACCCTTCAGTCTCCTCTTCAGGAGGTGAAATACTGGGCAACTGGGTAAAGGTCTGGTGATGGGCGTGGCCAGTCTAAAACCTTCCACTACCCCCCCAATGAAGTCCGTTGTTGAGTTGGCAGTGTGTTTTGCTGCATGATGAAGTTCCTCCTGATTCATTTGTATGCGTTTCTCTGTAAATTGGCAGAAAAAAAAATATTCCCGTAAACTTCTGAATTCTTGAGAAATGGGTGTGTTCAACCAAAAGGTTCTATGTTCCAAATTGTTTAACACTTCTGATCTATTGCCTCATGTTCATCATTTGATCTCATAAACCAAATATCTCAAGTGTGTAGCAAAAACAAAGGAATTGGCCTTGCCGTTCCAATACTTTCCAAGGGGACTGTACCTGACACATGCTTGCATTCGAGTAATGTTTGCACCTAATAAATTCTGATCTCCGACTAGGACAAACCAAAGAAAACTCGACGCAGAACATGCGACAGTCTCCTCTACCCTGAGTTCAGCAAGTAATATCAAATCTGCTGCTGCTCAGCATGAACAGTAAACAAAGTAGCACCTCTTAGCTTTTGAACGGGTTATACTGTAAATACAAGTATTTACTTTGGATCAATCAACAGACTCTCTTATAAAATCTATAAAGCTTACCATACAGTTTGTTGTAACTGGCTAGCTTGTTGCTAACAAAAGACAAACATGAAGGCATCCATGGTTTTACCCCCAGTCCATAGCTCGAACCCATGGAGGTAGAAAATGACACAGTTCTGAGCTCGCACTTCTGCCTTACCTTGTCAAATGCAGCATTACTGTTGAGGACCTTCCTTTGACATAATTATCATCTAAAGGTGCATTCACACACACGGTGATTCGCAGTGACAAAGTGACCAGAGGCCATTCATTTTCAATGACATCTGGTGAGTTCCGGCAGCAAGAGCGACAGCGACCATCGGTGACTTGATGTAAGCGTGTCCAGTGTAGGGCTGAGACAGTGGCAGTTATTTACCACCAGAGCAGTGGGGTGGATGGAGGATGTGAGATTTTATTAATTAAATAAACTAAAGTGATATTTTAGCACTTCCTTCATTGAAACAAGTCAATACAGCCTTGTTGTGTCCTGTTGTTGCAATGAGAAACAGCCTGAGGGAGCTGTGGGATACGGTATCTCGCGCTTCTCAGGTGAATACTTTTATTTCTTTTACAAGTGTAGTATACCATAAGCCTATAAACTTTGAAAGAAATACCAGTAGGACGGCAACTTAAATAATGTTAACAATCTATCTAAATATTAAATAAAATAAAAACGCGGCTGCCTAATACCCCCTAATCCCCCTCGTTCCGACATATTGCGTCATGCAAATTTATTGGTTCACCTCTTTCGTTCCAAAATGTTCCCTGATCGACAATTCATCACAGCGGCAAAACCCCAAGTGAACTAGCAGAATTCGCCTGACTGGATTTTACCGCGCTCAAACAAACCTGCGCCAAACTAACAGACAACCCCATATAAGGGGTTTGATTATGAGTATGTAATTTGTGCAGTAATATAAAATCTCCTGCTATATGGTAGACTATAAATACAAATTAATATTGCAGCTCGTTGTTGTATTTATTATTATTATTATTATTATTATTATACTTGTGTATATAGAATGTTGTACTCTGTACTTGTCATAGTGCCCACTCAAGCAGAAACATTAACATGGCATGTGATATGACACCACAGCCCTAGCAACATGAGAAAGTTCAGAAAAGTTTAACTTTATGCAAATTTGGAGCGACTTGGTGCAGCAACAACCAACGGGAGTGAAGACATTAGAGCGCATGTGATCCATAGCCACCCGTGCTCACTGGCAGAAGCAGCGCCATTGCATCAATAGCCAATTAGCTTAGGATCTTAGTGAGTTTAAAGCAGAATCATAAATAAATAATAAAAGACGTAATAATGAAACCTTCACTCTTTGTTGCAATCGAGCAAAATCCCAGTGTAGCTCCTATCTTGGGTTGATGTCTGGGAAAGAGCTGCACCAAACCTGGAAACATGGAGGCCACGGCCGAAGAGCTGCGGTCCGGCTCCCGGTCACCATCGAGCATATAGTGAATGACACCCTGATGGTGACGCTCAGTTATAGCAGCTACACTGGGATTTTGTTCAATTGCAACAACAAGTGAGTGTTTTCATTATTATTATTATTATTATTATTTATTATTATTATTATTATTATTTTGCTTTAAACATGCTAAGGCCATAAGCTAAGCTAATTGGCGCTTGCGCTTTTGCATCTCGTAGGATATGATGCATACATGCACTGGTGAATTGTATATAAGATCGCTCTCCCTCCAGAATGTTTAATTTTAGCGGCAAGAAAACTGGTTTGTTGTCAAAAGTGGAATGTTAGTTGCCCCACCCATGTCACTATGGCAACAAGTAGTAGGAACGCCTGCTGGTGACTTGCAGCAATAAAATCGCGTTATGTGTGAATGCACCTTAACCCGAGTAACCGAAAATACAGAGTAACCCCCCCCAAACACACACACAAAGCCAGCCCTGTTTGTCTTCTCTCTGATTTTACACCATCAGGATTGTGTCTGTTCTTCTTTCCACTGTTATTAATCTGTTTTCTAATCTTCATTCCTCTGCATGCATGGTCACTCACTGGGACAACTAACTGTGTTTGTTAACAACTCTTCTGCCTGATCCTGGGCACTGAGCTGAGCCAACACTGATCTTTTCTCATGGACATTCATGCATAATCCACATCCAGCTGAACCCACAGTGGAGCTTTATGTGGGCGAATAACAACATGCTGTGGCTGACATGGAGGATTTGCAAAACCTTATTCAGCGGTTTGCTACATTTCTTTACAGGATGTCAGTGACATAGATTAGACTGTTTAAAAGGTTGTTGCCTGAATGTGTATAATGTAACTGGTTCCTTTGGATTAGACTTGCTATGTGCTCTCCAGACTTGCATTGCTGGTGCTTTTCTACCGAACATCATGGCAAGGAATTAAATCAGAATTTAGTACTATCAGTGTTGGTTTCCTCTTCATCACGAAGAACAGTGACCTTGGAAAAGCACTATACAGTGAGGGGGAAAAAGTATTTGATCCCCTGCTGATTTTGTACGTTTGCCCACTGATAAAGAAATGATCAGTCTATAATTTTAATGGTAGATTTATTTGAACAGTGAGAGACAGAATAACAACAAAAAAAATCCAGAAAAACGCATGTCAAAAATGTTATAAATTGATTTGCATTTTAATGAGGGAAATAAGTATTTGACCCCTCTGCAAAACATGACTTAGTACTTGGTGGCAATCACAGAGGTCAGACGTTTCTTGTAGTTGGCCACCAGGTTTGCACACATCTCAGGAGGGATTTTGTCCCACTCCTCTTTGCAGATCTTCTCCAAGTCATTAAGGTTTCGAGGCTGACGTTTGACAACTCGAACCTTCAGCTCCCTCCACAGATTTTCTATGGGATTAAGGTCGGGAGACTGGCTAGGCCACTCCAGGACCTTAATGTGCTTCTTCTTGAGCCACTCCTTTGTTGCCTTGGCCGTGTGTTTTGGGTCATTGTCATGCTGGAATACCCATCCACGACCCATTTTCAATGCCCTGGCTGAGGGAAGGAGGTTCTCACCCAAGATTTAACGGTACATGGCCCCGTCCATCGTCCCTTTGATGTGGTGAAGTTGTCCTGTCCCCTTAGCAGAAAAAACACCCCCAAAGCATAATGTTTCCACCTCCATGTTTGACGGTGGGGATGGTGTTCTTGGGGTCATAGGCAGCATTCCTCCTCCTCCAAACACGGCGAGTTGAGTTGATGCCAAAGAGCTCCATTTTGGTCTCATCTGACCACAACACTTTCACCCAGTTGTCCTCTGAATCATTCAGATGTTCATTGGCAAACTTCAGATGGTCATGTATATGTGCTTTCTTGAGCAGGGGGACCTTGCGGGCGCTGCAGGATTTCAGTCCTTCATGGCGTGGTGTGTTACCAATTGTTTTCTTGGTGACTATGGTCCCAGCTGCCTTGAGATCATTGACAAGATCCTCCCGTGTAGTTCTGGGCTGATTCCTCACTGTTCTCATGATCATTGTAACTCCACGAGGTGAGATCTTGCATGGAGACCCAGGCCGAGGGAGACTGACAGTTCTTTTGTGTTTCTTCCATTTGTGAATAATCGCACCAACTGTTGTCACCTTCTCACCAAGTTGCTTGGCAATGGTCTTGTAGCCCATTCCAGACTTGTGTAGGTCTACAATCTTGTCCCTGACATCCTTGGAGAGCTCTTTGGTCTTGGCCATGGTGGAGAGTTTGGAATCTGATTGATTGATTGCTTCTGTGAACAGGTGTCTTTTATACAGGTAACAAGCTGAGATTAGGAGTTCTCCCTTTAAGAGTCTGCTCCTAATCTCAGCTGTACAAACCTGTATAAAAGACGCCTGGGAGCCAGAAATCTTTCTGATTGAGAGGGGGTCAAATACTTATTTCTCTCATTAAATTTTTTAACATGTGTTTTTCTGGATTTTTTTTGTTGTTGTTATTCTGTCTCTCACTGTTCAAATAAATCTACCATTAAAATTATAGACTGATCATTTCTTTGTCAGTGGGGAAACGTACAAAATCAGCAGGGGATCAAATACTTTTCTTCCCTCACTGTAATAGACTGAACCATATGAAATGTGGAATTTAAATCCAGTTTTCTTTCATAGTGTGATCTATTTCTAAGTGAAGCAGCATATTTTGGCCGACCGGGACAAGTGAAGTTTGATGAAAATGGCTGGTGAATGTTGGACATTCCAAAAACAAACTCCGTAGCTTCTTTCTGCGTAATGACTATAACCTATAACCTCTATAACTATAACCTCTGTCAAGAGCATTGCTGTATCTCTGTTCTTTGGGTGCGCAGGATGCATTTTTGTTCCTCTGAAACTTGACACCTCAGGATAATGCGTGAGCACACGTTTTATTTTTAAATTATGTCTGTCCTGCTGGCTGATGCATGTTTCTTCTGCTTGTTCTATAGGTCAGCTTTTGTAAACGGTCTCTGTTAGTGATGTACAAATACTGATTTAGATCTGTTTTTGAAGGCTGCTTCTTTCGGCTCTGGTATTTCACACTGCAGCTAATCGGAGAGTCTCGTTTAGAAGAGTGCAAACCACGGTTGTTTAATGATGGTGGTGACTCCAGTGCCAAAACACAAATTCACACTTGTCCTCTGCAAGCATATTGTCCTTTTCACTCTGATGGTTTTTTGAGGGAGAAGGGGCTGTGACATGACCTGACCGGTTCTTATATTTGTATAATTGGTCTTTATAGGTGTACACTGTCAGTAAAAATCAAAAGCACCGCACTTTAGTGGAGGATTATTGACAGAACTATTTTTTTTCTTTTGAAATGATTAGTATAAATCAATTCGGCACAGCCTGATGAAGGACGTGAGCTACCAAAGTTATTTTAAAAACCTGCCCTGATTTGATTGGTGGTTAGAGTATTGAAGGGTTAAAGAGCAAATCTAGCAGCCGTTTTTCCTGTGGTAATGCCACCATGTTTAAACACCGTGTGTCACTGACCACTGACTGACTGGCAACGTATTACTGGTGGTGGCTCACCCACAGAACAACACTGTTGTTTATTTGTCAGGAGAAGTTCTATAGAGGTGTGTGTTTTGGTCATTTACAAAGCTCAGAATCATGACTCCATTAATACCGCGCCACTGATCACAACTCGTGTCTTCAGTCAAATTGAAGCCATATCTGTTCTACAGCACAGGCTGAGTGGGCTCTCTCCTGTCTTTGTTTTCACCATGTGTGCATTTACTTATGAACCGATTCAGCACTGAACACAAGTTAAGTGTTAAAAACGCAGATAACCACCAGGAATGTGGAAAGCATCCTCAGCTTGTTTTTGGTCAAGCTAATAACCTTTATTTGATTGTGCGTAGAGCTGCAACAATTAATGGACGATAATTGATGATGAAAATGGTTGTAAATGGATCTCATTATGGATTAGTTGGTCTGCGCGCGGCACGGGGGAGATTTACTCACCACGTTACTTCTGTTCCGAAAACAAGCCTCGGAGAGAAAATACTCAAGTTGAAGTACTGTACACGTACACTGTGTACTCTACTGTCTAGTGTGTGGGTTTTAGAAAGGTAAGCCATGTGTCTGCGGAGTTTGCATGTTCTCCCCGTGTTGCGGGGGTTTCCTCCGGGTACTCCGGTTTCCTCCCCCAGTCCAAAGACATGCACGGTAGGTTGATTGGCAGCTTGGTAAATTGTCCGTAGTGTATGAATGGGTGTGTGAGTGTGTATGTGATTGTGCCCTGCGATGGACTGGCACCCTGTCCAGGGTGTACCCCGCCTTGTGCCCGATGCTTCCTGGGATGGGCTCCAGGTTCCCCGCGACCCTGAAGCAGGAATAAGCGGTTGAAGATGGATGGATGAATACAACACTAGTGGGTTTTTACTAACCGGAAGTATTAGCCGCTTCTAGGCGATGGCGCGTGACGTCATCTGCACACTAGCATTAGCAGACAATCAGGTTCACGGACAATGACTTTCTTCGGTTTACTGTCCGCGTTACCTTTTATTCACAACGTGACCTCAGTTACCATCAGACGGAGATGAAATCGTCATGTGACTGAGGAAGAAAGTGTGTGACCTCTAAGTCCTCTAAGGCAGGGGGAGATTTAATATTAAACACCGCCGAGGTTTATAAACTTTATGAAGTGGAGTTTGTGGAGCACGGAAGCATGACCGTGATGCTGTCGCGAGGCGTTAAAAGGTAAATTCTGTTGTTTATTATAACGGGAGTGATGTGTCGGTAAAGAGCGCGCGTTGCTCCTCACGCGCCATGCTGACGCGGGGATACACAGACGGAGTGCGATGTAAGTAAGTGTGATGTAATGTCTAAAACACTATGATCAAAAGTAAACACATGTAAAATAATATCTAAAGACAAAGAGTAACAGAAACCACAAGGTGCAGTGAAAGGGAGTTTTTATTATTCATTTAGGATGGTAGTTTAATTCTGTGCTTTTTGTGCATCCATAAAAATAATTCTCTCTCTCTCTCTCTCTCTCTCTCTCTCTAAAAAATGTGTGTATATGTATGTGTGTGTGTGTGTGTATATATATATATATATATTATATATATATATATATATATATATATATATATATATATATATATATATATATATATATATATATATATATATATATATATATATATAAAATATATAAATTTTCATGAATTCTCAAAAAGCCCAGAATTAAACTACAGTCCTAAAAGAATAATATATTCTTGTGTCTTGGGTTTTTTTTCTGTTTTGGACAAACAGTTGTGTAAAGTTTTAGACTGAATTTACATTTGTAACACTCAGTTTGTGGATTTTATTTTAAACAAACAAACAAAAAAAAAAGGCACCGAAAGTTTGCGCCGCCCCATCCGATTAATCGAGTGATTGAAAATAGAATTGGCCAACTAATCGATTATGAAAATAATCGTTAGTTGCAGCCCTAATTGTGTGCAGTTGTATAGCAGATTGATAATAATCGGACTTTTCAATACAGTGTACAATGTACTTATAGGGAGAGCAGTGAAATGAAGCTTTGGGCTCCAGTGAATGAATGATGTCCAGCTTGACATATTCCTGCTCAGTAATAGAGATTATGGCTGTATTTGTTGATTTGATTGATTAATTTTTGATTGATTTTTGTAAATTCAGTTACCACTGCAGTGTGCCATATACTCCCTAATTAGGCTCCAGACTTTGGCCATTTCAGGTGCTGATTAATAATATTTAACGCTTCTTGCATGCAAGTCTTTTTTTTGTGCGATTTCCTCTTCATTTCAGCACTGAGCTTTACCTTATGAGTTTTATGGGTGACACCAAATGCAAATTGGCGGTACGGTGTTTGTGCCTGCTAATTTATGCGTGATTTGTATTGCAGGCGTAAATACACACGAAGCAAGTATTTACACTCCACATTATTATGGATTGACAAATGAGCACCACTGTTATTAAATTAGCTGGAGTTCCTCTTTAAACTGTCCTATAAGGTGCTTGTGGTAGTACTGATGATTAAATGTGTCCTCCCCATTGTGCAGGAGGTGGTCAGATGGGTTGCCAAGTCTGATTGCAGCTGGGCGATTGAAGAATTCTGACCTTTCTCTCACTTGTGCTGATCATTTTATACTGTTTACCTGATAGAACAGCAAGGCAAGCTTGGGAATTCCTTCTGGAGAATGGTGGAGTTTAGAAGTGGGCTCTAGTGCACTAGACTGACATGCATCAGTTGATAGGATGCAAGTTGTAACAAAAATGTCAATGTTCCATCCAAGGCATTGTTGGCCCTCAAAAACCTTACAATTTCCTTTCAAATAAGGCGTTTGTCTATATTATGACCACCACATCTCATTCAACCACCTAGCTGCTGGCAGCCTCCCAAGAATTACTCTCATACAGTCAGAAAACACTTCTAGTATCAAAAAACAAACCAACTCATAGGCCATGCCGGCCTCAAGCAAGACCACCAGGTTGTAAATCCTACAGCTGCTCCTGCATCAATCTTTCTGCAGAATCTCATGCTTTATCCACCATCTGCTGTCTGTCCACCTTTGCTGCACCAGAACAAAATCAAAAGCCTTATTGACTTTTGGTGAATTCAGTCATCAAGGAACTTGTTAGAGTAGTTTAGAGAAATGTCGGTTAATCGTGGTCTCATTATTGATATTTTTCTGATTATAACTCCTTGAGGAAAATAAGGGACTCGAACCCTTCAGTTGTTGACGAGGAAGCTGCTTGGATAGTGTAGTAAATACTTGTTACACCACGGCCAGCAGATGGCACTTTGGCACGGGTCCTGACGAGTCACGTGACTTTTTGTTTTGGGTCGCTCGCTTCCTGCTTGAGTATTTAGTTGAAGTGTCTTTAATTTGCCCCAGGTGTCCATGGTTTTGTTGTGATTATGTTTACCATTTAAACCCCTCGGTTACGGAGCACTTGGTATTATTGGTTGTATCGTTTGTATAGTTGATGTTTGTTTCCATGCCATGATTCCTGTTTCTCGTTTTCCGGTGAAGACCGCGTTTTCTTTGATTGTGAGTTATGTGTCTAATAAAGACTTTTGATCTGCACCTGCATCCGCCTCCAGTCCCGATCAGGTACAATACTTGGTGTAATTTTGATTAATTTTACCCGTGTTTGTGTGGAAAATGGATCGCTTCAGATTTGATAATGGGTAGCTTATCAGGATGGCTGGTTAACATTGTGATGGTTTAAAATAATTGAATGCTGTGTTCTTTGTGTACACACATCTATCCACAGCAGGAACAGTAGTGAGGAATTTTACACAGGTGGAAACATCTACTGGGTAGCCTTAGAATGAATGAATGAATGAATGTATTTATTTATTTTTGCCTCTTGCTATGGCGATATGGGAGACACGTGAACTGCTTTTCTGATTTAAAAAAAAAATAATAAAAACTTTCAGACAAAGCAGCACTCTGACCAGACGTGAATAAAATTTTCCTGCTGGAAAAGTCGATTCACAGAAGGGGGAAAGGACATGGTATTTGAAAGATGCATTTGTTTCTGGTAACACTTACCTTGAGTCAGTTTTACCTAGGTGAACTTTGACCTGTGAATTTTCTGACAATCCTCAGAGAGCCAATAGAAGACAAGACAGCAGGACGGTGGTCTGTTTCTGTAGCAAAAAATAAATAAAAATGTGGGCTCTTCGGTCACGCAGGATTTTTGACTTTCTGCATTCTTACTGTTGCCTGGTCTGCAAAAAACTAATCGTCCATTGAGTGTGATGGGTGATGCATGTTTATCTAAAAACAGTGAGCTGTTTAGTCAGTGTTACAGATTTAACAAGCGAATGTGAGCGTACGTTCATGGATCTGAACAAAAATGCACACATACCCTGTATGTGTGTGTGTATGTGTGGGTGTATATATATATATACACACACACACACACACACACAGCATAACTCATTTAGACGTAAGATCACCCTGAGTGGGAATTCCAAGTTGAATGGATTTATTTGGTGTTTCCATTTTGGAGTTACATCCTTTAGTCGAATGCAGCACTATTCTATAGCAGGGTCAAAAAGGTTCCCAGAGCTATGGCTCATGAATTAATATCAGCCCTAATTTATACAGTGGAAATTTTCCTGAAGCTTTAGAGTTCTTGCAAAAAAGCCCTGCAGTGGAAATGTGCGTCACAGGATCACCACCTTGTCCAAGATCAGTCCATGATCAGTGTAGCTAGTGCCACACATTTTATATCAGGCTGCTCTTAGTTTATTTAACTTTCTTTATTGAAAGGTGTTTTTTCTCTCTCTCTCTCTCTCTCTCTCTCTTTATTTTAGCATACTCTATAGAGCCAGGAGACCCACCACTGTTGCAGAGACAGCTGCAGACCTCCAGGTCTGGCATTCAGCAGATCATTGAATGTTTTCGCACAGGTACTGTACTTATTATTTCAAATGTGTTTACGCTCATGACCTTCCAAGAGTTGGGGAAGAGGCAGGGGCTAAAGCAAAGTGGATTATGGTTCAGCAGCATTGATCTGCCCATTTGTGCCCTTTTATAGGTACTACACAATTGAAACACATATTACTCAAAGAGGTGGACACAATATTTGAGTGCAAGCTCTGTCGGAGCCTTTTCCGTGGACTTCCTAACTTAATCACACACAAGAAGTTCTACTGCTTTCCGAGGAAGCCAGAATCAGAAGGTCTGTCCTAAAGTCCACACATTTGTACTATATTTTGATTATGATCTGAAAAGAGTTATTAAGCTGTCTCCTCTCATTTTTCTAGCACTCTCAGGAAACTGCAGGCAGAGTATCGGCATTAAAGAGCTCCTGGAGGTTACTTATCCCTGGCCCAAACAGGCGGAGGATGTGGTGCAACTGGAGCCCATACCAGGCAACCAGAACGCTGTGTTTCAACATCTGACTTCACAGAGTACTGTGGACATTCACTCTCCCTCCCAAAGCTCCAGCCACAGTCTGGAAGACTGGAAACACAACCAACCAGAGGGCCAAGGGGAAGACCCGGGGCAACATAATACAGGTGAAGAAAGCGAGAACGAGGAAGCAAATGAAGGAGATGGTGAAGCACACGCAGACAAAGATGCTCAAGGAGATGAAGATAAGGAGGAACCGGAGGATGCAGGTGAGGAGGAGGAGGAGGTGATTGATGGTGACATGGATGATGTGAATATCACATGCTGCCTGTGCAGCAAAAACTTCAGTTCGTGGCGCAGCGTACGCCGCCACTGCCGTGAAGTGCACAAGCAAAGGCTAGAGGAGCTGCACAAGTTTACGGAGACTCACACAGTGCCCACCAGCCTGCTGTCTGTGGTGAAGGAGCGCCATGAACACTCACCAGGGCCCAGTGGAAAATGCTGCCCAGTGTGTTTCAAAACCTTTGCCACCAAAGCCAACGTCCGGCGCCACTTTGATGAGGTGCACCGTGGCCTCCGGCGTGACCTGATTACACTTGATATCTCCATGAAGTCAAGTGATCTGGAAGTCGTGCCTGCTGGCCCCTGTGGCCCTTGCTCTCCTAAACCTAAAATAGTTTCTCCCCTATCCCAGTACAACCTGGCCACCGGCAAGTGCCTCCTGTGCAAGAGGAGCTACAGCACACAGGCACGGCTCAAGAGGCACATGCGTTTTGTTCACAAGATCGTCGCTGGCAAAAGTACTGTGTCCAGCTCTTCAACTGGCAAAAAAAATCAATCTGAGGAGGGTACTGACACCACGCATGCCCTCAAGAAGCCTCAGGAGGAGGACAAAGGTGAGAAATCTCCAGTGACGCGTAAGCCCAAGCTCACTGTGGGCTTTGACTTTAAACAACTCTTCTGCAAGCTGTGTAAGCGGCAGTTCAGCTCACGCCAGAATCTTGCCAAACACATCGAGCTGCACACAGATAGCGGCGGTGATATTTTTATTAAGTTCTACCGCTGCCCCCTGTGCCGCTATGAGTCTCGCCGCAAGCGTGACGTGCTGCGTCATGTTGCTGTCGTGCACAAGAAAAACTCTGCCTACCTGGCCAAGATCCTGCCGGGCCTGGAGAGCCGCGCTGTAAGGAAGCCTGCTGAAACCGTGCTTGGCACTTCAGTAAAACGTGGCCATCCAAAAAACCCAGATGGCCATCACAAAGGAGACACCACATCATCACACAGCCTGCAGAAGGTCAGCCCTCCGTCTTCCGTGCCCCCTGTAATCCGAAAACAGCATGTTCCACCCCCCTCACCACCCGTCACACGCAGGCAAAGTCTTTCTCTTCACACTTTGTCCGTCACGTGCAACCAGACCTCAAACGGAACGTACAATGGTGAAGAGCCACAGAACAGCACAGAAGTGCGTGTCGCCAAGAATGTCTCGCTGCACACATGTGACGTGTGTGGCCACGCCTTTAACAAGAAGGTCTACCTGGATTCGCATAAGAGGAGCCACCACAATGCACCCAAGACTAATGGCAGAACAGTGGGTGTGAGCACACGCTCCAAATCCCTTCTTTGGTGAGTGGCAAGGTTCTGCTGTACAGAGGGAAGGTGTGATTATACTGTTAGCTGAGCCAGCCTCTCGCTTACTAAGTGATCAAGGTATAAAGGTCCAAATGGGAGTTTTGTTAAGCGTGGACCAAGTTGAAGCTCTGACAGGAACCTAACAGGTGTGTAAATGTGTTCCCAGGGCCAGTCCATCTCTGCTATGCCTCTTGTAGTCAGACTTTAATAAGGGAACTGAGCCAGGCCTTCTACCCAGCAGAAAAAAACGATTCTCTCTGTAAGGCTCCCGAAACGATTTCGTACCATTTTATCCCCTAAAGTTTTAAATGTCTTCTGGTGTTTGACGTTGTCGGACCAAGCAGGAGGCAATAGAGGGGTTTTCTTTCAAAAGTAATTAAGTTAGCTCATCCATGTCGTTGCACACAGCACTTGGTCTAAGGCCGACTTCAAACCTTTTCCCCTTCACTGTTTTTTTTTTTTTTTAGTCAAGACCGATGCAATCGTTGTACACCTTACTAATGTGAGAGGATGGTAGGAGGTGCGGCTTCTAGGATGGTATAATATTGGAGAGTTCAAGTGTCAATCATTCCAGATTAACGTTACGACTGGCTCATCGGCCATTTTTTGAAGGGTTAAAAACACCACCACAGACATTTGATGATCTGTTGGGTGCTGCAGCTACGAAACAGATGGCGTCACCGTGTTTAACCAGGCTTATGGACCGTGCTCTGTTGTCCCACATCTGATTTTTCTTTCTTTTTTCAGATCCCTTTTGGGGAAACACTGGGTTTCTGGCAGCAAGGCAGTAATAAAGAGCTGATAAATGTCAAATATGAGGAAGAACTGGACCATCGAATAATGCTGCAGTTGTAAATACCTGACTATACTGGTTCATAGCTTTGGTACTTTGATGGACTTATATAGGTAATAAATAAGTTTGTTTGTTCCCTTTGGCTACCCATCTGTCTAGCCTGCCTAGACTTCTCAGCGGATGTTGTAATTGAACTGCATTCGAGGTGTTAACCACTATTCCACAAGGAAAAAAAACGATCAATTCTCCTATTAGACCTGCCTGCAGATATTAATAACTGCAGTGTCACAATCTCAGTCAAGAAGAGGACAAAAACTACTGTTCCAGGATCCAGTTGTGGTGGATCAGCCCCAGGCCACGTGGGGAAGCTCTGGAGTGAAATGCTGTAGCGGTGGTGCTAATGAGACGTGGACAGTACGTATAACTCATTGGTATTCAATGCAAATATATATTTCCTTTTTATTACCGAAGGGGGGGAAAAAGACCCACAGCCACTGGAATATTTCATATATTTTTGTTTTTGGCCCTTATACAGCCGTTATTTAAGTTAAAACAAAATCATGTCCAAGGAGAGATCACTCTCATATATGTATTAAATCAAAGGTCCAGAAAGACACGTCAACAGACACTTTTTTATTAAAATACAAGGATTATATGTGAAATGATTACAGTACATTTCCCACACATTATCTAATGCTGAACATCCAGTATGTTTGTGTTGAGAAGATGGAGTTGGTTTTACTCATCATTTCTTAAGCATTTCCCCACATTTCTACAAGATGTCCCGTTGTCCACAGCAACATTATTATTTCCTGCCGAATTGAACTGGGGGATTCATGATGTTTCAACGGACCTCTTTTGGTTTAATATATATTATTAGTGATGATCGTTATAGAGCTATACTTTTCTAACATGGGCTGAATGAATATCCAATTACAAACTATTTTTTTCCATCAATAAAAAAAAAAATTGGGTATCTAGTCTCCGTGTCTTATTTGCAGCCATATTACAATAGTGTAAACAGAAAATCTAGTGCAACTGTCATATTTGTGATTTTCAGAATAAAGTAAATTGAATAGAACGGCACTCCACATGTATGCGTTACATTTTATGTAATAAATCTTTTGTAAGCTATGAGTATTGAAGATTCTGTTTTATACAGCGTAGGGGAGAAAATAAAAAGTGCCATGTTGTAGTGTAGTCATTTGGTAGATGCCCTTATCCAGAGTGACTTACATTTATACAACTTTGGTGAATGGGAAAGTCTCTGAAGAACACTGAACTCATTGTCATGTTCATGAAACCAGTTTGAGACCACGTTTTCTTTGTGACATGGTGCATTATCGTGCTGGAAGTAACCATTAGAAGATGGTCATTTGTGGCCATGAAGATGGAGATGATCAGCAACAATACTCAAATAGGCTGTGGCACTCAAGCCATGACTGATCACCGTCCAGGCCCAAAGCATGCCAAGAATCATTCCCCACACCATTACACTGCCTCCACCAGCCTGGACCGGTGACACAAGGCAGGTTAGATCCATGGATTCATGCTGTTGGTGCCAAGTTCTCACTCCACCATCTGTGTGCTTCAGCAAAAATCCAGATTCAACAGACCAGGCTACGTTTCTCCAGTTTTCACCTGTCCAGATTTGGTAAGCCTGTGCTCACTGCAGCCTCAGATTTCTGTTCCTGGCTGACGGAAGAGGAACCCGACTTGGTCTTCAGCTGTTGTAGCCCATCTGCCTCAAGGTTCGACGTGTATTCTGGTGTGTGTGTGTGTGTGAGAGAGAGAAAATCCCAGGAGATCAACAGTTATAGAAATACTCAAACCAGCCTGTTTGGCCTCGACATCTGTGCCAGAGTCAAAATCACTTGCATCACATTTTTCCCCATTCTGATGGTTGATGTGAAAATGGTCTGGCTGGATAACTGAATGTGCAGGTATACAGGTGTTTCTATTAAAGTGGACAGTGAGTTTATTTTTACTAAAACACCAAATGTCATGCAGTGTGAGAGTAAGACAGTATGTGGGCATGGCAAGTGAGTGAGCATGGAATCATAATTGTAGCAAGGAAAGGAAAAATGGTTCGAACGCCATCCCACCCCTTACAGATCTGGTCCTACTGGTCCTTCGATTGTTATTTTTGGTTTTAAATTTGAAATAAAGGAAGAAAAACAATGTTCAAAATGAATTAGTTGACTCCTGTTATTAACACTGTCTTGAGTGATGATAAATGTTATGTGGGCAAATGTGTCCCACTGGACCCTGTTCCCACTTGTTCGCAGTGCTGTCCACATAGGTGTAATAATCTAAATATAAGCCTGAGACTGACTTTCCTTCATTGGGTATGACATATATTTTATTGTTCACACGTGCACGCAGAGAGCAACAAGTTCTTTCATTTTTTCAGTGTCTTCAGTAGAGGGCACTAAACCCTCACTAAGAACATTCTTCTCTGCACGTTCGTCTTCGTCCAGAACGCAAGACACGAGGAGTCGTGTATACACTGCTGCTGTCTGTACACGCTTCTCATCTTCATGCATCGCTTTCTTACTTTTTACTCTCTTAGGCAAGCTTAGTATTCCAAATGTTCCAAATAAAGCAACCTACCTGTACGTCACACAGATAGATTAGATCCCTGACGTGATCTACTGCGGCTTTGCAGAGACACATTTTCAGTTCTCAACACAGACTGAGTCACGCAAAACACCGCAACAAGCAACACGGCACGCGCGCAATGCCTTGCCTTCCAACACGTTTCAGTGGGGAAAAGTGTTACTCATCACAGACATTCCTCAGTCATGGCTGAGTAGCTGGAGAAGACGCTGTCCGAGGTGAGAGAGAGAGGGAGAGAAGGAGTGTGAGAGGGGGGAGGGAGAGAAAGTGAGTGAGAGAGAGAGGGAGGGAGTGAGAGAGGGAGGGGAGGAAAAGAGGGAGTGAGAGGGGTGAGAGAAGAGAGAGGGAGGGGTAGAGAGGGAGAGTAAGGGACAGAGAGGGAGTGAGAAAGGGAGGGAGGGGTAGAGAGGGAGAGTAAGGGACAGAGGGAGTGAGAAAGGGGAGGGAGGGAGAGAGGGAGGGAGGGAGGGTGGGAGAGTGAGGGAGGGAGCGCGAGGGGAGAGAGGGAGTGAGAGAAAGGAGGGAGGGAGAGTGAGAGGGAAGAGGTGGGAGGAGAGGAGTGGGAGAGAGCAGGAGAGAGTGAGAGGGAGAGAGAGAGGGAGAGAGTGAGAGGTGAGTGAGTGAGTGGTGAGAGAGAGGGTGGGTAGAGAGAGGGGTGAGAGGGTGAGAAAGGGAGGGAGGGGTGAGAGTGAGAGGAGGTGGGAGGGAGGGAGTGAGAGAGAGAGGTAGAGTGAGGAGAGAAGGAGTGTGAGAGGGGGAGGGAGAGAGAGTGGTGAGACAGGAGAGTGTGAGAGATAGTGTAAGAGAGTAGTGAGGGAGGGAGAGGGAGTGAGGAGGGAGGTAAGGGAGAGGGAGTGGGAGGGAGAGGAGTGAGAGAGGAGTTGAGGGAGGGAGAGAGGTGAGAGGGAGTAAAAGGAGGGAGGGGAAAAAAGAGAGAGGGAGGGAGTGAGGTGAGTGAGAGGGGGAGGGAGGGAGGGAGGGAGAGAGGGAGGAGGAGAGGGAGTGAGAGAGAGGGGGGGGAGGGTAGAGAGGGAGGGAGAGAGTGAGAGGGAGGGTGGGAGAGAAGGAGTGTGAGGGGGGAGAGAGAGAGTGAGGTGAGAGGAGAGTGAGAAAGAGAGTGTGTGAGGTGAGAGGTGAGTGAGGAGAGAGGAGTGAGAGGGGAGTGAGAGAGAGGTGGTGAGAGAGAGAGAGATGAGAGAGACAGAAAGGGTGTGAGTGAGAGAGAGAGTGAGAGGGAGGGAGGAGTGAGAGGGAGAGTAAAGGGAGAGGCAGGGGAGAGAGGAGGGGAGAGAGGGAGGGAGGAGGAGAGAGAGAGAGAGAGAGAGAGAGAGAGAGAAAAAAGAGAGAGAGAGAGAGAGGAAGACCAGTGACAGTCGTGGAGACTGGTTTTGTGATTGGTTTGGCGGTCTCGCGCTCAATGCGTTGTTCTCTTCAGCACCAAAGCGCGAGCGTCTTAACGCACCATCAGCAGCATCCAGGAAACTAAACGAGGTAGGGCTGAAGATCTCCCTTACTTGCATTTTACTAACATCATACTTTTGTTAGAAAACACATTTCACAGGCGCGTGAGGTTGCCGTAATGTGTCACGCGCTCTGAAATTCCGAATCAGTGGGGGGCGATCATTACCCCCTTATTTATTTCTTTTCTTTCTCTTTTCCCCCTCCAAAGATATGATGTAGAATATTACTATGCAGTGCTATAATAACGTTGCTTTCAGTAATGCCTAAACTAAAGAGCTGTATGTTTATCGATGAGGTGACTTGCTGAGGTCTGCAGTGAAGTTAGAGACGTGTAGCAGCTCCCCTAATGCTCTTTTTTTTTAAACTACAGTTTCTAATACCTTGAGGTACAATACTACTTGCCTTAAAAATAATTGAAAAACAATTTTTGCTGTAGCTAATTATTGACAAGGTGCATCCTTGTGAACCAAAGCTGCAACAGCTTTTTTTTTTTTCTTCAATTGGGTCCTGGTTCTGAAAAAGGTAAGCTTTGGAAACCTAGTCTGGAAGAACTGTGGGACTGCTGAGAGAGAGAGAGAGAGAGAGAGAGAGAGAGAGAGAGAGAATAATTCAGTGAAGCTATCACTTTCTGCACTTGGATCCCCCAGAGATCAGTCCTGCTGGAGAAAATATAATCAAGTCACCAGAAGAAGATGGCACAGCTTGACACATACCGATACTTGTAAATTAAAAAAAAAAAAAAAAAGAGATGGGACAGTGCCAGTGGAGCTTAATAAGTCTTCCATCATTCTGTCACCTCTAACGATCTAAGAGCTTCAATTATGTGGCCGCCCATCAATTCCGTCTCATTAGCACGAGTGGGTCTGTCTGATTTATTTTGCACCGATGAACAAAACAAAGTCCTAAAAAGTCCCAAATTCCCAAGAGAACCCATGTACATGTCATTGTGTTTATAATAATGTAAAGCCAGCTGACTGTCATGTATACCGTATGCGACAAATAAAGACATCCTCTTCTTCTGATAATGTCTATTCATCAGTTGGTCGTGGTAGGCTACAGGTGAAATACAGATGAGAACATTCCACGTCTTCAATCCAGCGCAGTGCTTTGGGATGTCCTCTCTGGCTGTAATTGGTCCAGAAGTGCTTCAGTCGAACGACATCAAGGAAAAAGACAATGCGATGTCTGTGATGTCCAGGAGACTGCCTCTTTAGTCTCGACTTCAGAGGACGTCTGAATGCGGTGCAGTTTCAATCTGCAGCTGTGCACGTTGATCTTGCATGCACAGTGGCAGGAGAAAAAGGTCAGAATAGTGGTCTTTGCTTCTGTGGTCACTGGAAAAACCTCCACAAAGCCCTCTTTATATGATCCCCAACGAAAAAGTCTCATTGATTTGTGTTGATGCACCAACCGCAATTTTTATGACTTGACTGCACCAATTAAAATTGACTGTTGAGACGATCGCAATTAAATCGATCTAGGCATCTGCTTCAAGCTTGACATCGAATGGTTGGTAATAAAGATGTCCTCATAAACGGAAAGAATCACACTCCTAGTGTCTATTTGTAGCCGATTCCTTATCATGATTCACCTGAGCAGGCAAACAGAAACAGGCTTAACATTGTACGCTCTGTGTAACTGTTCAAAAGAGTCTTGAATTTGCATTTGAGCTAACTTAGCTGCTCAGTCAGTGTTTATCTCTTTTGCAGGTTCAGCTGGAGATAGAGCACGAAGCAGAGAAGAAACTGAGGTTGCACATTCCCCCTAATCTGTTCTCTTCCGGATTTGCACGTATCCCTCACTTTGTCACAACACACGTTTTTCAGACATGAGTAGAGCACAAGAAATCCCTGTGGCGACATCCCTGTGACACAGGAGGTTTGGTCTCAGCTTTAAGTATATGGACATGGATCGTCCCACCCATCACCACTGCCATTTTGGTTGAATGTTTGGGAATTCTCCTATTCCTCTGTAGTATCACTATGGCATTACAACCCACTAGCCTGAACTGGGCGCAATACAAGCTCCTTCTTCTCCTAACGGTTGAGATTTGCTGTTGGGTGTCATCATTCTCTCAACGCTTGGAGCCTCTTCCAGTGGAGTATGCCCACTCCATCCGAATAGATGGTGACATCATCCTGGGTGGCCTATTCCCGGTGCATTCCCGTGGTGAACGAGGAGTGCCCTGCGGAGAGCTGAAGAAGGAGAAGGGCATCCATCGACTGGAAGCCATGCTCTTTGCCATCGACCTCATCAACAAGGACCCAGAGCTGCTGCCCAATGTGACCCTTGGTGCTCGCATTCTGGACACCTGCTCCCGGGACACATATGCCCTTGAGCAGTCACTCACTTTTGTCCAAGCACTCATCGAGCGTGATGGCTCGGATGTACGCTGCGCAAATGGTGACCCCCCTGTCTTTGCCAAGCCTGACAAGATAGTGGGAGTGATTGGAGCATCCGCCAGCTCCGTCTCCATCATGGTGGCCAATATCTTGCGGCTATTCAAGGTAAGTTGTCCGAGGCACTGATACAAAGTTCGGTATTGCTGAGGCATTTGACTGCTGTGATTGTATCTAGATTTTTGTATCTAAATTGTTGCTGGGAATGTATCTACATCTTGGGCATAAGTGAGTGCATTGAAGGTCTCACTGGATGTCTCATTATATGCATGGTTATATGGATACAACCTTTCTGTGCTTCAAAGTAGTTCTTGTGCACTTGTTTGCTGTGTGTCATGAGGATAGGTGGGTGAGAGTTGTAAGGGACACTGCAGCTATTCCTCACAGGCCTTTCATGGGCTGCGTCGATGTGAGTGGCAGACTGCAATAATGCAGGTGGGAGTGTGAGACTTCAAGACAGTTGTTGCAGGTTGTTTGTGCCTGAGTGTCTAGTAGGATCGCCATTATTCTTGGCCTTTTTGTTTTGAGGTAAACCTGTGTGTTCTGTTCTCTGACACTGAATCTCCTTTTGTTGCTTTTGCATGCCACAATCAACATCATCAATTACAGATAAAGTTTAATAATGACAGCCAATTTATAGGCATTTAATTGTAGATAACAGTTCTTCTATGAAAATAGCATACGGGTTGGTAGATACATAACCTGTGATTAAATGTGTGCACTGGGAAAGTCAGATATGCTTTTGACACCACTGAGCCTCAGATATGATGTAGCTTGTAAGAAACACATACAGTGGATATAAAAAGTCTATACAGACCTATTAAAATGGCAGGTGTTTGTGAAGTAGATGATAAATCAATATTTTCCCACTCTTTCTTGCAAAAACATTCTAGAGCCATCAAATTGTGAGGGCATCTCCTGTGCACAGCCCGCTTCGGGTCACCCCACAGATTTTTAGTTGGATTCAGGTCTGGGCTCCAGCTAGGTCATACAAAAACATTCATCTTCTTTAGATGAAGCCGTTCCTTTGTTGATTTGGATGTATGCTTTGGGTCGTTGTCATACTGAAAGGTGAAATTCCTTTTCATCTTCAGCTTACTAGCAGACACCTGAAGGTTTTGCATTAAAATCGACTGGTATTTGAAGATATTCATGATTCTTGATAAAAGCCCCAGTTCTTGAAGAAGAAAAGCAGCCATAAAGCATGATGCTGCCACCACCATCCTTCACTGTGGGTATGGTGTTCATTTGGTGATGCTAACTAACTTTTTGGAATTATGGAATTATACCTTTTGGAATTGGTCTCATCAGACCATAACACATTTTGCCACATGGTTTGGGGTGATTTAGTTGGGCTTGTATGTTTTTTTGTTAGAAAGTGCTTCGGTCTAGCCACTCTACCAAATATCCCAGAATATGTGAAGAATAAGAGATTGTCGTCGCATGCACAGAGTAACCAGTGCTTGTCAGATGTTCTTGCAGCTCCTTTAATGTTGCTGTAGGTCTCTTGGCAGCCTCCTTGGTAAGTTTTTGTCTAGTCCTTTTATTCATTTTGGAGGGAAGTCCTGTTCTTGGTGATGTCACTGTGGTGCTCCATTTTCTCCACTTGTTGATGATGGCCTTCACATTGTTCCATAGTATATCTAATGTTCTGTAAATTCTTTTATACCCCTCTATTGATAACTTTCAGCAAGATACTGAGACCCTGTACATGCTTTGTAAGCGGTAGAAGATGGACGGACGGATGGATTGTACCTCAATGTTTATGAGTGTTGTTCACGGCATTTTTATGCGTTGTAATTTCACATCGAGGGTGGAAAAAGTTCTGACATGATGCATCTTAGTGTCATTTTTGTACATCACAAAAACCTGGCATTTTAACAGGGGTGTGTAGACATTTTATATCAGTTGTACTCTATAGAGTCAATGCGTAATGCTGCACGCCCAATTAACAGTGAAACTTTAATGAACAAGGCTCCTCGTGTTTGGCTAAGGTTTATTAGCCGACCCAAATTTGACTGATTAATGTAGACACACTGTACAATATGCTTGCACAACGGTTAATGATGCATGTGACATGCCAGCGCATATCTTTTCCCCTAGAAGAATGTCAGCTACCATGACTCACACTGCAGTACTGCAATAACACTACACATGATTTTCATTAGTGTGTGTGTGTGTGTGTGTGTGTGTGTGTGTGTGTGTGCGCATGCTCACAATCGTATATGTGTCTGTGTATCTGTACATATGTATGTGTATGTAAACGTAGTCTCATTACTCTCAGAAATAAAGTGTTAAAATTCATTTGCCTGACAGGATTGATCAGGCAGACAGAGTCACACTGTGATTCTTTATCTTGCACTTCATGTGTCATGATACATGATACACTATAGATGATCAGTCAGTTATCTCTCAAATTAGATGAAAATGTACTATCAATTTGCATGTTAAGTAGTTTTCATACTTGTAAGTGTGAAGTGCTTAAGTAGATGCTTATGTTCATATATCACATATTGTTTTGCTCTGTAATTGCGCTCTACTTTAATTAGATTTGATTGGCTACTAGCTATGATGGTGAGATATGATTAAACCAATCAGAATGACGCATTTTCTTAGTTTTATAAGGTGTCATTTCTGCCATTGTTTAAATGCTAACTTGTTATTTTTAGTGGAACTAAATAAAGTGTCATAAAGTAGTTTTATTTCCTATGCCTTGTAATGTTATTAATATGGACAGATTAGATGGTTATAAATAATGTCATTCACCCCATGAGTATGTCACACGTATAATTATATAGATTGTACAGTGATATCATTTAGCATATTTCATCCCCCCCTGAAATTAATTCATGACTACACCACTGCTTGTTAGGCCTGTCTATTGACATAATTATTAATGCTATGCCTGCATTTAAACGTAACCTTTAAACCAATAGCTCAATGGAAACGTTTTGGCTGTCTTAGGTTTTTAATAAAAGTTACAGTTAATAAAAAATAAAAAAAGAGCAGTTTTCTTTGTAGGCACCAGTCAAAGGTCCCCGACAATGTGAAATCTGTCAGATATTCCTGTGCGCACACACACACACACACACACACACACACACACACACACACACAGTCTTGTCTTGTTAATATTGTCTTTCTCTAAAACATGGTTCAGTTACAGTGGAGTACCTTTCTATATATCACCAACACTGTATGTTGTCTTGTGGACCATTGTACAATACGTACAGTTGGAGAATGGTATTTTGTTCGATTCTGTATTTGTATATGGAATCATATTTATTAAGTTACGTTATTAAGTTACGATCTACATAACATGAACTCCCCTTTCTGACGTTTTTATACTTTACTAACTCCCTGGTTCCCTGTCAGTCAGTTTCTTCTTGATGTCTTTTTGTTTGCACCAATGGTACTAGACCGATTTCGTCTCTGTTCTGCTGTTTAACTTCGGATTTAACTCAGAATTCAGCTTTCCATTTAAGTACACTCGGAATGTTTACCACCAGGAATAACCAAAAGTCTCACAAATGTCTTTCTCTTAGCATTTATCAGATTTCTGTGGTGTGTACTTTACTGAGTTTACATCACCCATAACTCCATGCATCCCTGTTCCTCATCCTTGCCACTATCATCATTAGCAATATAGACCATCATTTTTTAAAACCTGTTATGACTAAACTAACCTCTCATTAATATACTGCCTTCAGCTTACATCTCTGAATGCAAATCCAACACCTTGGAAAGGTTCATCAGTATGCAGGTGGTATTAATAAAACCTGGGGTTTGGGGTGTCTAGTCAGCACTGCAACACAGCAGTTCTCTGCTTTTTTCCAGCTACACAATTGATCTGTATTCACAAACTAGATGAATTCTATTCTATACAGTCGTTATACATTTCCTCATAATAACATTTATTTATTTTCACATCGGACCCCTCCAGTTCCTCGGGATAAAATGTTGAACCATTGTCATTGTTCTTCCTTGACGTCTGTGCCTATTTCTCTGCACTTCACCAGAGGGCATCCTGGTGGAAAGTATTGGTGAGCCAGGGCTACAGGCCATGTCTCGACAAAGACCACATCCATCCTGAAATACGCGCAGGTATTAGAACAAGCACAGGATCCTTACCTCACACTATGAGCCGACTTGTATTTGCAACTGTTCTTAAAGCATTAAAGGTTTATATGGATCTATGTCTGTTGAGCGAGAATAGTGTGTAGGCCCTTTAAAAAAAAAATGCCTGGAATAGATTGTGTGCTGTAGTGTACAAATTAAGGCGTAAACGTATAACGAGCTACTAATCAGTCCCTCACGGTTTTTGTGATTTTGTGACCTCATAAACAAACACAAAATCAACCAAATTCCACAATATTCGGAGGAGCTTGCATTTTTTCAAAATGACAGAAGAATTTCAAGGCCGTCTCGTGTGACGTCGTCACAGCGTGCGTTCAGTCCAAGTCCATTCATGTGCGGCTGCAACAATCACAACAAAACTCTGCAAAATCCTGTACAGACTCATTAACATGGGTAGAATAAATAAGTTGAGAGGCTGGTCTCTCCATCCACGACCGCTCAAAGGTCCAAATGACTCCCTCTCCTGATGTGCATACATCATCTACCTAACTACAAGTAATCATTTGAGACGAACACAATGATGCTGTACTCGATAGGTACGAAAAGGAGAAAACATACAGAAAGTCAACGGAATGTTATGTAAGATTCAAAGTTTCAACCAGCAATTGTTGCCACTTGGATCCAAGTAATGCTACCGTGTGTAGTTTTTCAACAAGCTGAGGCCTTTACAAATGACAAGTTTCTAACAATGACATGACAGTAGCACTACACAGATGACATCTGCTGATGGGTGAATAGATTCCAGTCACGTTATTAGTGTTTGCATTTTCACTGAACTGAAGATCATGCTTTCATTTTAACACCTCAATAATAACATGAGAGTTTAAGGGATTATGTTTGTATCTTTTTATTAGGTGAACATATTTTCATCATAAGATATCACAAAGGCAAAAAGACTAAATACAGAAGAAAGAACAAATGCAGCCACCTCTGAAAACATTGGAGCCAAAAGACAAATTATTTTGTTTTTGTGATAGATAGATAGATAGAGTGAGAGAGAGGGAGCGTGTGTGTGTGTGTGGTGTGTGTGTGTGTGTGTGTGTGTGTGTGTGAGAGAGAGAGAGAGAGAGAGAGAGTAAAATTGGAAATACAATAAAGTTTCAGATCAAAAGATGAATATGAAATGATAGATTAGAATTAGGACCACCTCATTTTTAGGTGAGCAAAAGTATCGGAACAGCTAGTCTTAAAGTAAATGAAAGTAAATGACACTTAAAAACATCTGGCTTTTACAGTATGTTCATGTGCATGATGAGTAAACATTGATTCAGAGTTAAAACCTGCGTTGGCTGGGAAAGTTAATAACCAGCGCCATGAAACCTATTGACTTCAATTAACCTGGGTTGTATTTGTTTAGTTTGGTCAACTCAAAACTTACTCTGCAGCTCTGAGTTTGTGCAAGTCACTTCATGCAACAGGCCTCTGGGCTCAAATCATGAGTAGACGTTCAGAGATATTAATCGTTTAAACTATCATTCTAACAGGGCACACCTGGGCAACAAGAACCACCTATCAGTCACAGGTTCCTATATATACAGTGGTGTGAAAAAGTGTTTGCCCCCTTCCTCATTTCCTGTTCCTTTGCATGTTTGTCACACTTAAGTGTTTCGGAACATCAAACCAATTTAAACAATAGTCAAGGACAACACAAGTAAACACAAAATGCAATTTGTAAATGAAGGTGTTTATTATTAAAGGTGAAAAAAATCCAAACCATCATGGCCCTGTGTGAAAAAGTGATGCCCCCCCTTGTTAAAACATACTATAACTGTGGTTGTCCACACCTGAGTTCAATTCTCTGCCCTAGCCACACCCAGGCCTGATTGCGCCATCACCTGTTCACAATCAAGGCATCACTTAAATAGGAGCTGCTTGACACAGTAAGGTCCACCAGAAGATCCTTAAAAGCTACACATCATGCCGAGACCCAAAGAAATTCAGGAACAATTGAGAAAGAAAGTAATTGAGATCTATCAGTCTGGAAAGGGTTATAAAGCCATTTCCAAAGCTTTGGGAATCCAGCGAACCACAGTGAGAGCCATTATCCACAAATGGCGAAGACATGGAACAGTGGTGAACCTTCCCAGGAGTGGCCGGCCGCCCAAATTTACCCCAAGCGCAGCGCGCACGACTCATCCGAGAGGTCACAAAAGACCCCACAACAACGTCAAAGAACTGCAGGCCTCACTTGCCCAGTTACGGTCAGCGTTCATGCCTCCACCATCAGGAAAAGACTGGGCAAAAATGGCCTGCATGGCAGAGTTCCAAGGAGAAAACCACTGCTGAGCAAAAAGAACATCAAAGCTCGTCTCAATTTCTCCACAACACATCTTGATGATCCCCAAGACTTTTGGGACAACATTCTGTGGACCGATGAGACAAAAGTGGAACTCTTTGGAAGGTGTGTGTCCAAGTATATTCGGCGTAGAAGGAACACTGCATTTCATAAAAAGAACATTATACCAACAGTAAAAATATGGTGGTTGTAGTGTGATGGGTCTGGGGCTGTTTTGCTGCTTCAGGACCTGGAAGACTCGCCGTGATAAAAGGAACTATGAATTCTGCTGTCTACCAAGAGATCCTGAAGGAGAATGTCCGACCATCTGTTCGTGTACTCAAGCTGAAACGAACTTGGGTTCTGCAGCAGGAAAATGATCCTAAACACACCAGCAAGTCCACCACCGAATGGCTGAAGAAAAACAAAATGAAGACTTTGGAGTGGCCTAGCCAAAGTCCTGACCTGAATCCTATTGAGATGTTGTGGTATGACCTTAAAAAGGCCGTTCATGCTCGAAAACCCTCTAATGTAACTGAATTAGGACAATTCTGCAAAGATGAGTGGGCCAAAATTCCTCCAGGACACGGTAAAAGCCTCATTGCACGTTATCTCAAACGCTTGGTTGCAGTTGTTGCTGCTAAGGGTGGCCCGACCAGTTATTAGGTTTAGGGGGCAATCACTTTTTCACACAGGGCCATGATGGTTTGGATTTTTTTTCACCTTTAATAATAAACACCTTCATTTACAAATTGCATTTTGTGTTTACTTGTGTTGTCCTTGACTATTGTTTAAATTGGTTTGATGTTCCGAAACACTTAAGTGTGACAAACATGCAAAGGAACAGGAAATGAGGAAGGGGGCAAACACTTTTTCACACCACTGTATATATATATATTTTTTTAAATAGATGGGTTCAAACTTTTAATGAGGTCCTAATGGATTCTTTTCCCACACAAGGTCACTTAGATAATGCGTTCTTACATATTATACATTAAAGCAGTAGGCCTATGTTGTTGCAATAGCAGGTTACCTTTTGCTCACATGATTTTCCTTTCATACACAAAATACATGTACACGCAAAAATCTGTCCTGCTTGCACATGGACCTTATCCTCAAAATGATCCTGCTCTTGTGCAGATTTGCTTTCGGTGTGTATTGCGAGTGTGCACATATGCTCATTTTTTATCTTGTTTGCTTCTGAATCTTTTCTGGCACTCAGATTTCCCATTTCTCCTTCAGTTTTTTAATGCAACAGCACTGCCAATGGATGTCAACCAGTCAGAATGGGTATTTAAACAGGCCAGTATTTAAGCTTGTGTAGACATCTAGCATGCTGACAATAAAAGATTTAGTAACATGGAACGGTTCCCAGATAGATCACACATACATCAGCACAACATGAGTAATTTCTTTCTTTATGACGTTGCAATGACCTTGTTTGCTTCTTGCTAAGATGACAGCACAATGTTGTGTTATGTTTATTTGCTAGTCTCAGCCATAATGTATGATTTAATCCCATCAGTAATGTAAGACAGCACCGCTTCCTGGGATGACTTATTTGATCTCCATGCTCTCGCCACGTGAGAAGCAGATTCAGCTCAAGTGTCCTCCATGCAGCCCCCCCCCACCCCAAATATATATCTGACTCAATGTGTGTGTGTGTGTTTATATCTTTCTGTCTACTTATCATATATATATATATATAATGAATAAAAAACAGCACATTACAGGATTATTGCAGCCTGATAATGACACCTTATTCCAAACCTCCTAATTACACTCCATCGGCTCATTCTGAACTAACACAGTGGACCATGTTTCAAAGCCAAATCTCCACTTGAAAAGAAATTCATGCATATTTACCTTCTTCTTCTTCTTCTTCTTCTTCTTCTTCTTCTGAAGCTTAGTTATAAGACCAGTTCAGTTTAAAAGTTTAGAACTTGCACTCAGTTTTTAACTTGATAAGTTACTCCACTCCGTAGAAGAATAATTAAGAGAGATCTGAAATGATGTCAGCACACTCTAGGGTGATACAACTGTTGGTTGTTCAGACAAGTTAACTTTGTTAACACAGAGATAGCTGCTGCTGGCCAAATTTCATTAAACCTTTTACACAACTACAGTTAAAAATGAAAATGAAGTCAATAAGAAAACCCACACACAATATGTGAGCCACTCTGACAATCTTGTAGTAGTACTTCACAATCCCACTGTACAAAATGACATCTTAGCAAGTGAAAATATCTTGAACTTGTTATAGCATTTCAATAAAACAAATATTCAGATTATTTCTAGCTTGAAATGGTCTTGTTCTGTTGGCAGGTAAATTTATACATTTATTTCTGTGAAGAAGCAAAATGATCTGCCAATAGAATAAAAAAAAATTAAAGCTTGAAATTAGTAGAAATATATAGAAATTAGGGATGTCACGATACCGAAAATCTAGTACTCGGTACCGATACCACCAAAAGTCGATACCACGGTGTGGTATAAAATAAAAAAAATTAAATAAATAAACTCTCCTGGAGGACATCCTCCTCTGGCTGATACTGGCAAAGAGAGAGAGGGGGGGGGGTATTTTTTTTAAACACTGTCTGATAATGAGTGGACTTGCACTCCTAAAACACACACACACACACAGACGTGCGCACTGCGTGTTGCGCTGACAGGACACGGGCTGAATGGCGATGCATGGTGGCCCATTAGGAGGTAGTTTATAACATTGTAATGCGTTAGCATCGTTAACAAATAACTCGCTATCACAAACATTACATGTAGCATAACGTTAGCTGGTTTCACGGCCACAATGCAGCTGCCTCAAACAAACATAATATAGGACCCGTCTTTCAGGTGTTCTCCAAATTCCAGGTGTTTCCTCGCTTTGTTTGAAATAAACGATAGCATCGGTTACACACTGGAAACCGATACAAGCTTTCCTCTCTTTTCCTCTCAACGAGTCGGGGCAGAGCTAAACTTGTTAAGCTAAGCTAGTCTTCTGTAGGTTTTTCCCGTGTGCTTGTAGTCCTCTTCTTCTTCTTCTTCTTCTTCACCACTTGTGGACTGACTAAAACACTGCGTGTATTTGCTGCCCCCATCAGGTTTGGAAGAATCGCAACCCCGGTACTTTCGTTATAAACGGTACCAATGGAATTGCAGAAAAACAAGTACCGTCACGTTTTTAAGAATGTCGGTACCGACTTGGTACCGAAGTATCGGTTCTCGTGACATCCCTAATAGAAATACATTTAATAGTGTTTTATTTGGTTTATTACAATCTTATTATAGGAACTACTAGATAAAATTGCCTATGTTCAATAAATTTACATTTGCTAAGATGACATTTTTTGGCAGCGAGGGGTCAGGAGTGATGGAGATTTAGCCTTTTTGTCTTGCAAAGAAGAATTTATTTGTTCTCTAGTTTAGGCGCTAGCGAGGGAATGGTACTCAGTCAAGTTTTCTTTGTTGTGGAATTTGTGTGGTTGCCAATTTGTGAAGTTGCTTTAGCTAAAGAAATAACAGCTAGTGGATAACTAGTTGTGTCTGTACAGTGGAGAACAGCACAACAATGTCCTAATGAGTAGATCACAATAGCATTTTTGTGTGTGAGAGAAAGAAATGATCAAATTCTACTCCCCAGCACTTCTACCTAACAAATCAATATTTAATTCAATTGTGCTAATGAAACTGAATTATCAGATACAAATTGATTTAAAATAAATTGCTATCTAATATCTTAGAGCTCACAAGAGAGTATAACTCCCCATGCAGATTTATAGTGGTTTAGTCTTGAATGCAGCAGGGTTTTGATTTGATTTTAGTTTGAACTTTTTTCTCTTAGTGTTCTAAGAAAGCACAGAAAATCTGTGTGAGAGAAAAGGGGCATAATATGTAATAAAATAATTACATTTGGGTCTACCTCCATTGTTCCAGAGGTTTGTTTCAATGTGCTTTTTATACGCATTGAGTATCTGTGCTTGTGTTTGTAGGAGAAATGAGAGAGTTGCAAAAGCTTCCTAAAGCTACCAGCCATCTGCTGATTATGGCTTGGAAAGATGGGTCACAGGTAGAAATCCAGTGTAGCAGCTGCTGAGCTTGGTGTTGTGTAAACTGAGGAAAGATGAGGGTGAGGAAGAGCGCAGATGGTGCACCTTTTTTCCTGTAATCTGTCAGTGGAACTTCTGGTACTCCAACACATGGAATCTCATTAGGAAGACATACACAAACTGTTAAAAAATAAAAATATTCTGAAGTTCTTCACTTATTGATCTATTACTGCATCCTTAGAGATTCCCAGTTACACGCTGTGTTTGAAATGGCATATTTGTACACCGAATACTGCACCTACACATACCGATTATTGTAGTAGTATGCAGTGCTGTGCAGTATACACAAGCTCTTAACATAGCTGTGTATACTCCTACGTTCCCACTGGTGATTTCCGGTCTCTCCGGTGGTGGGACTACTCTGTCGATGTCTGTAAACTGTAACAGATAATCACTAAAAGTGAAATTACTCACCTTTTTAAGATTACTAAATAACATGCTGTTTAATCACTGTTTGTATGAGAAGATTCAAAAATTGGTCATGTGAAAAAGCCACATTTTATGAAATCCCCATAAGATACTGGCACTAAATCTAGTGCTGATATTGAAATATATATATATTTTTTCCATTCCAAACTCATAGTGCAACTCAAACAGCAGTTCACTATCAACACCGAAAAACACAAACCTTTGCTAAACCTTCACTGCAGAAAATATGCTAGCAAGAGAAGTAAATCGAATGTATCTAGTATTTCCTGTTATAAGATTACAATGAACCAAACAGAAGATGATTAAACCTGATTCTACACATTAGACGTACCTTACTTTCTCTTATTCTACTGGCACAATATCTTGCTTCTTTCTAGAAATTATTTGTCAGGAGAACAAAACTTGAAAAGCTTGAAATAGTCTTGTTCTGTTGGCTGATAATTTAGCTAATTGTAGTTAGAATTATAATTAGTAAAAATGTCTAGAAATACAGTGGTGTGAAAAAGTGTTTGCCCCCTTCCTCATTTCCTGTTCCTTTGCATGTTTGTCACACTTAAGTGTTTCGGAACATCAAACCAATTTAAACAATAGTCAAGGACAACACAAGTAAACACAAAATGCAATTTGTAAATGAAGGTGTTTATTATTAAAGGTGAAAAAAAATCCAAACCATCATGGCCCTGTGTGAAAAAGTGATTGCCCCCTAAACCTAATAACTGGTTGGGCCACCCTTAGCAGCAACAACTGCAACCAAGCGTTTGCGATAACGTGCAATGAGGCTTTTACAGCGTCCTGGAGAAATTTTGGCCCACTCATCTTTGCAGAATTGTCCTAATTCAGTTACATTAGAGGGTTTTCGAGCATGAACGGCCTTTTTAAGGTCATACCACAACATCTCAATAGGATTCAGGTCAGGACTTTGGCTAGGCCACTCCAAAGTCTTCATTTTGTTTTTCTTCAGCCATTCGGTGGTGGACTTGCTGGTGTGTTTAGGATCATTGTCCTGCTGCAGAACCCAAGTTCGTTTCAGCTTGAGTACACGAACAGATGGTCGGACATTCTCCTTCAGGATCTCTTGGTAGACAGCAGAATTCATAGTTCCTTTTAACACGGCAAGTCTTCCAGGTCCTGAAGCAGCAAAACAGCCCCAGACCATCACACTACCACCACCATATTTTACTGTTGGTATAATGTTCTTTTTATGAAATGCAGTGTTCCTTCTACGCGAATATACTTGGACACACACCTTCCAATGAGTTCCACTTTTTGTCTCATCGGTCCACAGAATGTTGTCCCAAAAGTCTTGGGGATCATCAAGATGTGTTGTGGAGAAATTGAGACGAGCTTTGATGTTCTTTTTGCTCAGCAGTGGTTTTCTCCTTGGAACTCTGCCATGCAGGCCATTTTTGCCCAGTCTTTTCCTGATGGTGGAGGCATGAACGCTGACCTTAACTGAGGCAAGTGAGGCCTGCAGTTCTTTGGACGTTGTTGTGGGGTCTCTTTGTGACCTCTTGGATGAGTCGTCGCTGCGCTCTTGGGGTAATTTTGGGGGCCCGGCCACTCCTGGGAAGGTTCACCACTGTTCCATGTCTTCGCCATTTGTGGATAATGGCTCTCACTGTGGTTCGCTGGATTCCCAAAGCTTTGGAAATGGCTTTATAACCCTTTCCAGACTGATAGATCTCAATTACTTTCTTTCTCAATTGTTCCTGAATTTCTTTGGGTCTCGGCATGATGTGTAGCTTTTAAGGATCTTCTGGTGGACCTTACTGTGTCAAGCAGCTCCTATTTAAGTGATGACTTGATTGTGGACAGGTGTGGCAATAATCAGGCCTGGGTGTGGCTAGAGAAATTGAACTCAGGTGTGGACAACCACAGTTATAGTATGTTTTAACAAGGGGGGCAATCACTTTTTCACACAGGGCCATAATGGTTTGGATTTTTTTTCACCTTTATTAATAAATACCTTCATTTACAAATTGCATTTTGTGTTTACTTGTGTTGTCCTTGACTATTGTTTAAATTGGTTTGATGTTCCGAAACACTTAAGTGTGACAAACATGCAAAGGAACAGGAAATGAGGAAGGGGGCAAACACTTTTCCACACCACTGTAGGTTTAATATATTTTTTATATAATATACAATTTTCTAGCGAACACTTGATAAATGTGACTATATTCAAGATATTTTCAATATCAATGCCATTTTTTTAAAGGCGAAAATACTTATTTTAATATAGTCGAAAGTTTCAGCCACTCCGTTCATGCAAATAATATGGATTTTAGCCAGGAATTTAACATATCTGGCTAACTGCTGCATTTATTCAACCATTACTCTACCAGCTCCTGCAGGAGTCATAGAAAAAAAATTGCAGCAAAAAAAAAAACAACTAATAAACAAACAAAAAAAACCTGGTGACATTACACAAAGATGAAGTGTGGCAGCTCCCACAGTCAAGCGGACAAAGATTTCTGCAAGCAATGGCAAGAGTCTGTCAGATTTTTTCTCTCCGGTCCTCATGCTGACTTATGGAGGCATCTTTTTTTTTTATTATTATTTTTTATATATATATATATATACCTTTGGTGTGAACTGTTCAAAATGCCCCTAAGCAATGGTCTGTGGGTGAGCAACTTTCACTTGCAAATTTCCATGGTGAGGAAATCAACCAGTAGCTAACTCCCTGACAGCTTATTTTCCACTGTAAATCCTTTAGAAATGACTGCTGTAGGAAACGGTTCCTAGTGCAAAATTAGCTCATTTTACAGGTCCAGAAAACTACAATACAGTGTCTTCACAGGTATTATTTATTTATTATCACAGATGCCCAAATTGCTTTCTACTTATGTGGTATTCAAATCTATCCACCTTTGACCTTTAAAACAACCAACATATGCATATCATGTACTGAGTCACACAGGCGGAGTTTTCCCAGATGAATAAATCTGGAGTAGGCTACTTGGAAACAATGAATGCAAGGAGTCCTTTGTGTTTTTATATCATGCACTCATAGTCAAGATCACGTTATGAGCACTTTAACTGGGATTCGAAGAGGCTTGAAGTGTGGTTAGTGATGAGCATCTCATCCACTGCACCTGCAACACACATTTCTGGTGGCATGAGAATCAATTTCTGCTTCATGCAATTTAACTAACTTCCTGTTGAACATTGCACTCACCTTACACTTATTCAGAACATCATACTAATACTGGGAAGGACAAGATGAAGATCAGCTGCACATTCATGCTCTGACTGATCTCCTGCTCGTCCACATCCCTCATGCTGGAAGTAGGCATTATAAGATGGGTAAATCGTGGCCATAAAGGAATGCACATGGTCAGCAACAGTACTCAGATACGGTGCTGGATTGGTATTAAGAGGCCCAAAGGTTGCCAAGAAAACATTCCCCACACCTTTACACCACTTCCACCAGCCTGAACTGTTGACACAAAGCAGGTTGGGTTTGTTGATTCATGCTGTTGACGACAAATTCTAACCCTACCATCTGTGTGTTACAGCAGAAATCGAGATTCATCAGACCCAGTGACATTTGTCCAATCTTCAGCACACTCTAAAAAATAATACACTGGCTCGACTTAAAAAAATAAATAAAATTAAGGTAACGATTTGCATGCATCTTTTAAAGCAATTTCAACTCAGTCATTATTAAGTAAATGTTAAGAAACGTTTATAGTTCGACTAACCAAATTTGTTCAGTATAGTCAACATGATTTGATTTAAACTAAGTTGAACCAACTTCATTTTAATTCCAATGTTTTGGTGATATAAGTTCTTAAGTTCTTCATTTTGCTTCCATTCTACTCAGAAACGGCCATGCAAATGGTTACCTTGATTTTTTTTTTGAGTATAAGTGACTTTTTTCACTTTAGTCAGAACAAATAAGACAGCAATTCCAGTTTTATGATGAAACTGGTTTATTTTGAAATCCAGCGTCAACTTATGTCCAAATGGTTTGTTAATTGTGAACAATTTTTATACCATCATCTGTGCAGAAAAATGAACATGGCTACTTTTAACAATACTCGGACAAAAAGATCAATAAATTATCAAGGATCCCCAAGAAAATAGAAGCATTTTTTCTAAGTTACTTTTTAAGTACATATCTGGTTTTACTTCCAAATAAATAAATGAATATATAAATCACGGGAAACGTGAGAAATGAATTTCAACAACATGTCACGTAATCCACACAATGGAGGTTAGGACAGATGCAAGGGCAAATAAGAGCCTTTATTAAAGAGAGGCAGGCAGACAAATCCAATTCAGGAGACAAAAGCTTAGTCAAAAAAACAGTCAATCGGTCAGGTGATCTGCAGACCGGCATAAAACAGGCAAGGCAAAAGCATTTAACGAGAGACAAGAAACAAAATATAAGACTATGAAACAAACCACACAACAGGGTAAAAACGCTTGATATGGTGATCTATATAGGGATTCTGAGCAGCGTCCTAAGTCCCGCAGAGAGGCTAAGTGTCATTCTCCATCGACTCTGCAGGCTGATTCGGCCGTGACACCGGCTTCAGGCGTGAGCAGAACAGGGTTGGCTGTGATGTCAGTCTCAAACGTGAACATAACTTGTTTGATCAGTCTCAAGCATGAGGAGAACTTGGTTGGCCATGTCAGCAGAATTTAAAATAAAATAAAGGCCATCTGTCTTTTAAGTCATTGACTGCTGGTGCGTGATTGACAACTTCCTGCCTGCGAACCAAGAATGTCTTTGCCATGTTTTCACTGATGATGTGACAATTGTTCCTCTTCTTTACTTGATTAAGCAGTTCCACTCTTTCATGTCCCAACTTCCTTTGGTTTCTCCTTGTGGGTGAAGGAATAAATAGTTCAACACTGCCTTTCTTGGTTTTTTGATATTTTTTGCAGGTGCTTTTTCATGTGCTTGCTTCTTTTTGAGAGAGTTCACATCAAGCTCAGGGGATCCAAGCCCTCTTAGTTTCGATCTATAGTTGCCCATTTTATATTGAAGTCTTTGTTGCCATCCATAGCATCCATTATACCAGGGCAGTGGTAGCTCAGTGCTTAAGTTGTTGGACTACTGATCAGAAGGTCTTAAGTTCAAATAACAGCACTGCCAAGCTTCCACTGCTGGGAAGGCCTTGAGCAAAGCCCTTAACCCTCAACTGCTCAGTGGTATAAATAAGATTAATATAATTTGCTCATGGTGCATCTGCCAAATGACATAAATGTAAATGTAAATATATGAACCTGGTTCTTTAAGGCAAGGATGCTTCTGAATCAGTGCCTCAGCAACATCAGCCAACTGTGGCAGCATATTGAAAGATGATTTCTGCCAGTTTCTCAAAGATGTCTAGAAGGATTGTGGTAAAGTTGAGTTGAATTCCATCCTTCTTGAAAGCTTCATTACCTGAAGCAAGCACAAGTTCTGCATCATAAGCAAAGTGAGGTACTGGAAATTCAGTAGGACACCGCTGCGAGTCTTTTATTCAGGTGATGAAAGAATCAGTGTATCCTGTGTTCCAGAAGAGCAACTGCTAGAAGGATGGATGGAAGTCACTGAAGAATGGACCGACGATGCTGAGGTATGGATGGAGGCATCTGATGCACTTTCAGTGAAACTGTCCACATCGGTAAAGGTCAACAATGTCACTTGTTGAGCTAAGAGAAAAATATTTCTCTCCAAATTCAAGTTGGGATCTCACTATAGACTCAATTTCACCCACAATCCCAGGGATTCCATAAGGCAAGTCCAGTTTACCAATGTCATGGTCCTTAAGAATGATCCAAAGTTCTGCTGGATGAGACATTAGTCTGCAAGAAAAATCAGAATACACTGTCACATCCCTTAAACATTCAATATCTGAGGGGAATTATTAATACTGATTACCTAAATGATAAGCTTTGGACTTTGCTCTATAAACTAGCAAGCAGAAAGAAATGATCTTTCATATTACAATGACATTTTTAATCAACAAACTCACACTAAGTCATACGTTTGTGTCAACACATTTTTGTCCAAAAGTAGACTTCTACAGACCTCAATCTCTTCTTGCGGTTATAATCAGTGTGGTCTGGCTTCAAAAGCCATTCAAGAGCACTAATATTGCCTAAGTATAGAGTCACCATTCACATTTTGAACTGTAAAAATATTAAAGGAATAGATGTTAGACATATCAGCAAGCAAAATAAAAGCTATAGCACATCAGAGGAGTTCTGACTGAAGCATTGAAGCAATTATCTCACTGTTTGAAGTAACAAGTGAAAATTATTATTTGTGCTTGGGTGTAGGGCGAGAACGCTAATGTAGAAAGCCTCATCATTTTCATTTCATATTTATGGAGAGGATGATGCCATTATTGATTTAGTCTTTTATGAGGTCTTGTGGGTTTAAGCCAAAAAATGACAAGGTGTAATGACTACTTTGTCCTCTTTGGTAAATAAATGTAGGACTTCTGGGTCACCATACGCTTTCCTGAAACTGTGTACGCTACCATTGGGAAGATGTCAGACAGCTCAATAACACTTTGTGTTTTCAAGTTCATAGCTTCTAAAATGTTCAATATACCAGCTATTTAAACATTTCACAATGAAGCCAACTTTCCCATTTACAACAGATATCTGAATCAACCCCACAAAATATGGCAGACCACCTGTTGAACCATGTGCCAAGATCATTCTAGTGGAGTAACTGGTGCCACTATAACACACTGTGTTTGCCATCTGGACAAACGACTCACCAGGGAATTTTGTTTCCAGTGCTTTCTTAATGTCCCTCAGCACAGTCAAATCCACCACTGGCAGTTGTGTTACCTATAGAGATGTTTGGACAATTTGACTGCCACATAGATGGTATAAAAGCATTAACTGATACTTCAAAGCAATAGAGACAACAGAATGTTTCGGAAGCTGCAGGTATGCCTGACCACACCCATAAAAAGCTATGTTAAGCTTCAAAGCCCATAGTCCACAAAGACACACGAGGATCAAAAGCCTTTATCAGCTGTGGGTAGGGCTCTAGAAAATGATGCTTCAGAATGAGTCTTTCCTGAGGGAAAGCCTCCAGGAATCTGTGCCAATGTTCAGAAAACTTGCTGTCAAGGAAACAGATAGTTGAGTCTGTATGAACAGAAGAAAGGACGAGTTCAACTATATCCTTAAGGTTCAGAAGGACTAGCCATGTTGGTTCACTCTGTGATATTCTTTCACCAAATATCAGGGGAAGGAAGCCCAATTTTCATGGCCAAAGCCCAATTTTCATGGCCATTTCCACCAACAATTCATTGGAACTGGTTGTGGTGCATCTGGTTTATCTGACCATTTGTATGGGAACTCTTTAATTCATTCATTTAGTTCATTGAGTTTGAAATATGTACCTTAAATTAAAGCATTTAGGTACAGTGCTAACTCTAATGGTGCAATACTTTCAAAGAGATCATCTAGCAAATCAGGTGCGTTTGGGATAAATTCGCACCTTTAATATCTGTATACTGTGTTGATATTTCTGTAAAGCTGCTTTGAGACAATGTCTATTATAAAAAGCGCTATACAAATCAAATTGAATTGAGTTTCTAGATACAACATGAAAATGTTTTAGTTTTTCAGTCAGTGGGAATTGTCTCTTGACTCCATAACAATGAGACTCACTTTTCATCTCTCTGTCCTGCCTGAACATGCTGCCTCTTGTATTATCTTTGGACAAAAATGCCTCTGTTCTAACTTCACTTACTTGAAACTGGGATCTTTCTCCAAGATAGAACCTAATACAGGGAAGTAATTTTGTGTTGTTTTTTTTCTTGACGTGCCAAGTGGATTACATACTTCAAAATCATCCACATACAGAATGAGAGAAATGGCTGGATAGTTTTCTGATAGCAATTTATTGTTTTTTAAAATTTATGCTATCATGAAATGACTTGTACTGTAAAACTCGAGTTCCCGAACTGCTGTCTGCTTCACAGCTGTGTGTGAGCAAATCCTGGATCTCTTTTTTTCTTCAAGAAATCATGTAAGGACTTCAAAATAGGTACATATTGGAAACTCTGCTCCCTGGCCCTGAGCAAATACTATATGATTTCCACCATGGAAAAATGCTCCTTGAAATATTCTCTTCTTTTTTAGGAGGTGGAAAGAGTACCATCACTCCTAAGAGCTAATGTAATTGGGTTGCACTCACATAGGTTTGTCACCATCTCTGAGATGATTAAATCATCAACCTCACAATTACACTTCTTTACGCATGACTGTAAAATATCTTTTAAAATAGGTCTCCCACTAACTCATTCATACACATTTGTGATACATTGAATGGGCTTTGCAATTTCAGCAGCAGGTGGGATATATTTGTCTCAATTTACTTAGGCAATTCTCTAATTTCTTCATCTTCTGGATCTTCACTCGCTGCTCTCTGACTATCGTCCTCAACAACAGGATCGCCCCCTGCCGTTAAAGGATTGACATACCTCTGCAAAAGCTCAGGCTTGACGTCATCTAGTGAGGAGTGTGTTTCTGGCTTCTATGAGAGGCAAATGTTCCATGAATGTTTGTTTTGAAAGAACAATTTTCAAAAACACAAGAGACAGTTTTTTTTAAAGGACGACCAATGTGCTTAAAGTACTCTCTTTCTGTGGAGATAGTGTTTAAAGAGCAGCATGGACATTTAAAAGACAGGAGTTCTGTGTGTGTCACTGTTACATGGGTCATATAGCTTCTTGACAGATGGGTTTACAGGCTGTCCCATGTTTTAAATGAGCAATAACACGCCCAATAAAGACAAGAGAGATATTCTCCACCATGGCCATGTCTAAGTCTATAATGCTTTAAGAAATAATTTTTACTTGCTGTTTCAAATTTGCAAATTTTACAGATCCAATTAATTTTCAAAAACGAATCAAAGTTTTACAAGTATTACATGAACTTTAATTTTAGGTGATTCAGAGTTGTAGTGTATCGTGATTTCCCCTTGCGCTAAGCACTGGAGCACACAGCGCCCTCCGAAGCTTGAGGCGTGAGCACACGCTGCTGGTTCACATATGACGCTGACTTTGTTTCCTTTTGACATGTGTGTTTTGTTATTGTTCATGTCCTGTCTCCACCCCTGTATTGCCATTGGTTGTTTTCCTTACGTGTCTCATTGTTCTCAGCTGTTTTGTGTTTCAACCCTGATTATGTTTATTTAAACCCCTCGTGTGTATATGTTCAGTGTGAAGTATTATGTAAGTTACCACTGTACTAAGCCTTTGTATTTTGTTCCTTGTGTTTTGTTTCCTGGTTTTTGATCTTGCTTCCTGTTTCTCATTTCATGCTTTGCCTTGTCTGTTTGACGCCTGTTTGATGCCTGTTTGCCAATCGATTGACCCTTTGTCTGTTTTGTCCACACTTGTGTTTCACGATTTGGATTTGTCTTCCGATATCTCTCATTATAAAGCTCTGTACTGCAATTGCATCCGTCTCAACCCTCCATTACATGGCATTGTGCTTACAGCTAGTCCAGCATCAGTCTTACAGTAATCTATAACCTACAAGAATATACAGCTTATGTTGCCTATGATGCTGCATTTTTTAATATCGAAGCTGAAAAACAGGAGAAAATCAGCTTGCAAAAAAGGTACAGAAATGGGCTTTTATCTTGTGCTTTTAAAAAAAATAAATAAATGCAAACTACAATGCAAGAAAAATTCAGACATTTTAAACTTATGACCTGACAGTGAAACCTTGTGAAATAAAAGATTTTAAACAATTTTACATTGTATTAATATTGTAGTCTTAAATGTTTCTGACTAATGAGTCTTTCCAAGTTGTGTTTGACTACTGACAAAAAAAAAAATTAAATGTCAGAGAAAGAAAGCAATGAAAATGTTTCAAACATGTGATTACAGACCCATTTTACTGATTGTAAACTTAAAGAAATGTGCCCGCTGCCCATCTATCGAACATTATGCTGCAGACTGTTTTTTATATATATATATATATATATATATATATATATATATATATATATATATATATATATATATATATATATATATATATATATATATATATAGCCGTGGCACAATTAACCTTTAACCTCAAACAAAAACAACATACATCGATTTAAAAGGAAATGTACACATGCAGCTGTTTGCCAAAGCACGTCTTCATCAACCCAGTACAAACTTTAAATTGGCAAGACGCTAAACATGTTCAGTGTCAAGTACCGTCATTCAGCTACTGTAAAACATTCTATTTTGAAGACGCTAGCTAGCAAACGAAGGTAAAACTCTTTATTGAAAATTGATATATAATTAAATTAAGACAGTATTCTTTATTTTCATTTTGACAGACTAAAATGAGTTATCACCTCACTAATACAAGTAAATCTAACAAACTTAATTTTTTTTATGCTGAAAATGTTCTTTAGTTTATGCTTTAATCACTAACCCAATGAATCATTTCTTACAGTGGACTAGTTTCTGTGAACCTGTGCCACAGTAGCCAAGGTGGTCTACTGCAGTCAGTCTGCCTCGATGGGTCGATTTGTTGTGCATTCTGAGATGCTTTTCTGCATGTCATGGTTGTAAAGAATTTTTTTTAGTTACAATAGGTTTCCTGTCAGGTTTCAGTCTGGCCAGTCTCCTCTATCCTTTCTTTGCTGCTAACTGGATGTTTTTTGTTCACCATTCAGCATCATTTGCACCATTCTGTGTAAACTCTAGAGAATGATTGTCGAGAATAAACCAACCTTTTTAGTCTAAGTCAAAAACTTCAGAGACAGAGAGTTTAGTAGATGTCAAAAAGTATATAAACTTTATTGAAAATCAATAAAGTGTGACAGTCTGCAGAAAGTCAGAATTATGCATAGACAAACTTGTCTTTATATACCTATCTCAAAGGATAGTCTTTGTAGGTGGGGTTTTGCGTTTCCTCGTTGAAATAGACCAATCTTCTTTAGCCACAATTAAATATTCATGTCTGTGCGTTATCTTAAATTTGTGGAACATGCGCAGTTGTTTTTCTTGAAAAGGTTTCATGAGGACAAAGTTTCTTTTACAAAAAAATGGTTCCACACAGGCCTGTGTGTCTTGACTTACAAAAATGGTTCCACACAGGCCTGTGTGTCTTGACCTTGACTCCCTTCCTAGGCCTCAATGAGCATCTGTCTGTCTCTATCGGTTGTCCCCGTTGATATCTACCTCCTTTCCCGAGGCCCTCTCCTAACTCCCTAATTTGTATCTGCCTCAAAGTTATTTACTCACGCATGCGAATATCTACTGCCAATTTTATTGCTGTGGAGACAGGTGCCAGCTAATACAGAAGAACAACTGTTGTACACTGAAACACAGAGTTCATTCAACTCAAATCCACTCAGAATACAACTTGATCAAACATTGTTTGATGGATTTAGATTATGCTTTTAACTGTTGATTATACATATAGATTATGCTTTTTTTTTAAAAAACAATATTGATCATACGATTATGCTCAAGTAATAATTCTAAATGGTGGTTACATATCGAATTCACTTCATTAACATATCCAAACGTCAGTTACACATATTGTTTGCACTTCGTAGATATTTTCCATATGATTTGCATGAAAATCTTTCAGCAGGAAATCAGCAGTTTCTGAAATACTCAAAAACTATGAACTATGCCATGGTCAAAGTCAGTGAGATGACATTTTCTACCCCCATTCTGATGTTTGATGTGAAAATTAACCGAGGTAACTGCATTTTATGCATTCCACTGCTGCCACATAATTGACTGATTGGATAATTGCCTGAATGAGCAGGTGTACAGGTGTTCCTAATAAAGTGACTGGGAAGTATAGGTATGTGTATGATTTGGAGTACTAAGTGCATTGATTTGGACAGAGCATGGGCATCCATGGACATCACCAATGGTCTGCAGAAATCCCTAGTGGCAAGGAAGTGGGCGACTGTCAAGAAGGTGGGACGGACACTGAGGAGAAAATATTTGGAAATAATGAGAATAATTATTTCTCCTAGGTTAACTTGTTTCTCTTTATTAACGCACCATCACTGAGAGGGTATAAGGGCTTCATATTTAATTGTACAGTATAGTGGCATTAACACAAATAGCTCAGTCATTTCTGATCCAAAACAGTGTACAATAAGTCTCCATCTCCTACAGTAGATACAGCATGTATCATTCCTTCCTTCCATGCTTTTTTGCTGTTGTTACATAATAAGTCATTACTGGAGATTTTGATGGTGAGTGTTGCTTAACCATTATTATTAGGATCTGCTGCATCAAGTGTCATGTTATAAGACTGTGGCCAGAAAATATGATTGGAAGCCATACTGCTAAATTGAAACTGATTTCCAGAGATCACAATTACTACACTGATTCGTGATTAAAAACCCTGAATGTATTCTCATTATATTAGGCTACATAGTTATTTCCATATTTTGCCTTCTTCACATTTCTTTTGAACTTAAGATACCAATTCTAAACACTGACCTTTGTGAATACGTGAGACCAGTCTGTAATTTTCAGGCAAGTTTATACACCAGAACATTTCAAAACATACCAGAATGACCTCGGTAATCCGGTTATGTGAGCGAGTTGTGCAACATGCAGAATGATAATATAGGTGACTTTGTCTTTGAGTGTGTGTGTGTGTGTGTGTGTGTGTGTGTGTGTGTGAACATGAATCACTGCGGTTGTGGGCAGTTCAACTGAATCCTGCAGCAGCCACTGCATGATATATGTTTATTTATATTTCATTCTCATTTACTTGGTTTATCATTTAGATTATAGCAGCTGGCTACAATGATAGACCCTTTCTTACTTAGTGATTTACCACACAACTTCAAGGAGGGAGATGCTCTCGGAGTTGAACTTTGAATGAAAAAATAAGTCTGTGCAAAATAACATATCTGGTATGAACTAGTTCAGATGCATAAGCACTTAAACAACAAGATTTTACCCTGTGAGCATGCTTAGATCTAAAACCAAGAACATCCCATGCACGCTGAAGGCAAGGATTTGACTTGCCTCTCTGGGGTGTAGTTCAGAACCGTGGTTTAGAGGAACTGTCATGCTGAGCATTTCAAGGCCTGAAAGCAAGGACAAGAGTTTTGCATTTGATCAGTGCTTCAACAGGGAGTGAATCAAATATCCTATGCAGTAGTTTCAGTAAAATAGTCACGTGCGAAGTTGTACAGGACATCAGCAGCATAATGCATGTTGCTTTGTAGATGAGCAGTAGTTCATCAAGAGAAAGCCAGTATGGTGTTGTTGTAGGCCTGAATAGAAATGAAAAATGCCAGGTTAAGAAATTTGTGCTCTTCTAATATTGTGGAGTTTATGGTTACACAGTAGCAGGGAAAGGCTATCACTATGCTTTTTTAACTGGTAGGCAGGCGGGTGTGAAATCTGGTGTCTGGCTGAAAATGACTTACTGTTGGGCTACTGCAGGAAGAGTCAGTGGTAAACAATGTGTGATTCACGGGTGGAACACTCTGGAACATTATTTATTAATTTTTTTGCTTGTAGACAGGACTTATCTGTGATTGGACTTACTGGGCTGAAACTCACTGTTTATTCGCTGACACTTTGTAGATTAATACTGTAGATGTTTAGACTTTGGGAAGTTTTAGGACGGCCAGACAATATATTCTGGCCATCAGATTTTCTTTTCTGTCTTCTTGTCCCTCTTTTCCCTTTCCATTTCTTCTCACATTACAGTTTAGAAATATTCTTATCTTGTTAATGTTCTTTCTGTCCAGTCCACTATAGGGCCTTTATACGTTGTGGTGGTGTAGTCTGGCTCTTCCAGTGCACAGTGAGGGAAAGATTGTTGGTCACTCATCCCACTCATCATTAACTGGTATTAAGTCTGGCCATTCCGGTCTCCTTTAACCTTTCTCATCAGATTTGCTGCTAACTGGATGTTTTTTTTGTTAACCATTCTGTACCATTTTCACCATTCAGTGTGAACTAAAGAAAATGTTTTGCATGAAATTTTTTTCAGCAGGAAATCAGCAGTTTCTGAAATACTCAAAAACCATGAACTTTGCCATGGTCAAAGTCAGTGAGATGACATTTTTTTCCCCCATTCTGATGTTTGATGTGTATCTGCATCTGTATTTATGCATTCCACTGCTGCCGCATGATTGACTGATTGATAGTTGCTTGAATGAGCAGGTGTACAGGTGCTCCTAATAAAGTGACTGGCAAGCATAGACATGTGTTTGATCTAGCAGTACTAAATGCATAGATTTGGTCACAACAGCTTTGTTAAACCCATGGGCATCACCAATGGTCTGCAGAAATCCCTAGTGGCATTGCGCTAAGAAATGGAAAGACTGGAAGGAAACATTATTGGTCATCCCACTTCCTGGAACTTGCTTTTAGCAACCAATCACATCACACCACACCACACCACCGAATTATTTATACAAGACAAAACATGTTTAAAAACATGGGAATAGTTTATCTGCTGTTCACTTGTAAAATCAAGACTCAGGCATGCATGAACCTTTTCTCTAGCTTACTGAAGAACAGGTCATACACAACGGGGACGTTGAATGATCTTTTACAATGCGGTGTCCAGGTTAGACACTATGACTATTATAATTAAGGTGGGCCAAAATACTAATCCACACCCACAAAAATAGACAGATAATGTGGCTGGCCGTATCTGTTTAGGATCTCCATTGGACATAAATAGCCCACAGCTAAGCAACATTTCTTTGTCATTTAGCAAGCTACAAAAGTCATAAGTAACATAACATTAGGCTACATTTTGTGAAGTATGCTAACATTACAAATTCTATGTAATTATCCAAAAATGAACTAAAGAATCCCAATGTTATGCCTAGAAATGAGTTTTGTAAAAGGAAAAAAATTAACAATGTTTGCTCACCTTTTTGTGGGGCCAGACGATAGTTCACTTCAGTGTCTAAACCTGTGTGATATTACAGAATTTTCAAATTTCCAGATGTTGTAGTGGGTGTTCCTTATTATTCTTACATTCAACATCTGAAACATAAACTGAAGACATTTCACAGAAGTTTGAGGAACAGAAATGGAATAATGAGTCCCTGAACAAAGGGGTGTCAATATTAATAGAACAGTCAGTATGTGGTGTCCTCCAGCTGCTTTAAGTACTACAGTGCATCTCATCCTTATGGACTGCACCAGATTGGTCAGTTCTTGCGGTGAGATGTTCCTCCACTCTTCCACCAAGGCATTTGAAGTTCTCCATCACGTCTGAGGGGACACATGGTTACATGTTACTTTCCACTGCAAGGACAATCAGATGTCCTTCCTGTCTCCCTGTAGCACCGTCTCAGGCGTCTTACATTACAGACATTGCAGTTTATTGCTCTGGACATGTCTCCCTGCAGCAGGTCTATGGCATGTTCATACAGGTGAGCAGGAACCCGAGATATCTGTCTTCTGGTGTTTTTCAGAGTCAGTAGAAAGGTCTCTTTAGTGTCCTAAGTTATTGTAACTATGACCTTAATCACCTCCCACCTGCAAACTGTTCGTGTCTTAAGGACGGTTCCACAGGTGCATGTGTAATAACTGTTAACGGTTCATTGAACAAGCATGAAAAACATCGTTTAAACCCTTTCCAATAACGATCTGTAAAGATTATTTGGATTTTACAAAATGATCTTTAAAACGTAGTCTCATGAAATAGGGATGCTTCTTTTTTTCCGGAGTATATACTAATATTATAAATATCATACAATTATTTTAACTTTATTTCTGTCATTATTTATACATTTCTACCGTTACATATTCCCCTCATTATCATAATTATATTGTCCACTTCTGGCTCCAACATTGATTGTTTTTAATACACAGTATACAAACTGCACCAAACAGATAGCCTGAGAGCTAAAGCTGACCTGTCTGGAAATGCTCATTCAGATGATTTATTATTTCATGTGGAGGTTCTGGCAGACAGTTTGTTCCAGTTTACTGCATGCATATGGAGGTTGATCCTTTAGTGCTTATTGGTATGGAGGAAGTGACCCATTGCCAAATCCTTACACTTTGAAATGTTTCAAACACACCGTTGAATGAGTTAGTTCAAGCCCAGATGTTCCCAATCTCCAGGCAGAGAACGTGATGTGGCAAAGGGTTTTCATTAATCATATACTGTAGGTATTATTTTGTACTGATTCCAGCTTGAAGTAATTCAGTTCATAATAATACAAACTAACTGTCTGGACAACCAACACATATTGATATCTACACACACACACACACTAAATGTATATTGCATGTTACGTAAAGGTCATGAAGTCATGTCGATGGTCCTATCTCCACTATCACCATCTCCAAGCTTGCCTACCTATACCTGTGCTCCTAAATCCTCACCTTCTCTCCCAGCCCTCTCAGGTCTTCATTGTGCCTCTCAGGTCTTCATTGTGCCTCTCAGGTCTTCATTGTGCCTCTCAGGTCTTCATTGTGCCTCTCAGGTCTTCATTGTGCCTCTCAGGTCTTCATTGCTGTGAATGAATGTGAAAACAATATGTCCCTTATTACCGTATGAACAAAGAAATACAAAAATCTAAAAGTAAATGTGGAATGTAGAAACAAATGTAGAATGTATGTCATAACTCCGTGTCGGAGCGGGTAAAGGGGGCGGATGCAATCGCAAATAAGAACGGATGTTTATTTGTAAAGAGAGGCAGACAAATCCAAAACGTAATCCACAATCGTAATCCAGAAACAGGCGAAGGTCAGGCGAACAGCAGACAGGCATATACAGGGCAAGACAGAGAACAAGGTCGAGGTCACTGAAAACAGGGTCGAGAAACAAACAAACATAAACATGAACGTAAACGTAAACTAGGACGTGGATCTAAACATGAACGTGATAACTAAGTTTATACTATGTATATTCTATGTAATTCTCCTCGTTGTGTGCTCGGAGGCGCGCGGTATAATTAGCCTCGTAACCGCTGCCGCATGGGTCGAGAAACAAACAAACAAACGTGAACGTGAACGTAAACGTAAACGTAAACTATGATGTGGACTTGGGAGCGGATAACCCAGCGTGAACTAAATCTAAACATGATAACTAAGTTTATACTCTGTATATTCTATGTAATTCTCCGCGTTGTGTGCTCGGAGGCGCGCGGTATATATGCATGCATAATTAGCCTCATAACCGCTAACAGCTAAGACACACGTGACAGCACAACCAATGACAGAACCGGGAGGAGACATAACAGAAACATAAACAAACACCCACGTGTCCAGCTGTCACTCGGGAAAAGCACGTGCTCTCGTTTTTGCGCTTTCGGGCACGCTGTCTCAAAGGGGAACAGTGACAATGTATATATATATATATATATATATATATATATATATATATATATATATATATATATATATGAAATTGTTTGGTCCTGTGGTCACTTTATATATGTAACCCCTTCCTGGCGCCAGAAGTGTAATATTAGATAAGGTTACTACAGTAAATGGTTTTAATTAACAGGATCCTGAGTATTTAGATATTGATTAGATATTCAATTGATGGTGAATTGGCTAACCTCTATTTACCAGATGTTGTTATACTATAACAGGCAGAAATGTATGTAAATGATTTAATCCTGAATAATAGCGCGGTGCCTCCACTGAAGAATTACCCCACTCACACACTATGAGCGATATTGTTATTCCCCAGAAACAAATATTGAGTATAACTAGGCCAAATATATATAAACCTTATTAAATTAAAAAGAAACGTCCAGTAAAGCCAGGTAGTATGTATAACAAAAATAAAAACATTTATTATGCTAAACAAAAAAACTTCAAACTGTATACATGTATTAGAAACAAAATTTAGACCAGTAACTCAAACACTCCTTTCTAATTATGAAACAACAGGAACAGTACAGTTTGGATTTTACCACTTAAACCCTTTTTTAACTGTTCAGAACCTTCACCAAGCGCTTGGGTTTCTGTTGGGGCCCGTGAGTTGGTGCACATACAAACAAAAAATCCTCCTCGGTTCCTTTAGTGAACGGCGAATAAAACCTCTCCGTTACTCACGCCTCTGGAACAGAAGAATTAGCCGACATGGACACGAGCTGAGAGAATGAATCCGCTGCACGCGAGGTTCCAGAAGGTTAATTCAGTGACGCAGGTTCAGCGATGAAGTCCCTCCTCCAACACGCGTAGTAGCTACCATGCTACCGAGCACAGTTCAGCACAGTTCTCCACAGTCCTCGTCCTTCAGTTTCACAGCGAAACTGCGACTGGCGGTTACAGCTGTCCGTCCCTCACGAAGACATTAGCTTAACGTCCACGAGTTACAGTTTGTACTTAGCTTTGTTTTTCCCAAGCTAGTGCAAAACAAACAAACGCAGATAAGTTAGCTGCACTTCACCTTACAGTTCACCAATTTACCGAGCTGATAGTTGCTCTCGACTTTTCGCTGAATAAAATGATATTTGTGCCACTACTGTAATAGAAGTTTAGTCTACAAACATCACCTCTGCGTTAAAACTCCGGTCTCTCTTTCCCGCTCTCGTCCCGCGTGTTTCTCCCTCTCCCGTTCGCTACTTCTCCCCTCCTTTCCTTTTTTTTTCCCTTTCCCCCTCCCCAACAAAGGTGACCTCTGATTGGCTAGGAGTTTAATTAAACAGGCAACCCATTGGCTTGAACTACTCCAATGGAAACAAATTGCAACGCATCCAGAAACAAAGGACCATGGGAAATGTAGTCTCAAATGAATCCACCCAAAAATGCAGCAAGCACACCATTTATTCAACTACATTTTTGGGAGGTGCCTACATATATATAATATATATATATATAAAGTGACCACAGGACCAAACAATTTCATCACCCATTCTTTTTTCCTGAGAGATACTGCCATAGACTGTGGATAGACTGTAAGTCTATGCCAGTGTTATTGTTATATATATATATATATATATATATATATATATATATATATATAGAGAGAGAGAGAGAGAGAGAGAGAGAGAGAGAGAGAGAGAGAATGGGTGATGAAATTGTTTGGTCCTGTGGTCAATTTCTGATTTGCTAGATTCAAACAGACTTATAATCATCAGGATACAAGTGCAAGGTCAGAACATCTGAAGGATGTGGCACATCAGGAGTACCAGAGTGGATTATTCATTCGAGGTGCTCTGAGGTTCGTAAGGTTGCAGAGTGAGAAAGACGAGAGGCAGTGGGTCTGGGTTGAGGTGGGTTAAGAGAGATGTAGCGTGCGGCTCCCTCTCTAGCCTTAATTTGTCTCGTCATTAGCCTGCCAGCACCTCGAGGGAGAACAAAAGTGATGAACACGAGCGCTGTGGTGTTAATCAATACACACTCTCTATCTCTCCCTCTGTTTACTTTGGCAGAGTGAAGTTTTATGCCCTGGTTTCAGTAATTGGAACTTGGCGGCTGCTTGGTCGCTTCTTCTGGATTTAATTAAAGCCCTTCTTCCTTCAGGTCAGAAGAAAGCTTGAGGTAAAGCTGCCATCTAATGAGAGACTGGCTCTTTCATCACGGCTAAGGTAAAGCACATTGATTTCTTGCATGTAATCGGTGGCCCACAGTGAAGATCTCTCCTACTGGACAGAGGCTGAGAGAATTCATCTACACAGCCACAATGCTCACTGGTTACACTCAGTGCTATTATTTTGATTACACAGGACACAGGTCTGACACCAAGTCTTGGTATACTGTAGGTCAAGTGGTTTACAAACATTTTGGGCATATGACCCCAAATGGACATCATGGACTATTAAAGAGTATTTTAACATTTTATCCTAATAAGATAAAAAGATAAAAACCAGAGCAGTATCCCTTGCAGTCTAGTGGGAAGAGTGAATGTGCATTTCCTGACAAATCAGGTGGTGTGTTTGAAAGGATGCATCTCATTTCTGACGTCACATTCAGCTTTAAATGATTTCAAAGGATTTTATGTTACAACCTCAATTCCGTAAAGGTTGGGACAGTATGTAAAATGCAGAAAAATTCAGCCGGTACTTTGATGTTTTACTTTGTGAATTTAATAAATTTTTGAAAATATACACTCGGTTCAAATCAGATGACTGCAGCACACACCAAAAAAAGTTGGGACAGTCAACTGTTTACCCCTGTGTAACATCACCATTTCTTTTAATAACACTTATTAAGAGTTTGGACGCTGAGTGAAGACCCCAGTTGGTTAAGTGTAGCGAGCGGGATATTCCCCATTCCCCCCAGCTGCACAACTTTACGGGGCCTTTGTTTCCTTATTTTGTGCTTCATAATGCATCACACATTCTCAATGGGAGACAGGTCAGGACTACAGGCAGGCCATGCCCGCACCCGCACTCTTTGCTTACGCAACCACGTACTTGGCAGAATGTGGTTTGGTGTTGTCCTGCTCTGGAAGGCAGCATATGTTGCTCCAAAACGTGTACATAACTTTCTGCATTAATGCTGCCCTCACAGATGTGCAAGTTGACCATGCCATGGGCAGTGACACGCCCCCATACCATGGGCACTGACACGCCCACATACAATGGGCACTGAAACACCCACATACTATGACAGACACTGGTTTTTGGACCTGATGCTGATAACAGCTTGGATGGTCATTTTCCTCTTTGGCCCGGAGAACACGACGGCAGTTTGGCCAAAATCTATTTGAAATGTCGACTCGTCGGACCACAAAACACGATTCCACTGTGCTACTGTCCATCTCAGATGAGACAGAGCCCATAGAAGTGGGCAGAGCTTCTGGACAGTTTTGATGTATGGCTTCTTCTTTGCATAGTAAAGCCTTAACCTGCATCTGTGGATAAAGCGGCGAATGGTTTCAACTGACAAAGTTTTATTCCCAAGTCCATGTCAGGATCTCCATTACAGACTCATAACGGTTTTTAAGACAGTGATGTCTGAGGGATCGGAGATCAGACACATTCAGAAGTCAGCCCTTTTAATCTGTTAATTATATTGTGTGCTGTAGAAGGTGAAATTCCCCAAATCCTTGTTGTTCCCAAACTGTTGGATTATTCACTGACCCATGTGTTGGCAGATCTGTGAGCCTCGACACGTCCTTGCTCTTGAAGGACTTTTTTGTAGGCTCCTTAAATACTATAATTAGATGATTGCTTCACCTGTTTCACATTACCATCTTATTTCAACTCGTCACATCGCTATTAGTCCTAAATGTAAACTTTTTTGGAATGTCTTGCATGCATGAATTTCCAAATAATAGTCTTCTTCAGAAAAACTATGCAGCTGATTGAGGTAAAACATTTAATAACTTGTCTTTATACTTTTTTGTTTCAAGTCAAAGCATATTTACACATCATTCCTCTTTGTTTTTATTTAATTTTCCATTCAAGTCCCAACTTTTTTGGAATTGGGGTTGTACCCAAAAAAGTTACTTTGCGTTCTGTGTAGAATTCAATCACAACTCAGTCAACTCTTCTGTTTCTATTTGACAGAAGATCTGTTGATGTGTTCGTGGAGACAAAGAGGTTGTGTACCCAGTCATATTTTGACATGCAAATCTGGGACGCGTGTCTCAAAGTGCTATAGCGATATATCTGTCATTATTTGTTTGGAAACTGTCCAATGCTGTTCTCTGAAACCACAGAGGAATCAAAAAGAAATTTGGTATAATCTTTCTTTGATAGACTGGCCTTCAAAAAAAGCAACCATCCTCTTGAAAAGTATCCTCATTGACATGATCACTCATCTGCAGTGAAATCTTGTTTTCTCCCAGCATATGTATGTTCACATTCAGTTTTCCAAAGAAATTGGTGATGTGTGTGAGAAGTGATAGCTCAGCAGTTAGGATGTTGGACTTATGATTAGATGGTTGTGAGTTCAAATCCCAGCACCATCGAGCTGCCACTGCTAGACCCTTGAGCAAAGCCCTTAACCCTCAAATGCTCAGTTGTAAAAAATAAAAATATAAAAAAAGATGAGATAATTGTAAGTTGATCTAGATAAATGCATCTGCCAAATGCCATTAATGAAAGGCTTGTACTGCCAAAAAAAAGGTCAAATTTTATTAAAAAGAATTCATCTTCTCCCCTTGACAACCAATGGGCTTCAGTGTGAAAGAGAAAGACATTGTGCTCAGACCTCATATATTGGCAAACAGTTGTTGTGGGTGGGGCTTACTATAATTTACAATAGATGTGACTTATTGCAACACATCTCCAAGGTCTGGACTCAGTTCTGTAGCTGAAAGCTGCTCATGGTGTATCAGGCAATGCATCCACACAGTAGAGGGAGCCACATCCATGATGAGAGTCTGCCAACGATTGACGATTATTGTATGTGATCTGTTCAAAATCCTATCATTCAATCCCACAGGATCTGCTTTTCTTCCATACAGCTGCAAAGTACAATGGTGTGAGTAGTTTCATGTTCAAGACTGTAAAAAAATGTCCTCATGTATGTAGTCTTCCCATATACTGTAGCAAACAAAAGTAAGAGCATAAGCATTGTGACCCTCACGGTTAGCATCCAGTTGAAGAGTGTAAGCAGGGGAATTTTTTACTCGCTCTGTCAGCATGCTCTTTTGAATTGTTTCAGCATTGTATTTGAAAGCAGAATGGATTAGAGTTTGCGTGCCTCTTCTTTCCTGCATATTGCTCTCATCACATCTGCTGGTGTTGCCAGGATTAATGTTTTTTCCAATAATCTGTGGTTTCATAGCTTTAGCTATTCAATAGCCCACCTCAAAGGATGCTTTTGACACTCTTTCTGTCATAGTCATGGCCTGGTTGAACTTATATTATATGGCCAAAAGTATGTAGACACCTGATCAAAACACTCATTTGTGCTTGTTGAACATCCCATTCCAGATTCAGTCCTTCTTTGCTTCTGGAAAGGCTTTCCATTAGATGTTGAGTGTGGCTGTGAGGTCAGGTACTGATGTTGGGTGAGGAGGCCTGGGGTGCAGTCGGTGTTCCAGTTCATCCCACAAAGCGAGCTCCATGAAGACATGGTGTGTTAAGGATGGGAAGAAGGTGGAGACTCGAAATCTTAACAGAAGCCTTGACTTCAACCCCACTGAACAGTGGGGTTCAGTGGGGTTGAAGTCAAGGCTCTGTGTAGGACACTCGAGTTCTTCCACCTTCTTCCCATCCTTAACACACCATGTCTTCATGGAGCTCGCTTTGCGCACAGGATCATTGTCATCCTGGAACAGGTTTGAGCTTCTTAGTTCCAGTGAAGGGAAAGTGTAATGCTACAGTGTACCAAGACTATACAATTGTGTGCTTCAGACTTTGTGGCAACAGTTTGGGGAAGAACCACATATGGGTGTGATGGTCAGGTGTCCTCATGCTTTTAGTGTATATTGCTGCCTACTTACTTTCTTTGAAAATATAAAGGTTTTGGTTTGTTGGCATGTACCTTCTGAATGTAAATGCGCTCTAAGTTGGTTTGGCTTCATGCTGTCCATTGCAGTGGCACTGCCACAGATGAGGCCTTTTGGTTTCTCCTTGTTATTTACCATCATACTTGTCAGAGTCACTCAGTGTTGTCAAGGTACTAGAGGAGGTATATGTTGTCTATTTTTATTGCTATTATAATTGTGCAGTGTAATAAAAGACTAAAATAATACGGGCACTCTTATTTTAAATGTGGCTTGTTTGAATGTATCTCCCATAATGAGAGCAAAATTCATAATATAAAATAAAATCTCTCTCAACCCTAACTGTAAATCGAGTGACCGCAAGTGGGATGGCAACATTCTTTAGGTGTTAGCTTGAACCAAATAAACCAACTCAGATTTTCTTCCATTCCTTAGGATTGAGAAATTCCCTGGGATAAGATTTTGGTTTAAACCGAACTCCACAGCCGACGTTGATCTTGATCACGTAAGATGAATGTTGTTAAAGGATCAAATGGAAATGGGGCATTTCAAGCAGGTTGTCTAGATTCAATCTCACTTTCCCTCCTCTCTTCCTCCCTTCCTCAGTCCATTCATCTATTCATAGCAGGGAACCAATTTTACATGCTTCACGAATGCAAGTAATCGCTCCTCTGTCGGACATACTAGTTCTGATCAAAAATTTCCCATTTTTACAGGGCTGTTGTAGAAAGATGTAGAAAGATTTGAAATGACAAATGTTACGAACCCAGTCTAGGTCGGGCTACAACATACAAAAAGAAAAGAAAAAAAAAGAAAAAGAAAAAGGGTTGGCGAGACCAAAATTGCGTTTGTTTTGCTTTTATTCTCCAAACGGAGCACGTTTTATATACACAGTGGTCTTAATCTTCAGAAGCCGGCCAGTCCAAAATAATAAACAAAAATTCCCTCTAAATTTACCAAAGAAAACTAACTAAACTACAAGAAAAGAAAACAAAAATACACTGTCTTCCCTCACTCCCTGGCTAACCCAAAAACAGGAGAAAAGGCGAATCAACACAAATGGCGCCAACTTCCTACTAACCACTTTTAACCGTGCACTATTTACAAAGGTGACTATTAATGTGTTAAATAACAACAGTAATATATACATATATACACAAGGGTATCATGAATCGTAACGGGGCAGAGCATAAACAAAGTCAAATCAGGCATAGGGTCATACACAGGCGAAATAGTCATACACAGGCGAAATGCACTTGTCTCTACACACAACACAAATGGCAATGATCTGCAACGGGATAAAGACTGATGGGGCTTAAGTACACTTCTGGAAGTGTGCCGGCAACCAATCCCGTCGCACAAGGCTGGAGCAGGCGGGATCGTCCAGTAGCAAGCAATGACGCATGTAGTAGGTGGGGTCTAGAGAAGGGGAAGGAGACAAAAGAGAACCCAGCCCACCACCGACATGGACACACAAATGGCACATAAAGCAAACAGAAATGTATTGAATAACTTAACACAAGTGACTATTTTTCACTAAATTGAATAAATCTAATCTCTCTCACTCTGCTGAATTGAAGAAAAAAAAAAAAACATGATTAGGAAATCTCAAAGCAGAATTATTGTAATAAGTACAGGGATCCTAAAGTGGCTAGTATAGTAAATTAGGCAGCCAGCTTATTGCACTACCACTGGTGAGCTCATCTTGTTAGATTTCACACATTTCTACATTTATCAGCAGCAAATCATTCATTTAAGCTCTAGGCCTTCATTATGTTCCCTGCTGCAGAGGAAATGTTTTAAATGTTTCTGAATGTTTTTCAAGGCTTATTTTAATGAATGAATCAGTAAGTGAACATCATACATTTCAAAGCCTTAATATGCAGATGTCCTAAAATGAAAAGGCCTTCAAGAACTGCATTCAAACTACCAAACCAAATTAAAATTAGTTAGGGGATCAGAAGAAACGTGCAGCCAGATGTTGCTGATCAAGCAGAGATGTGTCCCACCGCTGAGAAAAAAATATATAAAAAAAGCAGTGTAACTCACCAATGATTTAATGACAACTAGCTGAACGGCCATTGCCAGCTTTCCCCCTCTATCGAGAGTAAAAAAAAAAAAAAACTAAATCTGTCAGAACGTACTACCTCTCTGAGAATAACATATAGCTATCTCAATCAAAATGTTTAAAAGTCTCGGTCTCCTGGCATATTTATTCACCTGTACCTACAGCTGCTGAGAGCTGCGGAGCTACTGTTAAATCCATCCATCTTTTCAATCAAACAGGTGGGTAATAGGTAAAAATTGGGTATGGGGATAAAAGCCTGTATCATTGAAGGATCTTAAAGTAGCCTTAATGGTCTTAATCTTACACATCATCAGTGAAGGCCAGGTCTGGGTCATTTCTCCAGCAGAGTCATTTGCTCTGGTACTGCTCTGGGCAAAGAACTTTGTAGATCTTTGAAGATCTTTTGTCCAAGTCCCCCTTTCATTTACTTGGAAGTAAATAAAAATGAATGGATCACTCAGATTTGGTTTGGAATGTCACTTATCTTTGTTGGCTTTGATTAATGCAAAAGCTTCTTGATACAGTTTCACTGCAAACCCAAGCCAAGCCATTTAATATGCTTGGTCATTATAACCTTATTGATATTGATATTGGGTTCTTAGCTTCTCAGAGGGGTTCCGTCTCTGATATTGGGTGAGAGCGAGAAACAGAAAAACCCTTTGGGGTTGTACATGTAACCATTTTTGTGAAAAGTGCACCGTTTGAAAACTCTGCTGTTTTCGCATGCGTGCAGCACCAGGTCTTCACTGTGACCAGGTCTTCACTGTGACCTTACAGACATGAATTTTCCATGCTCCTCTACCTGGAGTCTTAGCTCACTATGATATATGCATATAGATATGGATGAACATTGTACTCAGGTTTTTCCTCTAATCTGTAGCATACCCAAGATTGGATACTATCTACAAGCTGCTAATTGTTACCCTGAGGATTGCTGTCTCTTTCCAGTCGTCTTCCTCCTTTGCATTTTATAATGGCTTGCTAATAAGCTCCCTTTTCTCCCCATAATTCAGCTGATCAGATACATGTAGCTTACAGCCATAAACAAGTACATCTCCTGTGACTGAGACTGCTGATGATAAGGCATATTCTTTCTTTCTTGCTTGGCTCGATGACTTCATGGGAAAGTATATTTCTGAATATCAATTACCGTGCAGGAGAAGAAAGGAGGAGATGAATGATAAGTCCTTCCCATTCAGGGAATGGAGTCCAGCCTCTTCCCAAGAGTTGTATGGAGCCGACAGCTTTCTATGAAACCAAATACTCATCTTCTGTCTTCAGAACTGCACTTATGCTCTGTTCAGGTTGATCCTGCTAGCTTTTAACAATAAAAACAGATAAAAAGCCGTTTCCCTCCTGAGGTCTCCTCATATCTGTCCACAGACTACTGCTTCTTTACTTTATGTGAAAATGTAATATGGCCTGAGTATTTCAGCTTACTTACTTACTTACTTACTTAATGACCCCAAAAGGACATTATTTTCTGGACAGAATTCTCTGTTATCCTAAGCCTCGACCAACCTCAATTTTTAAAATAAAAATTCCAGATTTATAATTTATGGCTACTGTAATATTTGAACACTGAAATGATTATGTCTGTAACAGATGTATGTGAAATGTAAGTGAGAAAATAAACCCAAACAAAAAAACAAAAGGAATATTCCTTTCACCGACTCACCAGTCTAGTAGCAGTCTAGTCTTGTGTTCTTGTGAGTGTGTGTGGGAGTGTAGAAGAAGCCACTGCGCGAGCTGCATTGTTCACACACTCGTTGCATATCTAATGTACATCCGAAAGAGCCCAAAACTTCAATTCAATTCAATTTTATTTGTATAGCAATGGGTTCTCTCACAAAGCAGCTTTACAGAAATCTATAAATTTAGGATATTTTAAATTGATACATTTTTTAAATGTATCCGTAATGAGAAAGGCAGAGGCGACGGTGGTGAGGAAAAACTCCCTGAGACGATATGAGGAAGAATCCTTGAGAGGAACCAGACTCTAAAGAAAACCCATCCTCATCTGGGAGACACTGGACAGTGCATCCATCATGTTTCCAAGTTGAACTGTAGAATGTTTAGCTATTTCATGCACAGCAGTGCTAATCACACTGACAAGCTCTGTCACTCTTGTTGTCATGGGCTGTATTTCAAGTTGAAAACTCTGATCTTTACATTCAAAAGTATTTACTAATCTAGAAAACCCAGAAGACTGCTGCGCAAAACACACCTTTCAATAGATGTCACCTTTCAGATTTGAGACTCAATGCTAGTTTGTTTAGCGAAGTATAAAAAAAAAAAAAAGGTGTTTTTTTTTTTAAAACAAACCACACCAACCCACCACCAAAAAAGGGAATTTTTTTTTTGTTGGTTTGGGGAGAAAAAAAAAAAAAGCACACAAAAAAAAAAAAAAGAAGAAAACACGGTAAAGGGGTGTTGCGCCCCCCCCCATTTATTTTTTGTAAAAAAAAAAAAAAAAAAAAAAAAAAAAAAAAAAAAAAAAAAAAAAAGATGTAAAAAAAATATTAAAAAAAAAAAAATTTTTTTTAAGGAGCCAAATGTTTCCTTTTGGTCACAGAAGTTTATGGTAAAATATTTGGTATATGCATAGCATTAATTAGCTGCATTAACAAGTGTGTGTGTGTGTGTGTGTGTGTGTGTACAAAATATCTGCACATGTTCATATTGGCTAGACTCTCATACAGAACAGGTGGCAGCAGTTTAATGTTTTCATGCAGGTGTGAAAAACCGAATGCACGAATCAATAATGAGGCTTGAAATTCATTTCTGGAGAAGGAGGAGAGTTTTTTCCTTCCTGCTCTCCCTCCCACTCCAGTGACACTTTTCTTCCTGTGACCATGAAATTTGTGGCCATGGCAATTTCTGGGTTTTTCTCCTTCTCCAAATAAATCAGGAGTGACAGTGAAATAACCTGTTCAGTGTGTATGAGTATGTACCTAACATACAGTAAACTGCATTTATGTTTTTACACTTCAGAAAAAAGAGTTAGTCCAAGAGCACTGTGATCTGATAAAAAAAAAAAAAGCTGATGTGACGGCCACTGTGTAACTATAACTCAACAATGCTTGTTCAGAAAGTGTAAAAATCACTTATCATTGGGATGGTGGATGGAGGAGTGGGGCAGTTGGAGCAAAGGGACTTTTTGAGTGATACTTGTGATAAGTGTCTGATCTGTGTTGTAATATCTAACAGAGAATTATATACCAAAAAGTATTGACCAAATTTTTCAATATACCACCTTTATATGAGCAAGCTGAGTTTTGAACAGTGTGTATATCTGCGCCATATGCCTATTGATTGTACTAAAATAAAATAAAAATAAAAATAAAGACATCGTGTCTGATTTTGGAAGACAGATCACTCCTATACACGGATCTGCCAATAATACATAGCACAGATCCTCACTGTTGTAAAAAGTATATTGCTATAACAAGACAGCTTATCATTTTCACAAAAATATCAATATAAATAAATAATTGGATCCAGCTGTTCACCATTCTCTATTGTTATTCCACACTGACACATGATTCTCAATAGCCAAAGCTTACTTGTCTTCTGACTGAGCCACCGGTGCTTAAACACCAACACAGTCCCAGCTGTGGGTTCAAGCCTGTTCATTAAAATATCATGGTCAATAGTGCCAAATGCTGCCCTCAATCCAGCACTGACAAGACAGAAACATACCCACATGCAGCAGGGCGTTTGCCACTTTAGCCAGCGCTGATTCTATACTTTGTAAAAAAAAAAATGAAATCAATCATACTTGTTGAATACTACACAGACTAGAACAAAGTTGTTGGGATGCAATGTTCTCCAAAACCTTAGATAGAAAATGCATGATGGAGATTGACTATTAACTCATCAGGGATTGAGAGATTGAAAGGGTCAAGATTTTTCTACCTTTACATTACAAGGGCACATGATTGGTCTATAGCAGTGGTCACCAATCATATTTATATAGATACACTAACCAGAATTAATATCTATCCCTAATCTAACACATCTGATGCAGCGAAGTGGACTGATGATCTGAATAAGGGTTGGAAGTGAATTCTTCAGGAGCAGGGTTGCTGGCTACTGACCTAGAGGAGTGTGTAAGCATCATTTAGAGAGAGAGAGAGAGAGAGAGAGAGAGAGAGAGAGATTGAGAGAGAGAGATTTATGTGAATGTTTTGAAGTTAGTGATAGTTTTATAGTCTATTTATTTGTATAACAGCCTGAGATAGACTAGTGTGTGCATATGGAAGGTCTGAGAAGACATCGGTGAGTATGTAAGCATAATTTTGTACAGATGTGTCAAAATCAGATGATGTTAGTTTTCTACGTGTTAGTTTGTGTCTATGAAGTGCATGTGTGGATTGCTAGTAATGAAACTGGTCCTCCATGTGTATCCATGTGTGAGAGAATGTTGGTAAGGGTGAGCCACACTGTTAGATAACTGCAAATGCAGCATGTGGGACACTGCCTGTAATTTGTCTTGACTGCAGTACCTTAATTACACATAATTATAAGGCATTGGTACTGGAGACACACACACACACACACACACACACACACACACACAGGTTTGGCTCGTTACTTCATTAACTTTGGTGGAAACATGATGAAATGCATTTCAGCTTCATGGGTAAGCACTGAAATAAAAATAGCTAATAATTTATGTGCTATTGCAGATAATATTGTACAGTACATCCTACACAATATGGGATTCCTGCTTCTCTACATGTCTGACCACAAAACCATGAGTGTTAAATCAAACATCTCACTGGCAAACTATATCATATTTGGTGCCAATATACTGCATTTCTGGCTTACGTAAATACTGGCTTAATGTCACATCGCTGACATCTGTCACCACTGAAGAACTACAGAGCACATGCCACATGGCTGATCTTGACAGATAAAATGACTCATATACCTGCTTGCAATCTCTGCACAAGTGATCAAACACACCTGTTCACAATCACACACATTCCTTAAATAACTCCAAACGGTGTTTTAAAATGTAGTTTCTCCTTTTTGACAGTGATGTCACTAAGCTTTGTTTATATTGTGTCTTGTGTTCTTGGGTTCGATCATTTTGTCACACTCTTAAGACATGCTTTTTGATGGTCATCCAGTGGGCAAACAAGCAGGGGATCTGTAGCTGAATACGAATAAAGTTTTGTAATCTAATTTGCACAATCAACCTGCACTTGCATCCAACTTTGTGACCCGTCAGGTAGCTTCTGCCTGAGAAAGGGTTGTTGGAGAACAAAGGCAACAGCTTGCCATCATCCCTGCCACAATCGATTAAGTCTCCAGCCATTTGTAACATCTGTCTCTCACTTCTGCTCTGACCAGACACAGATACCAATGGGTCATAGCCCAGCCAGAGAAGTGCCATTGGAATTCAAATAAGTACCAGGATTTCTTACTTCAGTGCTCCGTATATATATTTCTAGTCACAAGATCCTCTGCTTGGCAACACCAAGCTTAATCACCCAATCTCTCTGCTCACTGGAAAACACTAGAATGGGCTATAGGGATGTGGTCCAGTGGAGGAGAGATTGTCCAGTCCTACATCAGAAATGTTTGATGAATATCCAAGTGGTAAACAAGCAGGTGTTTGACGTCTGCACCTACACAAGGCTTTAGATCTGCAGCTGATTACGAGCTGGAGTTTTGAATGCTTGCAAAGAGTGGGTGGAAATGAACTGTTTTTTTTTTTTTATCAAGGACTCAGAAAGGATACCCTTATCGAACTGGCATGGTGAGACAGCCACTCTTCATTAGATACTCGGGACACAGTTCCACCTCCTCCTAAAGAGAACCAGTTCCCTGAGCCCATCCACACTCAATGCATTACATAGTCAATGTCCAAGCATCAGCAACACAAAGAGAGGGGGTCTCTGCTTACTGCTGAGAAGCAACACACCTACAGTACATAGCCCAGGCTTTGAGAGATGCCATAATGGAGAGACCACATGGTTGGTCAACCCCATGATAATTTTGTCCTAATAAATCTTTTTTTTTTTTTTTTTTTTTTTTACAATGGTCCTACAATATTGAGTTATACAGACTACACTCATTAACATGGGGACGGAGGGAAATTTAATTGACCAGAACCTGGCTAAAGACCTCAAACTGAGAACATTAATTCCATCCAAGCATATCCACATAACCTGATTACATATACTTAGTCATTAGCAATCTCTCTGGACTTTTATTGGGTTATTTGTATGTCTCTGCATAATCAATGGTTAAATTGTTATGTTTTCTGTTTGTCTGTCCATCCATTTGTGTGTCTCTCATATAATGATATAATAATGAATGAATCTTCTTCACAAAATTAATAATGTTTTGCTGCAGCTCCTTTCAGTTGTTGTTTGTTTCAGGGGCTTTCTCCCTTCAGTCTCGTCTTCAGGAGCTGAAATGACTTGGCCAGTCTAAACTGCCTCCACTCCCCTCCACTAGAAGCTGAAATTCTAAACTCTCTTCTCATATAAATTTTTTTTTTTATCTCAACCCCAAATGTCTAAAGCAAAATCAAATGATTTGGCCTTGCCCGTCCAATAGTTTCATTGGTGACTGTATAGGAAATTATCATTGTAACCAGCAGATGAACTGATTATATTTTTGAAATGATCCAATCAGATCAAGGTCACAGCAAGGTCAAATGTCTGAGATCGATTTATAGCTTCTTCCCTCTGTATTTTAGTGGTATTTGAAGAATAAAAAATGAGTAATAAGAAGGCACCCTTGTTGAAGCTGTTGGCAAGTTCTGCTGTGTCATGTATTAGATATAGATATTAAGAAGCAGTAGCTGTGTATATGAAGACATTGCTTTTTTGATGCAAAATAATGATGTCCACTCAGTTTGTCATCAGTTTAATTTGTTCTGAAAGAACTGAGACAAAATCGAAAGTGTCATGAAATGTTTCGTAATGTTGTTTGTGTGTTTAACACATTCAAGGTCAATTTATAAGAGAAAGTTGCATTTAGTTAATTTTACAATTTTATAAATGTTTAATGCATACGCAATAAAACATCTAGTGACAATTTTCAATGGAAATATTGTCTTTTTCAATAACGACAACATCATTCTGTATTAACACTGCCTTCTGATAGTGTCACTGGCATGATGGGACAATGGTACATTTCAAAAATATCCTAATCCTGGCATGCAGTGTGCTAGTGGACTCTCCTTCTGTGTCTAAGGGCAGTGGTATGGAGAGAAGGCATATGGCACCTTGGACACTTCTCTTGGCACAGTGCTCTGTCAGCTCCACCTGGCACTGTTTTCATTCCACAGTCCTCTGGGGTTGGAAGCATGGCTCCCAGCAGGGCAGGAGGGTGTAGCCGCTCTGTATTTCCTCATGCCAGGTGGATGCACTGTTACCTCCAGCATTTCCTATGCCCTTACTATAGAGACATGTTAGTTTGTGTGTGTATGTGTGCGACGGTGCATTTTGGTGAACAATGCCTGCCTCTGCTCTTTCAGTATAAGACCTTGAGGCCCGTGATGACATTTGATCATAACTCTCAACAGAAATCCTGACTGATTCAGCTTTGATTTGCTAGAAAAACATCACTGAACTGTTTCAAGAAGGAATGAAAGATGATGACAGCTACACTTGTCAATATTTGCTGCATTTTTTTCAAGTGAACCACTATCTCAAATAATAATGCATTATGTGCCAAATGTCCTTCGCCATAAGACATTCAATATGTATTACATTGATATTTGCACTCGTTGGGATAAGTGAGAGGGATTCTGCTTATTTAAGCGTCTCATACTGGTGCCTTTTTAGTTGGCTGACCAGACTCATGGATCAGATTCCTCTCGCTGTATCATGGACAGCAAAAAAAACTGGAGAGAATAAACACTGTAGCATTAGCTATAGATCGCCCTCCATTTCCCTTTAAGTAGGAAAAATGAGCAGTCTTGAGATATAATAGTCCCACAGGCTAAAAAAAACCCTTAAATTTACTCACCTTGAAGAATATATATGAAGAATAAGCCTTTATTAGGACTACCAAAATGAACATGTTAACAAATGATAACGGACGCTAATGTTGTGTTAAAAAACAACAACAACCCCAACACATTAAGAAACAGCCCTTGCTTTAGTATAAGCTACTAAGGTAGACACAGACACCACAATAATGTGCTTTAAAATCACAGGCTATTGTTATTCACTGCACTAAGGTTGTTAAGCCCTGGCCCTGTTGTTTTTGTGTGTGTGTGTGTGTGTGTGTGTGTTTACCTGTTTACTGTAGGGTGGAAATTAAAATGAAAAAGAAAACAGGAGAGTAAAAAGTTAGAAGACATGTCATGGCTGATGTCCTTTCTCCTTGATATGATGTAGATACACTACACCTGAGTGCTCCAGAACAACAAACTGCGAAAAGTTCTGCTTTTCTTTTTTTTTTCTATAGAGGTAGCTACACTTCTTGAAGATTTACTAATTGTGCATTTCATTAGTAACACCTGGCTGCTAATTACTCTCTTACCGACTTACTTTCTTTTGTCCCATCACTTTTTCTTTTTTCCCCATGATGCTGAGATATTTGGTTAGATATAAATAATACTCCTTTTTAAACACTTTACTATTTTTTTTTATATTAAATCTATGAAATGTGACTAAATATACAGTGAATCTACAGTGCCTTGCGAAAGTATTCGGCCCCCTTGAACTTTTCAACCTTTTGCCACATTTCAGGCTTCAAACATAAAGATATAAAATTAATTTTTTTGTGAAGAATCACCAACAAGTGGGACACAATTGTGAAGTGGAACGAAATCTATTGGATTTTTAAAACTTTTTTAGCAAACATTTTAAAACTTTTTTAGCAAATAAAAAACTGAAAAGTGGTGCGTGCAAAATTATTCGGCCCCTTTACTTTCAGTGCAGCAAACTCAGTCCAGAAGTTCAGCGAGGATCTCTGAATGATCCAATGTTGTCCTAAATGACTGATGGTGATAAATAGAATCCACCTGTGTGTAATCAAGTCTCTGTATATGTATATATGTATATATATATATATATATATATATATATATATATGTATATGCGCCACACCCGCCACATATATATATTTTGTCCACTAATCGTAGGGTTAGCGGTTCGATTCCTGGCCCGGGTGACTCCACATGCCTAAGTGTCCTTGGGCAAGACACTGAACCCCAAGTTGCTCTTGATGGCAAGTTAGCACCTTGCATGGCAGCACAGTGTGAAGTGCTTTGGATAAAAGCGCTATATAAGTGTGCCATTTATATATAGCTGAACATGAAGATTTTTCATCCGGACTATCCAGTAGTAATTAATAAAATACCAGGTAAATACCAGACTTTTATATGATAGAGATGAGCTGATTAGCTGATATAAATGCAGTGTCCTGGAGTGTGAGCATAAACAAACATGATGGTGTCCAGAAGACAGAAAACTTATTTGTTGTAATTTGTGATATCCAAACTTTATTTCCACTAATAAAATGTACATTGTACATTTAATTTTACATGTAAATACATGTAAAATTTTACATTATATATATATATATATATATATATATATATATATATATATATATATATATATATATATATATATATATTTTAATCATCACGCCAAGGCACAATATGAGGAATGAGAGGAGCTCATTTGATTTGATAATGTATACCCATTAAGCCTACCGCGTTTTGCCTTCTGTCTGCAACGATAATCAATAAAAATACTGAAAATATAAAACATGTCCACACATGACTGAATGCCTTATTTCTGTGAAAATGCGCAAAAATTTTGACAAACGTAAGTCAAATATGTTAAAGGAACAGTATGGATATTTTAGGGATCTAAAGAGTAACTATAGTAAAACTCCACAGAGCTCCTCGACTCGAGCTGTCTGGTACCTTCGTTTATTCATTTGTCCTGCACACTCCTGCACACTGTGTGGATTAATCTGATGGTTTTAAGTTCAAGTCACTACAAATGGATGTGAGGGGGAGCTCCATGCTAGTGTTGTAATGAGGGGCAGATAAAAGCTCCAGAGAGCAACAGCACTCATGTGGAACAGGTGAAGAGAAATCCTTATTGTTATTATTATTATTATTATTATTATTATTACTGTGGCATGTTGTGTACCCGCAGTTATCTGATTATACGGTGAACATTTTTCTGTTACACTGCTCTGGAGCCATTGTTGTGTTTTTTGTGGTTACAGAAAAACTGTTCAAATGATGTCACAAAATAGAAAAAAGATCACATCTGTGGCAGGAGGGGTGTGTTCCTTTCTGTGTATGTGTTTTCTAGTGAACACAAGAAGACAAAATGGCGAGTGTATATGTATTTTTATCAAATATATATATATATATATATATATTTGATAAAATCACATCAATTGTTTGAATATGTACCACATATAAAACATGAGATGACAGTAACTCACTTGTATGTGACTAATGAAGCTGTCCTGCATTTGCTACACCTGGTATTGGCAGATCTACTCTCCACATGAGTTTACCTTTAATCACTGTCACAGATCAGGAAGGCCTGTGTCACATTAGATAGAGACGTGGCAGAGAGAAGACATCGCCGAGAGCAGCACTGGTTTGTTAGAAAATGCAGCTTTTTTTTTAACAGAGCTTTCACTAAATATAGTTAAGCACACATTGTGAAAGGGATTTTCTTTATATGTTAGATTCACCAGAGCTGCTTTAGGTTAATTAAATTAAGTAAGCCTGGGTTAAGTCCACAGGTAGGTCCATTTCATTTAAATCTGTTTTCAAGGGAATCATTCCACATAATCACCCAGCTGCAGAGTGTGTGTGTGTGTGTGTGTGTGTGTGTGTGGGGGTGCCTGAGCTGAAACAAACTCTTTGTCATACAGCTGGTTATTACCAATGTGGTCCCTAAATGACAGTTTAATTGGCTTAGTGGTCGTCAGTGGCATGCAGCTTAACTGCCATTGATGCCTTAGATTTACACCTGTCTCATATATGGCCCAATCAATTTAATCACTCTCAGATTGAACTGTCCATATAATGATATGACATATAAATGACACAGACACTCATAAAGAAGAGGAGGGGGAAAAAAAAGGAGATAATTCATTCAGAGATAACGACTTGTTCTCTCATACACAGAAACGTTTGTCATAGAATTGATGTAAAGAATTAAGCAAAGAGTGGAAAAACCCAGAATGACTCTGGAAATACTTTTCAAGGAGTGACAAAAACATGATTTATACATTTGACAGGTACAGACAGGTGACTCTCTTAAACTGCTGGAGGCGTTTTCATGGGTCAGTGCAAATCAATGCAAAGTTATTCTGACTTTATCCGATGATGAAACATTTCTATCCTGATAGGAGGGCATGGAGGGCTCACTAAATGGTGAAAAAAACCCATATGCTATGGCTAACAATGTGAACAGGCCAAACAATAGGCGCGGACTGGTCAGAGTGCCCATGCTGACTCATGTCCACCACCAGAAGTGCCTTCAATAGGCATGTGAGAACTGGACCATGGAGTAATGGAAGAAGGTGGTCTGGTCTGAGGAATCATGTTTTCTTTTACATCATGTGGATGGCCAGGTGCGTGTGCGTCTCTTACCTGGGGAAGAAATGGCACCAGGTAATTATGGGAAAAATGCAAGCTGGCAGAGGCAAGGTGATGCTCTGGGCAATGTCCTGCTGGGAAACCTTGAGTCCTGGCATTCATGTGGATGTTTTTTGACACGTCCACCTACTTAAACATTGTTGTAGAACAAGTACACCAGTTCCTGGTGATGGTGTTCCCTCATTCAGCAGGATAATGCTCCCTGACACACTGCAAAAACTGTTCAGGAATTTTTTGAGGAACATGACAAAGAGTTCAAGGTGTTGAAGAGTGTTGGACAACACAGCTAGGAGTAGAGATAGACTGGGACATGCCAGGAAAGAAGAAGCTCTCAAGTAATTGTTAGGGGATTTAACAAAGGTATTACTGTAAAGGGGAAATAAGGATACATTTTGTTGATCTTAAACTAGGAAAAGCATTACACACAGTATGTTTGCGTGGACAACGATAATCCGATATTAACCCGTTTAAGACGATACTCTGATTAAGAAACTAGCATGTAAACAGAGATTATTGATGACCTTAATCAGACTAAAGTCATACTCAAAGTAAACACAAATGGAATTAAGAGATGTGGAGTATTTCCTGTTTTAGTCGAATTATCGACGTGTATTACAGACATGTACACACCTTAATCACATTATCAACATTGTGTGGGAGTTTTCACCACATTGTGCGAAAGGACACGATCACACACGGCAGGGCTCAACCGTTTGATGGCAAATAAGAGAGCACGGCTGCGTCCCAAACCACGTACTTGTATTTATACAGCAGTATAGTAGGTGAAATAATTGTATCGGAAATCTCGGCTAATATATAGTAGGTAAGTACGCAGTTTCAGACGCAGCCCACGGCTTCAAGCAGTCATCGATTTGCACGTACAGAACGACAAATAATTAAAAACACCCAAAACTGTATACGGAACCATAACGAAGATCAACGGTATGTCGACACGTGAAATTCTGGACGGAATGCCGGACGGCGTGACGCGGTGATGTAATGATGTGTGACGTTAATTCATCTATGTTCTATAACATGTAAAACGGGTACATGAAAGGAATATTCTAAAAGCGACTCATGTAAACACCTTAATCACAATATTGTCTTATTCAGAATAAGGTAATTAGATTAATGCTGTCCGTGTAAATGTAGTCATTGATGAGCAGAATAATCAGAGGGTGGACTGTGGCAGAATGACAGAGCTTGTTGGAGCTTGTTGACAACACTGTAAAGGGTTTTGAGTTTGCAAATCATAGAATTATTTTAGTTCCAAAAGCCATGAGCATAATAGTTTAATATGTGAGCAGCTCTCAGTCAGATTTCTTATGCGACATCCACATTCAAATCTGGCCTTGTGCATGGATTTTGCTTTGCTCTCATAAAAACCTTAAAAAAAAAAAATACTCCTCTCATATCTCTCCTCATGTTTGGAATGTTCTAATGCACTTAAGTTCATCCTGCTTATTCACAAAATTTCATTTGATCTCTCTCTCTTTTAGATGTGTGCTAAGAAACATAAAAAAAATTGAAATGACCTTCCAGACTTTCTTTATCGAGTTACATTTAATTTAGAGTATTAAATAACCATTTGGCTAAAAAAGCAGGTGCATTGTGCAGCATCTGTATGAAGGCTCAACACTTCAAAAAAAATAGCTGCTAAAGACAGAGCAGCAAGGAGTTAGAAACAACAGCTAATTCAGCATATAAACGGTACCTTTCCTTTTTGTATCTTTAGCCTTATCTTTACCTAGAAATATACATATATTGGACTTTTACAGCTCGACTCTAAAGGGTAATTATGTTCCAATTATGTACCTTATGTATCTTTTTTAAAGGTACAATATAATCCATATTTCCAGGTGAAAGATAGATATTAAATGTACAAATTTTAAGTTACAATGAATAGCAGAGTTCAATACCCATGCTACAGAAGACCGTTATACAATCGGAGTGAGTAAGATCATTTGACGAGTGAAAATGTTACCACTCACGAGCATTCCCATTGGCAGAGGAAACCAGATAATCATCCTGCTTTGGAGGATTTCAAGGTGTGGTTTGGCATGCAATGGTTTATTCACACAAGAGATTAGTTCTTTCATGCGTAGTGTCTACGCATGAAATTATGGCCAGTTAGGTTGTATTTTTTTAAATAAAAATTATGATTATAAGTTTAAAATCACCTCCAAATCAGACCATTACTGTAATTGAAGATTGTTTTAAAATAATTTATACATGAAGGTGTAAGTGCTCTGAGTCTTCCCCTATAATGCCTGATGGAGAATACATGGTGAGGGATCTGAGACCGTTCCTCCATACAGAATCTCTCCAGATTCATCACATTTTGAGGTCCATGCTGGTGGACTGTCCTCTTCAGTTCACCCCACAGGTTTTCTATGGGGTTCAGGTCAGGGGATTGGGTTGGCCATGACTTTGATAGACCTTGATTTTGTGGTCAGTAAACCATTTTTGTGTTCATTTTGATGTTTTGGATCATTGTCCTGCTGGAAGATCCAACCATGGCCCATTTGATGCTTTCTGGCAAAGGTTCATGAGGTCAGAGGTCAGGTGTTCATTTAATAGCTGTTGATGTTGAGTCCATGATGCAATGTATCCTAACAAAATGTCCAGGTCCTCTGGCAGAAAAACAGCCCCAAAACATTATAGACCCACCACCATATTTACTGTAACCGTGGGCATGAGGTACTTTTGTGTGAGTGTTTGTGTGATTGTGCCCTGCGATGGACTGGCACCCTGTCCAGGGTGTACCCAATGCTCCCTGGGATAGGCTCCAGGTTCCCCGTGACCTAAAAAAAGGAGTAAGTGGTAGAAGATGGATGAATGGATGAGGTACTTTTCTATATGTCTACCTCTCTGTGTGCAGCAAAACCACCTCTGGTGTTTATTACCAAAAATGAATTATTACGTATTGCCCTGATGGTGGAAATGAGCATTTTCAATGCTTGTGCTATTTTCTTATAGAGACTTCCCATTTTATGAAAGTCAACAATCTTTTGCTGCACATCACAGCTACATTCCTTGGTCTTACCTATTGTTATGAATGAATAAGGTAATTTGGCCTGTCTATTACCTCATATTGATACCCCTGTGAAACAGGAAGTCATGGTTGAACAATTTTCTGTTCCTACTCACCCAGGTGAAGTTCCTACTTCACTTTCCCCACATTTTGTTTTGTTACAGCCTTATTCCGAAATGGATTAAATTTATTATTTTCCTCAAAATTTTTACAAACAATACCCCATAATCACGAACAGAAAAGTACATGTACATAAGTATTCACAGCCTTTGCCATGGCACTCAAAACTGAGCTCAGGTGCATCCTGTTTTCACTGATCATCCTTGAGATGTTTCTACAACTTGATTGGAGTCCACCTGTGGTAAATTCAGTTGATTGGACATGATTTGGAAAGGCACACACCTGTCTATATAAGGTCCCACAGTTAACAATGCATGTCAGAGACAGGATTGTATCGAGGCACAGATCTGGGGAAGGGTACAGAAACATTTCTGCAGCATTGAACGTCCCAATGATCACAGTGGCCTCCATCATCCGTAACTGGAAGAAGTCTGGAACCAGCAGGACTCTTCCTAGAGCTGGCCGCCCGGCCAAACTGAGCGATCGGGGAGAAGGGCCTTATTCAGGGATTTGTTCAAAAACCTGATGTTCACTCTGACAGAGCTCCAGCATGTCTCTGTGGAAAGAGGAACAACCTTCCAGAAGAACAACCATCTCTGCAGCCCTCCACCAATCAGGCCTGAATGGTAGAGTGGCCAGATGGAAGCCACTCCTCAGTAAAAGGCACATGACAGCCCACCTGGAGTTTGCTAAAAGGCACCTGAAGGACCCTCAGACCATGAGAAACAAAATTCTCTGGTCTGATGAAACAAAGATTGAACTCTTTGGCCTGAATGGCAAGCGTCATGTCTAAAGGAAACCAGGCACCACTCATCACCTAGCCAAAACCATCCCTACAGTGAAGCATGGTGGTGGCAGCATCATGCTGTGCAGATGTTTTTTAGCGGCAGGAAGTGGGAGACTAGTCAGGATCGAGGGAAAGATGAATGCAACAATGTACATAGACATCATTGATGAAAACCTGGTCCAGAGCGCTCCGGACCTCAGACTGGGGCGAAGGTTCATCTTCCAACAGGACAACGACCCTAAGCACACAGCCAAGATAACAAAGGAGTGGCTACAGGACAACTCTGTGAATGTCCTTGAGTGGCCCAGCCAGAGACCAGACTTGAACCCGATTGAACATCTATGGAGAGATTTGAAAATGGCTGTGCACCGACGCTCCCCATCCAACCTGATGGAGCTTGAGAGGTCCTGCACAGAAGAATGGGAGAAACCGCCCAAAAATAGGTGTGCCAAGCTTGTAATATATATATATATATATATATATATATATATATATATATATATATATATATATATATATATATATATATATATTCAAAATATTTTCAAATTAAAAAGGCATAGAAAGGCAAGAAACAGCCTCCATACATGGATGTGGGTAGTCCAGGGTTCAGTCTATGTCTATAGGTCTCACAGATGTACAAACTAGTTTTGAGGAAGTTTTTTTCTTTATGTAATTCCTCAGATAGCCATATAAGCATGCGTATATCTGGCTTATGCCTTTATTACAGAAGAACTGTTCAGCATTCTGTGCAGTAAAAAAGTGTTTTTTGCTCTTTTAGGACAGGTGACTGCCCTTGCTAATGAGCACATTTCGGAGCATGGCCTCATAGAGAGACTAGCCTGTTTTACACTGTAGGGCCAAGCAGTTCTGAAGTGTGCAGTAAAACAGAGACTTGCACTAGTTAACATCTTGGCCAACTGTAACATTCTAAAGCAATCAAAAGAAGCAAAAACTTGGGGGAAATAAGGCCAGCCACTGCATTCTTGAGTAAATAATTTGCTTTTACTTTGAATGCTGACCTTTAGCCTCCAGTCATTCATGTAAGATGAGCTGTATCAATCACCAATGAATAGATTACAGCACTTAAATTTTTTTTTAGCTTATAATGGTCGTGATCACCCAGATACATGGGTACATCCCAGATACACCTAGGTACATGATAGCAACTATAATATCAAAAATCAGATGAATACTACTACGTAAGTAAAGATTATCTTCAGTGTTTCCTGCTGAAGTGTGAAATTAACTATTCGATGGTGTTGCCTTAAGAAATGTTATAAAATTGGCTGGCGCTCACAATGGTAGTTAAAAATGGTAGTATGCACAGTCTTCTGCACAGCATGGTACAGCCTAAAGCAATTTAATGCAGCGTGCCAATGTAACGTACGTCTTAACTGAAAGAGAGGAAAATAAATATATTTTGTAAATATAATGTAATGTATAGTATAATGTGTATTATGGACATAAATATAGTCACTGCTTCACCTTGCTTAGTGTGATTATGTGGCACTGTCCGAGATAATTTAGTCCTTTGCACTGATCTGCAACAAAATTGATCTTAGAGCACAATACTCACTTCATAGTCCAGAAAGTATTCAAATACAGGTTATTGTATTTCTTTCCTAAATTATTTTCACATTAAATATATATATAAAAAAAGATCTGACGTGATTTATCTCGGTTTCATTTTTTACATCACAAAAACGTGCAATTTTTCACAGGGGTGTGTAGACTTTTTGAATATCTACCTTATAATCCTGTATCTGATTTTATATTTAAAAGGTTTAACAGAGCACCAATAAATCAGATGCGAGCCATTTTGTTCTCTTTTGGAGGTCAGTCTCTGGTCATTGAGAGGTCATTGAGAGGTCAGTGAGAGGTCATTGAGAGGTCAGTGAAAGGTCAATGAGAGGTCTGTGAGATGTCAGTGAGATAGGTAGGTGGCTTTTCCATATAATACAAGCATGCATGACGGTGTGGCTTACACGCCATACTTCCTCATGAAGCTAGGCTCTCAGAGCATTTGGTTTTAGGTCTACTAATATCTAGAATGTCACTGCATCGTCCATCTGCTAGCTTACTAATGTTTTTCCTCCTCCGTATGGATCAATTTGCACCAAATCATCAACTGATCTGCTTCAAACCTAAACCCTTAGAAGATCAGATGCTCCCCTTATATGTTCTATGGTGTGGCTGTGGCGCAGTTGGTAGAGCGGGTTGTCCACTAATCGTAGGGATATCGGTTCGATTCCCAGCCCACATGACTCCACATACCGAAGTGTCCTTGGGCAAGACACTGAACCCCAAGTTGCTCCCGATGGCAAGTTAGCGCCTTGCATGGCAGCTCTGCTTCGATTGGTGTGTGTGAATGGGTAAATGAGACACAGTGTAAAGTGCTTTGGATAAAAGCACTATATAAGTGAGCCATTAACATTTTCTATGTATAACCCTACACCAGAGAGTTTAACTATCAAAGAAGGAACCATTTAAGGTCAAATATAGCAGTTAGCTCCCTTAAATTTGCATCAGTCCCTGTCTGAACATGAGGTGCCTTCAGGCTCTCCTGGGCCAGATCAGGTTTCTGAACCTAACTCGGTCTCGACTATGGATTGTGAGTTGTCTGAAGGGGATCATGTGTCTGACCCTGAGTCTGTGAATCTGCCTGTAACTCAAGTGGATTGTTGTGCCTATGCTTTCTGCACAGGGATCATTAGATGGTCTAAGACAAAAAAGGGGAGTAAGAAAAAAAAGTCATTAATGACTTTTGCCTGTTTTTCTGCGAGAACCTCAAGAATATTGTTCACAATGCATACTAAGGGGTGGTTCTTTGTGAACCTTGCAGAATATTTAACTTAGAATTTTTATGGTTTGCGGTTTGCTGTGCCACAGTGGCTTGTTGGTCTGGGAATGCAGGTCTAGAGATCCCATCAATAACATTAAAAGGCTGATCAAGGCCCAGAATGGGGCTGTCAATCAACACCCTGGTTACTAGCAGCTATGGTTCTGGCCAATCATCTGCTAATGCATCCTGGCTCAAAGCTTTTGGCTCTGCTGTGGTTGAGAACCATATTGGATAGCACTGTAAGATATTTGTCTCTTTGCAAACACCTCATCTTCCACTCTTCTGTAGGTTTTTCACATTAGTTGAATTACCTCCTTGTAAAATTGCCACAAGACAACACCTCCGCTCCCTGATTAACTCTGCCTAGTAGGTAAGTAGCTTGAGTCAGGTGTCCATCAAGCAGAGCTTGCTTTGCACGACATTAACATCACTTCTGGATTTGTTGTGTTTCAGATCTTCAATGTGTTTGAGATCAGATCCACCAACGACAGAATCAGAAACAGTACATGTGTAACACGGGAGAACACCTACATTTACTGATTTGGTTGATGCTTTTAAAAGGAGAATTTCAATTCAAGATGTAACTGAGCAGTTAAGGATGAAGGGTTTTTGTCACTGCAGAATATGATCTCACGACCTTTCAACCAACCAGTAGCTGAAAACTTTAACTACAGAGCAAATAATGAATATAGAAAAGTCGAATGTATGACCATGATTGTGTGACATTGTGTAGTGTCAAATTCAGATGTTTGAGTAATGACATAGGGGTGTAGCCAACACTTTTTCAAATTTATATGATGAAAATCTCAGAAGTTCATCTTAACTAGGCACTTGGTAGGTAGTGGTGTGAGCTCTTTAAGATGTTTATCAACAGGTTGGGGCTATGTCTCAGTGAAAAAGAACATGGAAGTTTTTTTTTCTGGAATATTTAAACATGCATTGAATAGAGGTGTTTCATCTATGAGAAACCAATGTTTAAGAAGTATATTTGAATCGGTTTAATGCCAGGGTAGTAGAGTCCCACAGTTAATTCAGTGACTAGTTTCAACCTGTCTTTTGGTCCAAACAGTGAAGGCGAGTCTGATAAAATCCTTTCTGGATGATCAAAATGCTTCAGCTTCACCAGAAGTAAGATGCTTCAAGAATCAGGAGACCAAGAGCCAGGGTATAGTCAAAAAGATGTTTTATTATGCACGCTAAGGCAGCCTGGGCATTTCTTAGTCTAAACATAAGTTGGATACAGTTGGCTTTTATACTCATATATACTGTACATGTGTGGTGATTTTCCAAGTGGAGGGAGATGTCTACCCTGCCGACCGCTCCAGAATGTGACAAAATTCCCAATTGGACGGAGACATTTATCCCAAATTCAGTAAATCCAACTACGCCACCCTGGGGGAGAACCAGGGAAATACTCCCAAACAAAGGGCACAGAGATAAGTTTCACCAATCGAAGCAAGGAACATGAGAGTGAGACATGAGTATGAATATAAAAATGATATTTTATTATGACACTTCAGCATAATCTAAAACTTAGAAAATATAAAACACTTAGAAAACATGAAGATATAAAATCAATTTCCCATGAAGCACAATAATGGCTTTAAACTAAGAACTTCTCCAGGCCCAGGTTTGGCAGGGACAAGGAAGGCCAGCTATAGCTCGGGAGGTCATCCAAACCCACTGCAAGTCACACCAAAATCATCAAACACTACCTACACCATAGGGAAGCTGTTGTATTGGTACACTGAGCACGCTGTGAAGCACACACACCACCGAATAAATGCAGCTAGGCTCCTGGAGAGAAAGAAGACACCAGTTAACAAAAAAAGTTACACAAACACTAAACATTCAAGACACAGAAAGGGAAATATTACAGACACCTTGGTATGGTAGCTATAACACCCAGGCCCACTGACACCAGCACGAGAAATGGACGCAGTTGACAACACCCAAGCAGAACCAGAATTATGGCAAACAGTACACATGAAAATTATTGCCACTATAGTATGGAGACAGTAAGGCTTAACATACACCCTCTCAGTAGTAAAGTGGTTATGAGTAAGAACAAACCTGAAACAGGTTTGAAGCTAGGAAACACAAACTTTACCACTCTCAGACTGCTCACTTTTACTATGTGGTCACAAAACAAGTCAGACATACAGCCAAAACTAAAGTAACACAAAATACATAAAACCATGAAGCAAAACAGTCATTGAAGCAAAACAGCAGTGACGTCACATGTAGAGTCTTCGGCTAAGGGTTTGTAATAGAGAAGACTTAGCTCAACTCCCCATTCTCACCTTACTTATACACATCATTCAGCCACCGGATGAATGTTGCGATCACTTTACGCAGAAATGCCATAGGGAGCGAGGGACTCGGAATCACCAAGACACCTATCTGCTTACCAAAATAAGGGTCCTTAAATAATCGGGTAGCTCTCATCCTATTTGCCGATCCATATCCCAAGCAGAGCCAATAGGATAGCCAAATCACTTACCCTGCCACACGTGCAAGCAACATACCCAAAGCTAGTTAAGAAAAAAAAAGGATAAACATAAGACAAAAAACCCCTCGACAAAAACATCAACAAGGACAGAAAGCAAAAAACATCATGAGACCACGAGTAAGCAAAAATCACATCCAACTGATCTTAATTGATTGAATCATAAGAGACATGGGAAATAAGGAACAATATTTCACAATCCCTCGTTTGGATAACACTGAAATCATCCATTAAAGCAAGCTTAACCCTTTTATTCTATTTTATGTAGTATAACCACTGGCCAGGTGATCCATCTACATATCCTAAAAGAAGGAAAGGTTGCACCCATGTACCAAGAATGTTAGATTAAACATAAGATCAGATTAAATGTAGGCGTTAGGCCTATCAACCAGAGTTAGGAAAATTGTGGCTTCTGCTTCTTGGGCCTGGGTCATGCTCTTACAGACACACAATCAGCAACAGTGAAACAAGGCATAAATTAACAGGAGGGTGACAAAGAAAATCAGGAAACCCAGACGAATTTCCCGGCCATGTCGTCACCAGCAGCATAGCCAGGCACATCTTTGTTATCTTGATCGATAGCGTTAACACGATCACATAACTCACCTAGGTCATTAAAGTATTGCGTTGAATTTAGAGTAGAGTCAGACACATACGTACAGCACTCAGGACAAACCACTGCACAGGTAACTCCATGTTGAGCTAAGATATAATCTAAAGTGTCCCGATTCTGCAAAATCATCACCCGCTGTGATTGCAATGTGTTGGACATGATGCCTATTAGCCAATTTCTCAACTTCATGAGATAACATACGGATTTGATCAAGGCTAATCATGACACCATAATTAGGAAATAGAGCACCTAGAAATCTGCTCCTAAAGGTTTGACTGCAGGTAAGATACTCCACACAATGACTTGGATCAGTTAGCAATGACAGCAAGATACATAATGCCTTAGAAATTACACCTACTAGAGATGATAAATGGAGTATCAGTGACACTATGAGGAAGGAGGTAGGTTTGATTACAAATCACGAAGCCTGAGTGGTGACGGCTTCTCACCATTATGGCATGTGGTGACATTAAATGAGAGAACATCTGTGTTTACTGGGACTGCGGCTGCTCCGAAGGCCATACAGACTTCATGTACATCCATACTGTACTATTTCACACTGTCTGTTGTTACCCAGATGAGGATGGGTTCCCTTCTGAGTCGGGTTCTTCTCAAAATTTCTTCCTTTAAACATCTTAGGGAGTTTTTCCTCTCTACCGTCGCCACTCAGTGGCTTGCTCAGTTGGGATAAATTCACACCTTTAATATCTGTATACCGTGTTGATATTTCTGTAAAGCTGCTTTGAGACAATCTCTATTGTAAAAAGCGCTATACAAATAAAATTTAACTGAATTGAATTGAATTGTTTAGCAAGGTACAATTCAACAATGATGTATATTAGGACAGTGTGCAGGGGACCAATGAATAAAACTAAGGAAATGGCTGAGACTGAGTGACTGACCAAAACAAATGTCCAGGCAATTGTGGGAGTGAAGGCTACGGAGTTGTACTCTATTGTAAATATCCGCCAGAATACAGCTAGAATAAAGGCAAACCAACCACAGCTAATCTGAAGCAGAACAAATCACAAAGATTTATTATGTATTTATTGAAAAAATGTCTCATGGTCAGCAGAGAAAGGCTGGTTCACACCACACACGGTTAGCCATGTACCACACTTAGCAGTGCGACTGAATTTGCGACTGAATTTGGGAAACTGGCCTTATCAACAATCAAACTATAAAATTAAATTTAAGAAATGTAACTAAGTCAACTTTGACTTGATCAATTACAAATCATATAAAGTTTGCATGGATTAAATGGTAAATTGTCTGCATTTATATAGCGCTTTTTTAACCGTACACAGTAAAAATCCCTATTGTTGAATTAACACCCAGAGTGTTCATTTGAGTCCAATGGACTCATAAACACTGTAGGGTGTAAATTCAACACTCTGAGTGGTAAATCAGCACTGACGATTTTGCTGTGTAGCGGTTCTACAAAGCACTTTACACTGCGTCTCATTCACCGATTCTCACACACACACAAACGCACACCCAAACGCACACACACGCACGCACACACACGCACGCACACACACGCACACACACACACACACACACACACACACACACCAATGGTAGCAAAGCTGCCATGCAAGGTGCAAACTTGCCATCGGGAGCAACTTGGGGTTCAGTGTCTTGCCCAAGGCCGGGAATCAAACCTCCAACCCTACGAGTTGTGGACAACCCGCTCTGCCAAATGATCCACAGCCGCCCACATGATTGGGCAGATTACAGCAATTAATAATAATAATAATAATAATAATAATAATAATAATAATAATAATAATAATACAGTTTATTTGTTGCTGCCTTTCATAACACTGACACCTCACAGTAGCACAAGAGAAAACAACATACAATAAGAGCAGCATAGTTAAAATAGATACACAAAATAAAATGGACACAACATCTCATTATAATATGTATAATATGTATATTATACTAGACATTTTAGACACAACATAATAATAAATTAAATAATTGTAATGCATAATCTCATTTAAACATGTGTGTTAATCTGAGATTTGAACTGTGAAATGGGTCCAGCTGATAGATTGGGATTGAGTTTGGGTGCAGAGCAACTGAAAATGCTGGCATCCATAGTGCTGAGAATTGTAGAGGACAGGATGGTATAAGGATGAATAAGATCAGAGAGGTAGGAAGGAGCCAGATTATGAAAGGCTTTCAATGTGAGCAGTAGAATTTTATAGTGAACTTGTTGTTGGTGTGGAATCCAGTGGAGCTGAATACGGGAGGGTGTCATACGGTCAGTGGACTTAGTGCAAGTAATAATTCTTGCATGTTAGCTTTGAATGATTTAGAGCAGGTGAAGAAGTTTATCAAATACACCAAAAAGGATGATGCTACAATAGTCAATACAGGATGTTACGTGATCATGAATAAGAACTTACTAGCAGTATTGAGTAGGGGCAACAAGGAAGTGCATGAGATGTAATTGATGTGAGGACTGAAAGAGGGTAAACTGTCAAATTTGTCAAGAAGGCTTTTTGTTTCGGAGGAAATGTGCATCATGCTGTCGTCAATGGTAATAGTGAAAGGGGGAGTTTTGAAAAGTGTTGATAATCTTTTATTGCCATTGAGGTTTTATTTCCCATCCATGATCTTATGTCCTGAAGACAGGTAGTGAGGACAGGAGTGGTTTTATGGCGATATAAAGCTGAGTGTCATCAGTATAACAGTGAAAATGCATGAAAATGCAAATCCATTATGGTGTAGAATATGTCCAAAGTGGAAAAAGGTAGATGATAAAAATGAGTGGTCCCAACACTGATACCTGCAGGATACCCTGACTAATCAGGCTCTGACATTCTTGATCTGGACAACCTGTATTCTGATTTTCCATTAATGCTTATCCTACAAACACAGCAAACCTTGTTTCGGAGGTTTGAGCAAACGTGCTAACATGCTATTGAGGTTACACATGCTGTTGAGGTTATGCAGGCTTTATCCAGGCTAGTAGGAAGAGGATCCTAGTAGACAACTTGGTCTTGATAATGAGTGCCATGATATCCTCGACTGGTGAAGGTTTGAAGGCAGAGAGAGTGCTGGAGGGCAACAGTTCGAGGGTATTCAATGAGGGGGAAGAGCTCATCACAGATGTAGAAGAGGCCAAATGGATGTTAGTGATTTTTGAGCTGAAAAATTCCAAAAAGGCAGAACATTCACTAGTAAACATGAAATGTGAAGGCAGGACACCGGGACAGCAAACTATACATATGTTGTGACCTTTATTGCGTATTGAGAACTTAAAAAACTGATTAAGGTTTAAAATCCTTATACAATGTGCTAGTCAGGTTATCAAAATGAATATTAAACCAGACTTGTTAAACATGAGTTCAGAAAGAAATATAGTAGAGGGCTTGGAAAAGCTATAAATCATAATCATTAACAATGATAGGAGTGGGTCCATTAAGTTGGATGGCCAGGGTTATATTTTAAGATTCTCATGATAAATAAGTATGAACAGTTCTGTGGGTAGAAACTCTTCGTTAATAACAGAGGTCAGAGGAAAATGGCCAGATTGATTTGTGCGGATTAAAATCTCAGAGATCAGACTTTTCCCCCATTCTGACGTTTGATGTGAGCATCAGCTGAAGCTTTTGATCTGTATCTGCATGATATTACACAATTTATGCAATCTGCTGCACGATACACCATTGGCTGATTGAATCACTACATTTTTGGAAAACAAGTTGTTATTTTATAGTTTTTAATAATTAAATAATATGAAATATAAAGAAAGTGACATCACAACACAAATCCATAAATTAAAGAACGTAATGCAATGTTTGTGGGTGTCAATAAATGCAAATGAGCTGTGTCATTATTTACTCTTGTAGATACTGGGCATAAGCACCAATGTAGCCTCTTTCTCACTTATACATTAGCAGCTATTATAGCGTAGTAGACTGAGCAAAATAGTGAGAAATTAGTGGGAATGAGAAAGCATCTAATCTTCAGGAATCAGCAGAATAAATGGAGCCTTTACAGTACTCTACAGTTTGTTTTTTGATGTTCTTAACCAATAATAAGATGTCATATATTTGAAAGATGCTGCTTTGAATCAGGCATTAATGAAAGATAAGAGGAATGCACACCTGCTGTAAATGCATTTTTACTGCCTTAACATTGACTTTGGGGAAGGTTTGAGATGGTGGACTCATTGTTTTTTTCTGTGCACAAGCTGGCAGTAATTTTGCAGTGCTTAAAGATCAGGGACTGATTTGTGGTAGGAATAAAAGCCAAAAAATGTCACATTAATAATGTTGACCAAAGCTATACAAAGTACTTATTGTACTAAGTTGTTTCCCCCCTCGGTGCTGACACATAATGCATTACGCAAACACAGTTTTTCAAAAAGCCTATAACTATATATAAGAGTAAGTGCTCTGGGGTAGAAGAGTGCCTGCTCCACTATATGTGCAGCAATACGGAAGAGCTCTTTGAAAGACCAAAACATGAGGTAAGGAAACTGTATGCAAACAGGCCAAATAAGCAACATTTTTACTGAAGAAAAAACAAGCATCTTAGAGTTCATGCGCCCTGTGCCATACACAAACCCACATGGCATATGCGTGGCCAAATAATCCACATTGTTTGTGTTCATTACATGCTACTAGTATGATGTTGCTCTTTATTAAGACGATTAAAGTTGAGTTGGCTGTTATTATAACACTTGCAGTACATTGGATTTTCTTGGTTAAACATGAGAATGATTACTGTGGAGAAAAAACGGTACAGCATTTCTGAGCTGATGTGAGTCACTTTGTCAAGCCTGTTATAGTTTTGCACAGAGCTCTCAGGTATACAAATCCAATGATCAACCCAAAGCTGGTGGATGTGCATCTGCCTTATGGCTGACATGCTGTTGAGATGCTAATTCCAGTGCATGGTTTGTTTATCATCAAGATAAACAAGACTGTAACAACTTTGAGTCGCCAATAATGACAATACTTGGTAAATGACTCATCATTGGCCACACTGCAAAAATGACATTTTAGCAAATAAAATATCTTTAATATAGTCAAGTTGCTCCAGTATTTCCTATTTTAAAATTGCAATAAATAAAATATAAAATTATAAAACCTATTTCTAGACATTTTTAAAAAAACTAATTTCAGGATTGAAATAGTCTTGCTCTACTGGCAAATCATTTCGAAAAAGGAAATTCAGGTCATGTCGACGCCGGAATTGATTTGCTGTTTGCTTACCTGGTTTGATCTAGTTCTTTTTATTGACGTTTTTGCTCTGGCCTGCGCTTGTTTATATTGTTTGCACATCGCCTGATGCTTGCCTGTTTTTTGAGTACGTTTTTGGTTTACAACATTGTCCTGTTTGCCACAATGAATAAAACCATTGAGTTTCTGCACTTGCATCCTCAACTGTTTCCTGATTGAATGCTTCTCCTCTTAATGGATGCAGCAGGAAGTGATGAGTGGCACCAAGCACTAGCAGCACAGGGTTTCATAGGAGAACAACAGCAGCAGATCAACATTCTGATTAAGCAGCTAGCACAGCTCTGTGTCACTACGCCAGCTACACCAGTCCCACCACCAGCTGCTTCTCCATACACATAGGGAGAATGAGAAGATTTCCTATGGGCTTACTGTGCTGACAATCTTCTCATGGGTGCCATTCCACTCTTGGAAAAACTCAGTAAAGTGCTCCATCAACAAACTCACTCCTTTCCAACGCATCCTGGGGTACCAGCCGCCCCTGTTTCTCTGGAACACCAAACCCACAAACATCTAGAGCACACGGCCCAATCTATCAAGAAATCTGCATAAAAGTGTCATGGAGAGACCCCCAGCTATGTACCAGATGACCAGATAGTAATTTTCACCAGAGACCTACAGGTCATGGAGGGAAGCCAAAAATTGCCTCCGATACACCGGCACACTGAAAATCTTCCAGAGAATAAACAACATTACCTACAAGTTGGAATTACTATGCTACAGTGGCCTAGCCTCCTCTTTCTATGTTTCCCGCCTCAAACCAGTCACTTGCAATATGGCATTTTTTGCAGTGAACAGGACTGGGGAAAGAACATTCTGAATTACAGCACAATCATGCATTAATTTCAGTTCAATTCAATTTTATTTGTATAGGGCTTTTAACAATGGACATTGTCTCAAAGCAGCTTTACAGAAACATATAAACACCGGATACAGATTTTAAATGTCTGAATTTATCCCTATCGAGTGAGCTGGTGGCGACGATGACGAGGAAAAACTCCCTAAGATGTTAAGAGGAAGAAATCCTGAGAGGAACCAGACTCAGAAGTGAACCCGTCCACATCTGGGTAATGACGGATAGTGTAAAAGTAAAGGAAAGTTCATTATAGTGTTTATATGAAGTCTGTTTGTTGAACTAGTCCCCTGCTCACTAAAGGCGAACTGAGTGTAAAACTGTATGTGGTAATTGAAGTCCTAAGGTCATCTTAGCAACCGTAGCCCCAGCAACCACAGCTAGAATGTCCATGTGGAATTGAGGTCCAAAACTATTTCATGGTACTTCAAGCTGTACCATCCTCAGCAATCTCCAGGCTGTAGCCTCCAGTTGATCAGAACTCCATTCAGAGGTGGGGCATCCGAACGGATCAGGCAGGTATGGACTGGAAAAAGAGTCAGGATCTCATGTGTGGCTCGACAGAAGGAGAGAGGGAGAGGGAGGTAAAGAGAGGGAGAGATTGTTAGCTAAGACTGTGTACTTTGCGTAAAAGAGAGTCTACTCATGGTAAGCTTGGGTAAACAAATACTTTTTGCATTACCCTAACAATATTATTCACAAGCAACATCACTGCTAAAAATGACATATTAGCAAGTGAAAATAAATATACTATTATATACTATTTATCTAGTAGTTCTTAGTTTATTGTCAAATAATTTTCCTTCTTTTTATCAATAAATACTTTCCATCTATCCATTTTCTGTACCGCGTATCGCACACAGAGTCACAGGGAGCCTGGAGCCTATCCCAGGGGATAGGGGATCCCAGACCATCGCAGGACACAAATAAATACTTTAAATTGGCTAAATTATCTGCCAATAGATCAAGATGATTTTAAGGTTGAAATGAATAAAAATGTCTAGAAATATATTTAATAATCTTATATATTTTTATTCTTAAGTTATAATAGGTACTAGATAGATGGATATTTTCACTTCTAAGACGTCATTTTTTTTTGCAGTCTAGACAGAATTCAAGGACTCTGTAAAGCATAAAAGCCTGTGTTTGTGCATGCCTGTAAATCATGTATTTATTTGTATTTATTGAGTTGTTTAAAGGGTAAAGGAGCCGCAACATACGGGTGCACACACAGTCATGACTCTGACATGGTTCCCATCATTACAAATTTTCTTTGTACCTCTCATCATTGGTTGAGCAGGTACGCGAGAGCATCCACTCCTGGCACATGTGCATATGAGAGTGTCTGCAGCAGTGTTTTCATACAGCTTGCCTTTTGAATTCACCGCGGCTCCCCCGGGAGCTCTATGCCAGTGATCACGAAAGAAAAAAAAAAGAAGAAGAGAGAGACACACAGGAGCAATTAGACTGCATTGTGTAGTCTTTCAGAATATGACATGAATTTGTATGAATTGTGAATAATACATGAAAGGAGCCAAGGTCTACATGAAAGATGGGTGTCTGTGTGGTTATGAGACTATTGTCAGAAGGGAAATTATATTTTTCAGTTAAAAACACAATGCTCAGCTGAAGCGAGCTATTATGTGTTGCACTTGAACTGGAAAGTATCCACCTACTCGATGAAACAGGTGTATAAAAGCAGGAGCCAGCCTACACTTTTCCAGCAGACACTCAGTGCTGTACCCCTGAGTCTGGGTGAGCCAGACAAACGGGACCTCTGTTATCTCTGTGTCTTACACTCAGCTTCCCACAGGAGTGATGAGATTGGAGTTTGTACATGTGTCTATTTCAGCTCACAAATACTGGAAATCTGTTTTGCAGAGGAGACGTCAGATTGTTATTGGGAGACAGGCAGACCATGAACATGTCCACTTCAGCTATTTGTTTGTTACAAAAATGTGAACGTTCTATCTTATTTATTCTACTTGTTGATATCAATCTTAATACAAGGTTTTATGTAGTGTCTGAATTTAGTAGTGGCATCTACAGAGAACTGTTGTTAGACTGCAAAATGTTATGTAATTATCAGCACTTATGAAGATGAAACAGCTTTCCCTTTTCCCTGTGAGAAAGATATTCACAGTATCTTACAAGAATAGAGGTCTATAGAGAGAAGTCTCAAAGCTACTTTAAATACACCAGCATAATACCTTTTCACTTTCAAGCACAGAACCCAAATGCATTTCTATATGTGCATTAAAAAAACAAAAACAAACTATATATATTTCATTTTATCATATGTGATTGAAAATGTAGTACATTACATTATAACAAATAGCTATCATCATTTAGTGCTTGAAAAACACTTTGAAACATGGGGTTAAATATTATTTGGAGTCAGGCTGTCCGGTCAGATTTGGCACAAGTTCAGTCGCACCGTTTGAACGTCATCATAGACATGAAATCATCACTCCCAAACAACAACAACAACAACTCGTTATATTCTTTAGCAGCGTATGACCAGCGAGTTCAGGCCGGGAAAACGAAAAGAGAATATATCAATTATTATAACATAATGATAATTAGTATATTACCAACAAACTGCAGGCTTTCTAGATCTAAGCTATTCTTTATCTTTGGCATGTATAGCAGTAAGTAGAGTCCTTTTCCTTTATGGAAAACAAAGACAATCAAGATTTCATTCCAATTCCACTAAAAGATGCCCCACCTACTTCTACATTTACAACCTAATCTACTTAGGAAAGAAAAAAAACTTCACTGACATTCACAGACTTTGATTATCATCTACATCAGTCTCTGTCTCATCACCTGAGGAGGAAATCGCTGAGGTGACTGAGGTTAATGAAGCTGAGTCTCGTCCATCCTCGTCATCATCTCTAACCTCAACCGATCTGTTTCCGGTGTAAAAACTTGTCGACTGTAGCCTACTTAGTGTGTAAGTGCTCGTAACCGTTTTGATGACGATGAGATGGCGCAAGAGCATTGTGGACATTTTCACAGCCAGTATCTATGGAAAAATATTTTATTGCATGTCAGTCTTGTCGAAATAACATAATGGAAGAAGTTATCTTGGGTAAAATATGTTGCTGCAGAACCGTAACATTCAAGGGAAAGTTTTACCCTATGCACTGTATGCTTGTGCCTGAACATTGATGTTCAACATATGTATACAGTAGAAGGTGCTACAAGAAAGTTGTATGCGAATCGTTCAAGAAGAAGGTTGGTGTGTGTGTGTGTGTGTGAGAGAGAGAGAGTTAGAGAGAGAGAGAGAGACTGACTCTAGGGCTCAATGCTAAAAAAAGATCTGAGAGGTGAGCAATAAAATCCCCTAAAATGGACGGGCTAATGGAGACAGGGAAAGAGAAGGGATTGAGAGATACTTTCCAATAGGCCTCGGAGGAAACACAGTGATTTGGTTATAAGTGTCATAAACTGACACCATGCAGAGAAAAGGAAAGAATGTGTCTGAGATACAGAGATGGAGAAGAGAGAGAGAGAATGAAAGAGATGATGATGATGATGATGATAAACTGAAGGCATAGTAGTGGGTTATAAGAAAGCAGAAAGAGCAGAATGAAGGGAGCAAGGGGTGATATTAAAATGGAAGTGTAAATAAGATGGAAAAAGGAGAAAAGCTTATGAAGTGAGTGAAAGTCAGTGGGATAAAAAAGCTCTGTGAGACACTCTTTCACATTCTGAGCCCATGAGGTTGAACTGAAATTCATCAGTGAAAGAAGGAAGCATTGTAAGGGTGTGGAGAGAGTGGTGAAGAAACAGCATAAAGCTAACATTAAAGAGAATTGTTTTCTCTTAGACACAATCTAAAGCTGATAATAGTGCAATACCTCAATTATATTCGAAGAAGCTTTGACAGTCCTGACTGAAGATCTTGAGAGAGAGACACACAATATAAATAAGGGAAATTTTCCTGCTGAGGAAATTCTGCACTGAAGAGCATTGTTATTGAGAGGTTAGAGAGATGTTGGTTAAAGTGTGAGTTGGAGAGAAGCTGGAAAGCAAGAGATTTTAAGTCAAATTGATTTAGTATTTCCTGTTATAAGATTTTTAAAGCTAGTGTGAACGTAGTAAAAATGTCTGGAAATAGGTTTAATGATTTTATATTTGGTTTAGTGTAATCGTATAATAGAAGACATTAGATAAATATGATGATATTCATGATAGTTCCACTCGCTAAGATGAAAATTTTCCAGTGTAAGATTGGTGCAATTAAGGACAGTGTTATAACAGATGTGTTACCCAGATCCATGTAGTTCTGTGTAATGTCCTAATTCTCATCAAGCCTACAACAAATGGAAACGTTAAACTGCATTAGAATTAGAATTTCACATGCATTTATTTCCATTCTCATTATTGTAGTGACCAATGAAGCCTCCATCCGCATTGATATGCAAGAAATGTTGCCTACCTCCCAAGGAATTGAAGGCTTTCAGATAGATAATTAAATCCCGTTATCAGGCCAGCTGATGCATGCCTGTCCTGTTCAGAAAGCTGTGTGGCCTAAGTACACTGACCTTCAATCTCCTGTTAAAGTCAGGGGCTCTGATGTTGGCGGAATGCTTCTGGAGGGTGACTGAACTTAGGAATTGGTTGTGTGTTTGAATGAGTGAGACCAAATGGTTTTGAGATCAAGAAACAAACAGTTTTAAGAGGAGGTATTGCTAAAAATGTGAAAAGCCCTGCTTTTAAATGTTATAAAATGTGCAGGGAATTGACAGACAATCAATAAAACCCTATAATATTTGTAAACAGAAAGAGAAGAGAGTAAGTGGTTATCTGACTGATAAATCGATCAGAAATTCTATTTAGGAATCGAATTGACATTAGCTAAAATGTTCTCCACTTATTATTAGAAATTAGTACTAAACGTCAGGGAGTGCTATTTGGCTAACCTAACACAAATGATGCAACTCTAGAATATTTTTATGGCTTGTTTCCTGTCAGTGGTTCCATTCCATTCAATTCAATCCAGTTTTAGTTGTACAGCACTTTTTAAAAAAATGGACATTGCAAAGACCGGACTTACACACACACATATTACATACATATACTCTCATACAACCTCAGAGTGTTTATACTAGAGAGAAATTGAAAGTCCTGTGATGATTACTACTTTTTGGTGGTGGATACATTCAAGACACACTGTTAAGATTTCAGCATCGAGGATGACATGGCACTGAAAACTGAGGCGCTGCCCAAACAGATGCCATAAACTCATTTGTTCCCTGAACAAAGTTAAGCTAGTTAACTTTAAGCTAAACACTATACAATAAAGTGTCCATTATAGTCAACTCTATAGTAACTGACCTAGCTATTTAGCATTAGCTAGCTAGTTTCTTGATATAATAACCAAGCTACCTTGGTTAAAACAATGTAAATTAGGCATCAGCTAACTAGCGAGCTAAGCCTGTTAAATTCTTAGTTAGCAAGATAACCTCACTAATATGATAATTAACTACACACAGGACTTCTCAGACCCATTATCCTTCTTAATTGCCTGTAACCACACCTGTCTTCTGTCGGCTTGGAGAAGTGTCAGATTTAACAGTATCTGGTTAAAAACAAAGGTTTTTATGAACACATTTCCGATTCTGGCACCCAAAATCCTTGCGTTGTTCTGCTGAACGCACCCAGTTCCTCTTCTGCATTTAAATCACCATGGGCAACCAAGCTGTACACTGCAGTAAGATGCAAGGGTTAATCTCCAACCAGTTTAATCAACACTGGAAAACATTCACTATTTATTCAGCCTCTCACATACAGTGTATATACAGTAGCCTTTTGTAAAGAACTATAAGCACAGTGAAGAAACATACTGTATATACATGCAATTATCTTGACAGGAAATCCTCTGCTGAAGTAATTACTGAATCCATCTTCTAGTTTACAAGAGAAGCCACTTGTCTCTCGTCACAAAGGCTGAGAAGCATTAGGTAATTAAACCAGAATAAAAACTGAGGCGAGTTTTTTTAAAACTAAAATTTTAGAGTTTCAGTTTCAGTCAGAGTTTCAGTTGTCTTCTGCGAGCCATGTCAATGAGCAAGACACAATGAAACATTTTAGAGACTAAATTCTTGCTCTGCTCCTCAAAATCATTATAGACCGCTTTATTTCTGTAACTCCGGCTGATCTCAGATTGACGTGTCTCACTCAGGGGTCTATAATTATCCAGTTAGGAACGCAATATTTGCTGAAAACAAAAAGAAAAGGATCAAACTATTTTGCTAGCCTAGCAAAACAGTTATAATGTATGCAAACAGGGGCTTTGCTTTACTGTATGTTGATGAGAAGATCTCTTAATATTCCACACCCGCTGCACATGGTGCTCACCCAAAAGCCTGATTTCATGTGGACGCTGAAGCCTGAGTTCCCACAGCCATGTTTATGGCTTATGGTTTATGTGGATGTCATTAATGAGTCTTCTGTTGCTTGTTAAAATTTTATAGGTGTATATTCACATGGTATTGTGCGCAGTGTGTTTCCACAGTCACAGAAAAGACGGGGCTGAGTTCATGTGAACAAGCATAAAAAAAAAAAACTAGAAATAAGAAATAAGAAACAGTCTCTTTCACTGTTACACCTTTTAGGTGATCTGGGGTGTGTGTAGGGCATTATGTACAAATAATAATGATTACTAGAACTTTGAAGTTTGAACTTTGATGTTGGCTTGACAGAACTCAATCAGCATGCTTGAAGAGTTAAACAATAATTCAGTGTTTTGTTGTCACTGATTTTAAAATGTTAAAGCATTTAAGTGTGTTGTTGCTAGGTGGTTGCTGTATCATCCCATTTGGTTGCTAGGGTGCTCCTATTGCTATGTGGTCCCATGTGGTTGCTAGGGTGTTGCTAGGTGGTGGTTGTGATATTCCAGGTGGTTGCTATGGTGTTGCTAACCGGTTGCTATGCTGTCCCAGTGGGTTGCTAGGGAGTTGCTACTGCTATGTGGTCCGATGTGGTTGCTAGAGTGTTGCTAGGTGGTTGCTAAGGAATCTCAGCTGGGTGCTAGTGTGTTATTTGGTTGCAATCGTAGTCTAGATGGTTGATATGGTTTTAGAAGGTGGAGCAATGCAGTTTTAAAGGTCTTGGATAAAAAAAGGGATCAAATCATGTGAAAGCAGCAAACATTTAAAGCAGAAAACTAGTGAAAAACACCATATGTTGTGTTGCCATGGGCAACCATAATAGCGTAAAAAAAAAATTCTTAAACGAACAAGCACAGTTTTTCAGTATAGTATCTATAATTGTGTGATCATGGAGAGTAGTATGTTGGCTCGGTCAAGGCAAAACAACAACAACATCATCATCAACAACAACAACGATAATAATTATAATAATAATATACAGTATACTGTGTATTTGAACAGTAATAGAGTAGAGTAGAGTGTATATGAAGAGCCAGAGGTGCTCAGTGTTCATCGCACCTTGTCTTTCCCATGTTAAGCAGCAGTGCTGGGAGGGAAGGCGAGATGTTTAGCTGTCAGCTGCTTCAACACTGAATAGAGAATGGAGGCATTCAGGTGGGAACAGAGCGACCTGCGATTCTTTCCAATTCTCAGGTCACCAAGGACATTGTGAAAAATGCGAGGGAGGAAAGCTGCTGATGCTGATGTAAGAAGCATACAAATCATCTAAGTTTGTTCAACAGCTTAGTGTAATACTGTTCTGAAACAAACTCTTGATGAAAATTTACCATTTCTCCTGTATGGCTGCTGGAGGTCTGGGGCTGGCCGCTGGAATACTGCACCACATCTTGATTAAAAGGCTGTTTAAAATAATGATTATTGATGATGAGACTGTTTAAGTATATATTTATTATGTAGTCCAGATGTATACGAGTTTCACAGGGATGCTGGAAGGGGTTTTACAGTGGGGGTGCTGGCATTTTAAGATGCATTCATGTGGTGAGATCTATGACGCCCCGCTCGAATGATAATACAATACAATACAGTAAGAACCACAATGTGCAATAATAAATTCTCAAATCAGAAGGTGTAGATTATATTTCTACAGCATTTACAACTATAAAATGAATGATAGGTTTATACTAATGATAACTTATTCTAATACGTTATCATTCTCATAACAGCACAAATTCACATGGACTTTTACAGCAGACACTTCATGTAGTCTAAGTTATAATAATAAATGGATTATAATACTAATTGCTATTGTGTTGGGAACACAATGGCTTAGTGGTTAGCACGGTTGCCTCACAAATTCAGAGTTGGGGGTTCGATTCTCGCCATGGCCCTGTGTGACTCTGTATGTGTGTGTGCGTGTGTGTGTGCGCAGAGTTTGCACGTTCTCCATGTACTGTGAGGGTTTCCTCCCCCAGTCAAAAGTCAAATGTGGTAGGCTGATAAGCATGTCCAAAGTGTCCATAATGTGTCCTGGAATGAATTGGCCCCCCGACTTGTGCCCCATGCTCCCTGGGATAGGCTCCAGGTTCCACACGTCTCAGTAGGATAAGTGGTTTAGAAAATGATGATGCATGCATGTACTCTTTATATGTGCAACCAGTGTCAAGTGTAATCTTAGGGAGTTTTTCCTCACCACTGACTTGTTCAGTAGGGATAAATTCACACATTTAAAATCTGTATCCTGTGTTGATGTTTCTGTGAAGCTGCTTTTAGATAAAGTCCATTGTTAAAAGCGTTATACAAATAAAATGTAATTGAATTGAAGTAAGCATCAAAAATAACACCAATACTAAATTGTTATCCAAGGTCAAGTTAAAATTTCTATCTTTATGAGTAGCTGCTGGTGTGCCAACCAGAAGAATCTCTGTCTTGGAATAGTTCAATTAAAAAAAAAATAAAAAATTGTGGTTCATCCATAATTTGATATCCTGCAAACACTCAGAGAGAGAGTTGTTGAAGTGACTGTTATATCAGACTTCAAGCTGATGTAAATTTGGGTAACATCTTTTTCATATTGTCTTGGAACCTAAACCATATTTCTTTATAATCTGTCCTAATGGAAGCATTTAAATGTTAAAAAGTATAGGGCCCAGGACAGACCCCTGAGGAACACCATGACAGACTGGAGAGACACCCCTTGAGAGCACATGTTGGAATAGAGTCAATAACACATCACTAATTTTGACATATAATCAATAGTATCTGTTGAAAAATTAGAAAAAACTAAAAAATTAGAAAATTAGATGAATGAATCTCAGGAAACTCTTTTTTACAGACAAAAGGACAGAGCTGATAGACATATAAATGTTCTCAATCTGTTCCACAAAGAAATTGACAAACACTGCTGTACAGAAGAACAAATAGGTGAGTTAATAAGTTTAAGAATTTTGTTAATAGTCTTGACCATGTTGGGATTGGTGGCACCATCACTAATAATTAGAGAGTAATATTTTGTTCTTGCCACTTTAAGGGCTTCACTGTACTTAATTAAGTGTTCAGCATACATGAGCTTATGTTAAGACAGTTAAGACCAATTTTTTGTTCTGACGTTCAAGCTGCTTATTTATAACTTTAAGAGCCCTGAGCTCAGTTGTATACCAGGGAGATGATTTAATGAATGAAACAACACGTTCTCTCCTAGGGGCAAACCCATCTAAAGTATAAAATGTAATTATAATGGTCAACAGTATTAATTGTTGAGTGCTCTGAGATCAAACATGAAAAGTGGTCAAAATGAATATTCTTGACATTTCTAAAACTAATAAGTTCTCTTTTGAGAAAATCTTGGTGCCGGAACAAGTAAATTAAAAGTAAGAAGCTTATGATCACTAATACGTATGTCATTGCTCTCAAGCTGATCAATACCAACACCAACAGAACACACCAGATCAAGTATATGACCTTTGTTATGAGAGATTAAAACAATCTAATTTCTCCATAAAATTCACTGTATAGTTGCAATTAGAGCTATCGAGACGAATGTTAATATCTCCAGTGACAATCATTGCAGGACAGATAGAACTAGCAGATGCAAGTAGTTCTGTGAGTTCAGAAAAAAATCTGAGGGGATTAAGTTTTGGAGGACGATAGATAAACAAAACAAGAACAGGGGAGGCACCAGCACCATTCATTTTGAAAGCAATGCACTCAAATGACGATACACTAGGAACAGTGATTTGAGTGACAGATACATCAGCTCGATAGATAACAACAAGGCCCGCTTCTTTACCAGTTGTTCGTGGCATATCAATATATGTGTAGCCTGGAGGAGAACTCATTTTAAGATTTAAAAAATCATTATGCTGATGCCACGTTTCACAAATACAGAATACATCAACTTTTATTTTTTTTTTTATCCAGAATGATATAGAGTAATGCTATCTTTTTGTTCAGTGAGCAAACATTAAGATACACGAGACGGATAGATTCGAGTTTCATTCTGTCAGAATGCTTAGCAGTCACTTTCGGGTAACATAAGTTTACTGGAAAAACACCATGATGAATATTATTTTGAGTGTCTGAACGTATGGAACGAGAACATAAATCTTTTATGCAGGCTTCAATAGTATAAAAGTTCCGCTGTGATCCTCTGTGAAGATATTTCGGCTGACGCAAAAGCCGAAATTACTGTAAAGTTCTTCGAACACGGGTGTCGGGAGGTCGATGATGCTCCAATGAAAAGAGTTCAGAGAAAGAGTACCTTATCATGGCAAAATCCAAATGTTCAAAGACCTGCTCTCCACAAAGCCCAGTCAGAGTAAAAATGAAGATGACAATGGATAACAAACAAATCAGCATGGTAATGGCCAGTAAGGTCCAAGATCCAAGAAATCCAAGACATAAGGCGAGATCCAGACACACAGCAACATGGAGAACACATCCAGGCCACACAAGGCAGCGTCCAGCCCCAGTCACATGGAAGCAAGAGCAGCGAGCCTGTGATGGCAACACGTAGATGCGCAAACCCCACACGTTAGGACCGGAGATCACAAAAGGCCAATATCATCTTAGGAACATCTTAGGGAGTTTTTCCTTGCCACCGTCGCCACTCAATGGCTCGCTCAGTTGGGATAAATTCACACCTTCATTATCTGTATACCATGCTTCTATTTCTGTAAAGCTGCTTTGAGACAACGTCTATTGTAAAAAGCGCTATACAAATAAAATTGAATTGAATATCAAACAAAATAATTCATGTTTTAATGTTAAAATAAAGTAAATAAAATCAATTAAGCAAAAACAAGTGAAAACAACCAGATTAAGATGCAGCAGCCAAAAAGCCTACTACTTCCTCCAGAATGTTTGGATGGAGTCTCCAGTGTCAGAGGATTATAACAGTCAAGTATGTTTCCTGACATGGGAGTTAGTTCCTGTTCTCACTTACGTTATAGCAGATATAAACAGTTGTTCCCTCAACAGGTTCCCTTTTTTCTCTCTCTTTATGTTACCGATAAACCTGAAAGCACCAACTCAAGCACCACGGATGTTCCATAACATTAAATGTAACTATGAACTGTTAAAATGTGACGTGTCATGCATTACTAAATAAAAAAAAAATCTTAATCATTGGCAAATCGCTGTTGAATAAAAGGAATGCTATCTCTCACATACAAATTCCACAACTGCTCAATTTGGTTACTCAAGTTTGGTCTATTTCTTTATTTTTTCTATGTTATTATTATTATTATTATTATTATTATTATTATTATTATTATTACACACACAAACATTTAAAGTATGAACATTATAATTGATCCATCCTGCTGTAAGAATGGCTTCTCAGTACTGCATACAAAGTGTTTGAAACACAACGTAAATGCATTGTGTGTGTGTCCCTCACAGTTAAGGGATGAGAGACCAAAATGAATACCTTTTTCGTATCTGTTCTTATCTTCTCGTATGTGTTTAATTGCACATAAACAGCAATACTGTTCCTCTCTTCATAATCCACAGAACCGTGAAAAATCCTCGTGTTGTGCTGCTGAACGCACCCAGTTCCTCTTCTGCATTTAAATCACCATGGGCAACCAAGCTGTACGCAGTAGTCAGATGCAAGTGTTAAACTCCAACCAGTTTTAATCAACACTGGATAACATTCACTGTATGTGATAAACCGGAAAGCACCAACTCAAGTCCCATGGATGTTCCATAACATTAAATGTAACTATGAACTGTTAAAATGTGACATGTGTCATCATTTCATCATTTGAGTTGCCTTCTGTGAGCCATGTCAATGAGCAAGGGGTTTAAGAAAAAAAAAATCATGGCAAGGCAGTTAAGGTGACCGTTTATCTGGGGTATCTGCAAGACTATCAATGCTGAAATGCAGAATGATGATTTACATTTATTCATTTAGCAGAGGCTTTTATCCAAAACGACTTACAAATGAGGAAATACAAGCAAAGCGATATATCAAGAAGAGAACAATACAAGTAGTGCTTCTATACAAGATCTGTTAATTGAGTTCTAGAAGAAGCAAGTGAGTCGAGGTGTAAGAGCCAGAGTAAGTTTTATTTCATATTATTTTATTATTATATATATATATTTTTAATGATAATGTGGGGTTGGCAATTTGTGGGTTAGTTAGGTGTTCATGGAAGAGGTGGGTCTTTAGATGTATTTTGAAGATGGTGAGAGATTTTGCTGTCCGGATTGAGGTTGGAAGTTCATTCCACCACTGAGGAAGAATTAGTGTGAAGGTTCTGGAAAGGGACCTTGAGCCATGCTGAGTAGGTACTACTAAACGAAGGCAGCAGAGAGGATTCAGTGACAGAAAGCAGAGCTGCCTCCGTGGAGTGGTTGCTCTTGAAGCCAGACTGCTTGGTGTCCAGGAGGTTGTTCTGTGTGAGAAAATTGGAGAGTTGATTAAAAACTGTTCTTTCAAAAGATTTGGAAAGAAAAGGGGGGAGAGAAATAGGTCTGTAGTTGTCAATCACAGCAGGGTTAAGTGATGTTTTTTAAGCAGTGGGATAACCCGGGCCTAGGTAGTGTTAAAGATGTGTGTGAGTGCTGGTAATAGTGTGGGAGAGATAGACTGAAGAAGGTGAGAAGGGATAGGGTCAAGAGGACAGGTTGTTGGATGGCTAGTGAGGAGGAGTTTAGAGACATCAGTCTCTGAGAAGGTAGAGAAGGATGTCAGTTGGGAGTTACATGGAGGAGGAGCCAGTCTATGCATGTCTGGGGTTGATTACTGGTTCCTGATTGAAGTAACCTTGTTGGAAATGAAAGTGGCAAAGTCATCTGCAGTAAGAGAGGTAGGGGAAGGAGGAGGAGAGGGATAGAGAAGAGAAGAAAAGGTTTTGAAGAGAGTACGGGTGTCGGGAGAGCTGGTAATCTTCTCCTGGTAGTATATGGGTTTAGCAGTGGAGCTGTTATTAGAGAAGTGTTTGGTCATCGGTTAGGTCAGTTGAATTGTTAGATTTATGCCATTTCCTTTCAGCTGTTCATAGCTGTTCTTTGGCCTGGTTGTTACGCAGAGCTTCTGAGAGCCAAGGGCTAGGGGTGATGTGCGAGCGGGTCTGGAGGTTAGAGGGCGGATGTTAGAGTGGAACATAGCATGTCGGTTGCGGTGTTTAAGTCCAGTTAGGAGAGGTGGCTATCAGAGGGAGTGAGGTTGTGACAATTGGAGGAGAAGTGTGAGGGGGAGAAGGGGAAAGGGAGCCAAGATTATGACAAAAGGAGATAGAAGGTGGAGACAGTGATGGAGGTGAGGAGAGAAGGGGAGAAAGAAATAAAGAAATGGTCAGAGGTGTGGAGAGGAGTAATAAGATTTTGTGTGGTGCAGTTACGTGTGAGGATGAGGTCGAGCTGTATAATGCTATAGCATTATATAGTCGCAACATTTAATCAAAAGCTGTGAAATCGAAAGCATAATTTCATCAGCGATAAGTGATGTAGATAGATGTTAGTAATACTGAAAATAACTATAATTATTTACATCAAGGCTTTCCACATCCTCATCCTCTCGACTCACCGCTCAGTTTTTCTGCACGACGATCAAGCTGCATGAAATATTTGAAGCAGCATGAATAAATATAACACCAGATTTCCAAGATTAGATTTAATACAATAGCCCTGTTTAGATGTGATTAACTTTACTAGGGGTCCAGGGGTAATTTCCTTTTTTACAGGAGCTACACTGTGGTTGTATTTCTGTCTGGATCAACCATATCTGAGTGTTCTCTGTCCTCCTCTGAGAAACTTACAGGCTGAGTTACCTACTGATTTTCACCAGACTCAGCAGTCTTCTGATCATATTAGAGACATCTGGAAACACATTCATGATTTTCTATGCAGATGTCACCTCTCGTTGGACTAATTGAAGCTAATTGCCATGTTTAGTCTCATAGCATGCATAACAGTGACCCTCCCCCATACATTCCTGAAAAAATAAATAAATAGATGCATTAGAACAGGGATCCCCAACCCCCGGGCCGCGGACCGGTACCGGTCAAAAAAGAATAAATATCTTGCATTATTTCCGTTTTATTTATTATCGGAGTCTGACTGATGTTTTATTTTGAAAAATGACCGGATTCTCTCCGTTACATCCGTCTACGACTCGCTCTCGACGCAAGTCAAGACACTTGTCTCGGTCAGGTGATATGTTACTTGGTCACGTGATACGTTAAGGGGTAGAGCGGAAGTTACTCATGCTATGTTGTTGGTGTGATGTTACCAGGACGCTGCTAATAAAGTTGCGATTTCACATTGGATTCACGTTTATTATTATATTTTGAAAATACCCCAGTTTTTATGCCGGTCCGATCATTTTATTTTGTTGTATTTATCCGCCACACCTTAAAGGCCGGTCCGTGAAAATATTGTCTGATATTAAACCGGTCCGTGGCGCAAAAAAGGTTGGGGACCGCTGCATTAGAAGATACACTGAGCCATATACTTGGTCTGGGCGCTAAAACCTTGACTACACAGATTACATGCAAAAGCATTTTTAGGAGGAAAATAGAAAATCATTACGAAACGCAAGATCCAGTAGGCTGATTATAGAAGCCTTTATAATGCGCGGTACAGGTATAAGGCACTAATTCATATTTGTATATGCCAATATTGTCAACTTTTATTTTTCTATAAATAATGGCTAGTTGAATCATTGCCAGTTTGTATCATTGCCATCATCTGGGTTTGTAGAAACCACTGGAATATAAACCAGTGAAAATTTACTCCTCCTTTGGTAATTTTATTGCTACTAACTTGATGGTAGTTCACTAAAAACAAAACCACAAAAGAACCCCAAAAATTTCATCTTATTTTCAAGCTTAGTTTGGTTTTCTAAAAAAATATATATATATTATTTTAAACTGAGAACAATCACAGAAGCATCAGTTTATAAACTCCACCTTCTCCAAAGACATCTTCTCTCTGGACTTAAATTAAATGACTTCCTTATCATACTTTTTGGACAGTGGCTATATTTTATGCCAGAAGAAATGCAGAACTTCAAACAACGAGCCCTGCCACTGATCAAAAGAAGCTATTCTCTGAGAATATCCACAATCCGTGGCAATGTTCAGATGACAGTCTGTCTCAGGGGTTAGTTAAAAAGTAAACTGCACACAAACACTGCATGCAATGTCATTATAAATAACTAACAAATAACATTATGAATATAAATAAACCATAATCATCAAAGTATGGACTGGAAAATAGATAAAAATAATTTGGCATGCTCCAAAGCTTGACCACATCATGACAACAGGGATTTGAAGGAACAATTAGCCTTCCAAATGTCATCAGGCAGCCGGTCATTTCCCCCTCAATGAGGCAGATCATTCCCGTCATGCAACAGCAGCCATCAAAGGATTTGCGGTATAATTGCAGTACAGCACGTCACTCTGCTCAGTGGGTGCAGGGTTATCAGGCAGTTCCACACTGGATGTTATGAACACAATGACACAGCGTTCACCAATTGAATAGACTCGGCAGACTTCTTGTTTGAATACAGGCTTCTAATTTCACTCTCACCTGTAAAGGTTAAATTACACCCACAAGAAATGTCCTTAATGCACACTCTTTTGGTACTTTTATTCCATATTCTCACTTTTCCCCTTGTGCCATGATAAAAATACATTTAAAGAAGTGGGTCTAGTAAATAGTTACATGCCTGCTTGTTTTAGAACAATTATATTCAATGTGCCATTGACTTTGAGCTATTGGAAAGGCAGGACAATGACAATTTTCTGCCCCTTACATGTCTAAAGTTCTGTGATATTAAAAACAGTCTAGGGCAGTCGACAGCGACACAGTGACTAGACATCTCTTTATGATAGTGATTTGAGTGATATAAACTATTACACACCACTTTAATTATTAAAGTGAACTTTAAATGAACTTAAATGATATTTCTTAAATTATATGTTTCTTTGACTATTCTGAAATAAATGTAGTTTGAGTACATTGTATATTTGAGCTACAAATGTGCAACCACGATGATTACCACCTATAATTTTCAGCACTTTTCTAATAGGAATAAAAGTTCATTTTAACTGAAGATGGTTTGACCTAGTCATGATTTCCCATCGCGGTAGCGCTACAATATAAACAGAACATCCTGCAATGAGATGGCCTCTAAAGCCGTGTTTCTGCGTGAGGACAACGAGGTGGCCTCTCAAGCTTTGTTCCTCTTCGAGGTCGATGAGACGGCCTCTGAAGCTATGTTCCTGTCCGAGGGTGATGAGGCAGCCTCTCAAGCTGTGTTCCTCTCCATGGACGATGAGGCGGCCTCTCAAGCCTTGTTCCTGTACAAGGGTGACAAGAAGGCCTCTCAAGCTGTGTTCCTATCTGAGGGCGACGAGACGGCCTCTCAAGCTGCGTTCCTCTTCGAGGTCGATGAGACGGCCTCTGAAGCTATGTTCCTGTCCGAGGGCGATGAGGCGGCCTCTCAAGCTGTGTTTCTGTCCGAGGGTGACGAGACGGCCTCTCAAGCTGTGTTTCTGTCCGAGGGCGATGAAACGGCCTCTCAAGCTGTGTTTCTGTCCGAGGGCGACGAGACGGCCTCTCAAGATGTGTTCCTGTCCGAGGGTGATGAGGCAGCCTCTCAAGCTGTGTTCCTCTTCATGGACGATGAGGCGGCCTCTGAATATGTGTTCCTGTCCGAGGGTGATGAGGCAGCCTCTCAAGCTGTGGTCCTCTCCATGGACGACGAGACGGCCTCTCAAGCTGTGTTCATGTCTGAGGGCGACGAGACGGCCTCTCAAGATGTGTTCCTGTCCGAGGGTGATGAGGCAGCCTCTCAAGATGTGTTCCTGTCCGAGGGTGATGAGGCAGCCTCTCAAGCTGTGTTCCTCTCCGAGGGCGATGAGATGGCCTCTCAAGCTGTGTTCCTGTCCGAGGGCGACGAGACGGCCTCTCAAGCCATGTTTCTGTCCAAGGGCGATGAGATGGCCTCTCAAGCCATGTTCCTGTCCGAGGGCGACGAGACGGCCTCTCAAGCCATGTTTCTGTCCAAGGGCGATGAGACGGCATCTCAAGCTGTGTTCCTGTGTGAGGGCGATGAGACGACCTCTCAAGCTGTGTTCCAGTCCGAGGGCAATGAGACGACCTCTCAAGCCTTATTAATGTCCGAGGGCGACAAGACAGCCTGTCAAGCTGTGTGAAAACAAGACTGTTTTCTTTCGACACGTGCGTTTTGTTACAGTTTATGTCCTGTCTCGGCCCCTCTATTGTTATGGTTGTTTCCCATATGTGGCATCATTGTTCTCAGCTGTTTTGTATTGCACCCCTGATTATGTTTAGTTTTTAATTTAAACCCCTCGTGTCTCATTGTTTGGCATGAATTATTATGTGAGTGTATTCACCATACCAAGCCTTTGTACCATGTTCCTCGTGTTTTGTTTAATAGTTTTTGCTCTTCTTTCTCGGTACGTGCTTTGCCCTGCCTGTTTAAGGCCCGTTTGCAGATAACCTGACCCATTGGCCTGTTTCTGACCATGCTTTTGTTTCACGATTCGGATTTGTCTGCCTTTCTCTAATAAAGCTCGTATCTGCATTTGTATCCGTCATTAACCTCCATTTCGTGCTTAACGTGACAGAGCCCCTTACAGTTATAAAATGTTGCATTTTCAGCAACATGTGAAAAGCATGAATAGCTCAGTAAGCAGTGTGTGTATAAACATCAGGAAAATTGTGCCATTTACTTTGAGTTATAGGGAGGATTTTATACACCAATTATAATTTAAACTAGCCTTTTATTAACTGGTACTTAACAATTATAGGTCTCAACATCTGCTCTAATAAAAATATGAGCTGCAGAATGAAAAGCACCTTGATGAAAAAAAAATCAAGTCTGTAGCGTATACACAGAATGCTACAAGAAAACATCCACTCCACTGCAGGTCTGTGGATGGAAACGCCTTGTTGATGAGAGATGTCAGAAGAGAATGGTCAGAGTGGTTTGAGCTGACAGAAGGTTACTTTACCTCAAATAATCACACTTAACAACCACGGTGAGCAGAAAACTGGGCATTTGAAGATTGTAAAAACTTTGACCTTTTTTCTAATATTCAACTGTCCAGTTTGGGTGAGTCTTTACCCACTGTAGATTCTTGCTTCCATTAGGTATGAAACACTGCATTTATAGAAACTAGTCAAAGATAAAAGCATCAGTTGCTCCATAAATACTTTTCAAACATCAGAAAAATTGTTTAATTGCACTCTCTAAATAAGCATTATTAGTATACTTATTAACAAATATATATATATATATATATAAAGTATACATACAGATAGAGTATACATACATTTTGTTTCAGATGAGACAGTCATAATTAAGAATGATATTTTATTACCACAATATGTATATGTGTGATTCAGGTGTGGCTCCTGCTTGGTTGGCATGAAACCCTGCACCCACACCGGCCCTTTCCAGACAATATTGGACACCCCTGGTCCAGAGGGTGAATAGCTCATTTAGTTTCAGGTAGTTTCATCTGCTACAGTATGTTTACATATCACTTTAAGTAAGTGTAGTTTAGAATTTTAGCCCTCAAAATAATTCTGTCCTTGAGATAATCAATGTCTCCAATTATAATTAAGGAGATGCTGTCCCACCAGTGTCCTCCGTGACAATGAGACAATGAATTTACAATGCCCAAAACATGCACATCAGCATGATATGAGGTGTGCAAGTGTGGTCTAGAAAGAGATGTATTTTATTTCTCTGGGAACGATGCTGTCACGTTTGGAGGTTGAGGCAGAAGCAAGTGCAGACGATAACTTTTAATATAAACGAACAGACTACAAAACAAGACACTAAGACACTTGGCAAAACACTGTGGCAAGAAACAAAACACTGAGACATGAACGACATGAGTCTAAGACAACGAAAGACCAGGAGAGAGTGCAGACAAAGACTATATATACACAGGAGTGCTCATTAACAAAAACGTGAATCAGGTGCAGTTGTGCTGCATGTGGTCATGTGGTGCAGTGCAGTGGCTGATGGGAAATGGAGTCCAGATTTCCCAGATACGTGACAGAACCCTCCCACAAGGGCGCTACTCCTGAAGCGCCCAAAATCAAACATCCACCATCTGGAGGTCCCGGCCCTCTGAGCAAAAAGTCCCCAGGAGCCAAAGCAGCTTCCACAATGGCACAGGGGGGCAGGGGGACGTCCTTGGCAGAGCATGAAAGTGGGGTGACGTCCCCCACGGGATAGGAGAGCGGAGCAGGCCTCACCACGAGGTTCAAGGGGGGAGCGAAGTACCTTATGAGGCTCACAGGGGGAGCGAGGTTCTCCGCGAGGCTCACGGGGGGAGCGAGGTTCTCCGCGAGGCCAGGGAGAGGAGCGAGGTTCTCCGCGAGGCCCAAGGGAGGAACGACGCTCTCCGTGGAGCATGAGGGGGGAACGGCGTCCACAGCCGAGCATGAGGGGGGAACGGCGTCCACAGCCGAGCAGGAAGGGGGAGCGACACACTGAGCGCAGCGAAGGAATGGAGCGACGTCCACAGCCGAGCAGGAAGGCCGAGCGACGTCCACAGCCGAGCAGGAAGGCCGAGCGACGTCCACAGCCGAGCACGAAGGCCGAGCGACGTCCACAGCCGAGCAGGGAGGCCGAGCGACGTCCACAGCCGAGCAGGGAGGCCGAGCGACGTCCACAGCCGAGCAGGGAGGCTGAGCGACGTCCAGAGCCGAGCAGGAAGGCTGAGGCACTTTAAGGTAGCTGAACAGTGGGGAATCCTTAAGGTAGCTGAACAGAGGGGAATCTTTGAGTCCGCTAGGAGATGGAGCGTCCTCTCTCACATAGCGGGGCGGCAGAGAGACATCCTCCACTGAACACGCCGGCTGCGCGACCTTGAGGTAGCTGAACAGAGGGGAATCCTTGAGGTAGCTGAACAGAGGGGAATCCTTGAGTCCAAAAGGAGACGGAGCGATAGCCATGATAGGGGAGGGAGGATGGGAGTCAGTCTGCTGCTTCTGAAAAAAAATGGTCTTTCGTTCTGTCACGTTTGGAGGTTGAGGCAGAAGCAAGTGCAGATGATAACTTTTAATATAAACGAACAGACTACAAAACAAGACACTTGGGAAAACACTGTGGCAAGAAACAAAACACTGAGACATGAACGACACGAGTGTAAGACAACGAAAGACCAGGAGAGAGTGCAGACAAAGACTATATATACACAGGAGTGCTCATTAACAAAAACATGAATCAGGTGCAGCTGTGGTGCATGTGGTCATGTGGTGCAGTGCAGTGGCTGATGGGAAATGTCCAGATTTCCCAGATACGTGACAGATGCCTTAGAGTTCTGTATTAAATGTCACTAAAATGGCAAAACATTTGGTGTGCTTCATTCTTTGTTTTTGTATTGTTGTGAATATGTAATTGTATACTGGCTACCACAGTAGCTTCAAACATGGTTAGTGACGAATATCAGAAATAAAACAAACTGTATGCTTGTGAAGTCTGTGTCATTCTGTTTATATTTCTCATTTATCTTCTGTGTGATTCTCTTTAATGCCTTTCGAATGGTATTAGTATGATATCTGTATATTTAACCCTTGGTAAGACTTTGGACTGTTGGCATTCTAAATAAAGAAAAAAAGCACACTTGTATCCCCCACATTCATTACACTACCAGAAAGAAAACAGAAAATAGATTTTGTGGACATGCTGTAATTCTGCTGGTTATTCCTACTATTAAAAATGTGTATAAAATCTGTAACATATATAACCTAATAAGAGTGAATTAGATATCAGCACGCTTAAACAAACCTGATGTATTCACTCAAACCCAACTCCTGTCCCATTGTTGCTGGTTTTCACTGTGAAATGGCAAAATTTTCCATCAAAATCACAAGACTCCTGTTTCACTCTAATTAGTATTAGTTCTGAGTTTTCCCTGGTTAGTTACTAAGCTTTTTATTGACTGTGGTCTGTGTTTCATGCCATGTTTCCCTAGCTCTTGTTTCATGCCATTTATGATTGTTGTTTATTTTGTTTGTCTTCTGTTTTTTTTTTTGTTAATTAAAAGCGTGCACCTTTTTACATTTGCACCACTCCACATTCTTTCAGCTCACACTGATGGTCGCAAAAATACAAAGAATCCTGCATATTCATTGCAAATTTAATTAAAAAAGAACCCTTTATATAGGGGTTTCCTTTCATTTCCTTTTATTTTCCTTGTTGCTGGTGTTAAAGAAAAAGACAGCTGTGCACAAAATAAGTTGTGTAAAATGAAACTGTATTGTCTTGTAGTTGACTGCAGCTTCTATAACATTTATAAAATCGGCAGTATCACAAAAGTCTTGTAGAATGTGTTCAATTTCTTTGTTACATTGATGTGTTTTGTTATTGATCTAGGTGCTATGATAAGGTTGCCAGATCTGTGTGACAAAAGCAGCTCAGTGGACAAGCAGTATTAAAAGTAGTAGTTTTCCTTAATTTTCCTTTCACCAAGATCCTAAAATGATCTTAAAGTATTAAATATGCAATCAGCTGCACTTTTCATTTCTCCACCATTTTCATGTTAGTGTTCTACTTTTTTTTTGTAAGAAAATTGTATATGATGTGGAAAACATATGCAATATGTCCTATTTCTATCTGATTTATTGGAATTTTTCATGTGTTCCCATGGCATGGTGTGTGTGTGTGTGCACGCACAGGTGTGAGTTTACAAGGACACTAAAAGTATTTGAACACTTTCATTGTACCCTGCCAAGTGAAAAAGACCCCAATAAATCTTTCAATGAAAAATGTCAAAAAGATGTTTTGACAGATTAGTGCCATTGGCTGAGTATACAGTACGAAACTGATCTGAGATCTGATTTGGTGACAAGCTGGATTAAGCTTCTATATCAAAACCTACTTGTAAGGATCATCACCAACAAAAGTTTTTAATTCTTTGTTTCAATTAATTTAGATGTACCAGACAAAGCTATGTTCCCTTTCAAAGGGAACTTCGACGGTGCATTTAGCAGTATGGGCAACATCCTCTACCTTTGAGGTTCATGCGTGGTGTCAGACGGCTGCGGCCCATCTGCAGGTCACGCATACCTTCCTGGGACCTTCTAGTGGGGCGGATGTGGCGCAGTTGGTAGAGTAGGTTGTCCACTAATCATAGGGTTGGCGGTTTGATTCCCGGCCTGGGTGACCCCACATGCCGAAGTGTCCTTGGGCAAGACACAGAACCCCAAGTTGCTCCCAATGGCAAGCTAGCGCCTTGCATGACAGCTCTGCTACCATGAGTGTGTGTGTGAATGGGTGAATGAGACACAGTGTAAAGTGCTTTGGATAAAAGCGCTATATAAGTTTACATTCATGGTCCTGGAAGGTCTGTCGGCTGCCCCATTCGAGCCCATTGAGTGGATCCCTTCCACAAGGAAATCATATGCACTCAAGTGTCAGCTTTTTGTCTTGTGGCATGAGGAACGTCACCTAGACCCAGTGAACTGTGCATTAGCTACGGTCCTGGAGTTCTTACTGAACATTTCTCAGTGGGCTGGACTCCTTCTACAATCAGGGTTACTTGGCCGCCGTTTCGGCCTGCCATGACCCTGTTGATGGAGCCACTGTGGGGCAACATCCGCTAACATTAAGGTTTATGCGTGGTGTCAGACGGCTTCGGCTCATCTGCAGGCCGCGCACCTTGGTACCTCCTGTGGTCCTAGAAGGTCTGTCAAGTGCCCCATTTGAGCCCTTAGGGTGGACCTACCGTCTCAAAAGCCGCAGGGTTGATTTATCATCCTTGGCAAGAACTAAGGAAGCTGTGGGTCTGGAACCCGGGGGGCAAAAGCTCATAGATTCTGGTCGCACAACTGAGGTGGTAGAGACCATGTTAAACGCTAGAGCACCGTCTACAAGGAAATTGTATGCGCTCAAGTGGCGCCTTTTTGTCTGGTGGTGTGAGGAACGTCAGCTACACCCAGTGAACTGTGCAATAGCTACCGTTTCTCAGCGGGTCAGCTCCTTCTACTATCAGGGTTACGTGGATAGTACGATGGAGCCTCTGTGGGGCAGCGTCCTCTAACTTCGAGGTTCATGAGTGGTGTCAGATGGCTGAGGCCCATCTGCAGGCCATGCATACCTTCCTGGGACCTTGCTGTGGTCTTGGAAGGTCTTTCAGGGACCCCATTTGAGCCCTTAGAGTCAGCATCTGAGAAGCTTCTGACTCTAAAGGTAGCTCTTTTACTGGCCCTGACATTTCTCAAGCGAGTGGGAGGTCTACAAGCTCTCCCTGTTGCCCCTCCTGCCTTGACTACCCCTAGATAAGCCAAGTCCTTCCTGTATCCTAGGACGGGTTATATTCCTAAACTGCCTACATTGGCTGCCCACCCTGGTGTTGTCTGCCCTCCTCTGTCCTTCACACCAGAACAAGAGAGGATGCACCCGCTGTGTCCAGTAAGGGCTCTCTGTACGTCCACCGCTTTGGCCAGTGGCGTAAATCGGAGCAGCTACTAGTCTGCTTTGGCAGCGACAGGAAAAGTGATGCTGTGTTAAAGCAGTGCATCTCTACTTGGATTGTTGAAGGTTTTGTCCAAAGGAATATCCTTGCAGGATGTGTGTGCGGCTGCAGGGTGGTCTATGCCTCACACAGTCATTTGCTATTACAGCCTTTATATTCATTCCTCCCCGGGCTCGAGTGTCCTGCAGTGACCCTCGGGTTTGGGTATTTTTGAACAGGCCGTAGCCTCGGTATGACAGAGTGGGTTTAACGCATGTAACCCTGTTCCCTGAGAAGGAAACAAGATGTTGCATAGCGCTGTCATACCGGGGCAAGCCTGTGAATTGCGTCTTCGCTTCAGATAATAGAGGCTGGTGGCGTGGTTCACAGGTGCCATATATATATCATGTGACGCGCTTAATTGCCACGTCACCTGATCATGGCAGGCCTATTAGTAGAGGCATGATTTTACACAAGCTTCAGATACCGGTCATGCGCACAAGGCGTTCCCATACTGCTAAATGCTTTATAACTATATATAACTATATATAATGTTTTATAACCTCTTCTCTTCATATTAGCCCATATTAGAACATTTGGCAGAAATGATACAAAGAGATTGCTTAACTCCCAACTGAAACTTCCAGCACAAATTTACAGCAGTTAAAGACCTTGGATTGATTATTGACTCCAGTCTATCATTTGATGCTCATGTAGATAATATTAATAGGATAGCTTTCTTTCATCACAGAACTATTTCTAAGACAAGAAACATATTATCACTACATGATAATTTTATTATAAACATATTATCACCTCTAGACTAGATTACTGTAATGCCTTACTGTCTGGATGTTCCAGTAGGAATATAAATAAGCTCCAGTTAGTCCAGAATGCACCATGAAATCCAGCAATGGAACTGAAATTTCGTATGAATCTCCGATAAAAGTTCACAAATCCCAAAAATCGTTGCAATTCTTTGTGACTCGCCGGTACAGGCCATTCCACCACAGCTGTCACCTTTCCCTGGTCCATGGATACTCCATCAGGATGAATGACATATCCCAGAAATGCTATGGTGGTCTTCTGAAACTCACACTTCTCCGCCTTTACATAAAGCTGATTCTGTAGCAGTCTTTGCAAAACTTGGCGAACGTGAGAAAGTTGCTCCTACAGTGAGTTTGAGTAGATGAGAATGTCGTCGATATATGCAATAACGTATTTCCCCAACATGTCGTGAAGCACATTGTTGATGAAGCACTGAAACACCAAGGGCGCGTTGGAAAGCCCATATGGCATTACCAAGTGTTCATAGTGTCCGGTGAGTGTGCTGAACGCAGTTTTCCATTCATCTTCCTCCCGAATACGAATTAAATTGTACACACTGCATAGATACAGCTTTGTAAATATCTTGGCCGTCCGTAACTGCTCCAGGGTGGACGGTATCAGAGGGAGGGGGTATCGGTAGCGCACACAACAGCTGTTCAGAGCCCGGTAGACAATGCACAGGCGTAGGCCGCCTCCCCGAAAACCCGGCGGATACGGGTGAGGTAGAGGGTCGGATGTACCCCTGCTGAAGGGCTTCGTGAATGTAGTCCTTCATAGCCTGTTGTTCAGGGATGGAGAGAGGGTACACTTAGGTGGGACGGCTCCGGGCAGTAAATCAATGGCGCAATCGTAAGTCCTATGTGGGGGTAGCCCACTGGCCCTTCCTTTGCTGAACACCTACTTCAGATCTTTGTATGCACTGGGAATTGTGAGATGAACTGGGCTATCTGGACTTTCTACAGAGGTTGAGGAGAGGCTGATCGTGGGGCAGGGAAGGCAGTGCTGAAAACAGTAGGGGGACCATCGAGTGATGTCCCTTTCATCCCATGTGATATGAGGATTGTGCAGAGCTAGCCAAGGGTATCCGAGGACCAGGGGATATCGGACTCACCTTCACAGGGGTAGTTTCGAGGTTGGAGCGCTCCCCTCGGGGCTTTCTTGGACATTTAGGGATAAAGTGTCCCTTCTCACCACAATATAAGCAGAGTCGTTCTCGGAGGCGACGGAGGTGACATACTCCCCCACACTGCGTGACCCTTGTTTTATGGTCAATAATTCCTCTCCAGTCTCTCGCTTATCAGGGCAGTAATCAAACACGGTGCGAAAGCGTGTGACAAATTGGTCATAGGTGGTGCCGTTATTGGCCTCCCACTTGGCGGTGGCCAAGAGCTGGGCTCTCCCCGTGAGTAATTCCATGAAAACAATCACCTTATGAGCGTCTGACATTTCCGGGTAAGCAGAAAAGTATAAGGAGCACTGGAGTAGAAATCCGCGGCAGCGTGCGGGATCCCCATTGTATTTTTCCGTTTGCGGTATGGGAGGTAAGCGAGGTTGTGGAGCCGCGGCTTGAGCGGGAGAGGGCGTGAGGCTAGCGACCTGTGCACGCAACTCAGCGAGAACCTGACCTTGTTCATTGATCATCCGTCCATGTCCCTCGAGGGCTCGTGCCACACGAGAATCTCCCACTGCGTCCATCAGTCAGGCAAAGTATTCTGTCAGATCAGTGGAGGAGGACACAGGCGCGGGAGCAGGTGCGTGAGGGCAGAGACAGTTCAGGGTAGCGAGGCGTAAGCGTTACAGAAGGTAATCCAGAGACGTAATCCGAAACAGGTAGAGAGTTGAGGTAAACCAGATAAAGTTTCGCAATGCAGGTAATCCAGAGACGTAATCCGAAACAGGCAGAGAGTCGAGATAAACCAGATGATCGTATGTAACTTGGAATGCTTGGTATAGCGGCTAACAAATGTTAAGGAGCGTATACTTTGCAACGTGAAATTGGAGTGTGGCTTCTTAAATATTCGCGGAATCAGAAAGCTGGTCTCAGGTGTTGTGAATTAGAACTCTGGTGATCTCGCACGCATGCGCGCTCATCTGGGTTCCTGGGAACTGAAGTCCGGGTCGGACCGGGCAGTGTGCATGCGCGCTTGTGTTGGTTGTTGGGAATTGGAGTCCCGGTTGGACTGAGCTCTGACACTAATGATGTCATCGGGAAACAACCAATGACAATACAGGGGCGCAGACAGGACATAAACCATAACAGATGCACGTGTATAAAGTAAACAAAGTCAATGTCACTGAAAACCTGGAAGCGTGTGCTTGCTCTATGGAGTGCTCTGCGTGCTCCACTGCATAGCACGACAAATCGGCAAAATAGGGAAAAAAACACTCAATTAAATATTTAAGGAAGATTAAAGAAGGTTCTTCTAAATATTCAAATTTATTATTAGGCCTCAAATTTAGGATATAAATATGAAAAAGGAAGAGCGCCTCCTTTATGACAACGGAGGAATATTTCTGTTAAAAGGACACAAATCACTGTGTTATTATTCATAATATAAAAATAATTTTTAGACAAATCAAGTGCCATCTTACAATCCTTGTAATTGCTTCTGCCTATGCCCAAGAGTCTCTCCAGATTAGTTGGTGTCTTCAATCAGCAGAGGGCTTAGAACCGACTTTTTCGGGTACCTTCAAGTAAGGGACTACATTAGGAATTATGTACTCAAATATGTGAATGTCAATCATCTAAGCTCAGACAACTGGCTCAGATTGGATATCAGTGCCCAGACACATAATAATCTCCTCTTTATAAGTCATTACAAACTATTCACACATCCTCTATTGATGGTATGAGGATGCTTAGGGAGCAGGGTTTAGGCACAGAAAATTCAGACATTCTGATACTGTATCTTGGAAAATCCTACTGCTCAGTAAATGCCAGGAATAGCCTTGTCTGTTGTCTAAGATATCACATAGGATATACATTACTGTGCATGAGTAAATACATGCTGTGAAGCAAAGATGCCTTTAAACATAATGCAATTAAATGTTTCCCACTTAAATTACATCTACTATAAAGGCTATATACAAAGTCTATATGTGGTGTAACAACCCGTTGCCTTAAAAAAAAAAGCATCTATAGGCTCAGGTACATTTCAACATGCTTTTTAAGAAGTGTTTCCCCAATATAAATGAACTACTTTATACATTTTATATCCAGCAATCAACCCTAACATTAAAACCACGGACACGTGAAGAGAATAACGTTTATTATCTCATTACAATGGCACCTTCATATATTAGCAAGTGAACAGGCAGTTTTCAAAGTGATTTTGTCAAGAGCCAAATTGTGATGGCTAGACGACTGGGTCAGAGCGTCTCCAAAATGGCAGGTCTTGTGGGGTGTTCCTGTTGAATTCTGCATATATAATTGAAAAGTAGTTCAATTATATATGCAGTATTTAGTACCTGCCAAAATGGTCTAAGGAAGGACAACCGGAGAACCAGTAACAGGGTCATTGGCTCCCATGTCACATTAATGTGTGTGTGGCGCGAAGCCTAGCCCGTCTGATCCGATTAATAAAAATAACTGCGTTAATAACTATGTAAACTATGTAACTATGTAAACTGTCAATTATATCAATTGTCATACTGTCCTCACAAGCACTAAGTTCTTAATTAACTAGTAATTACAGTACAGACAATGTTACGTCTTGCTGTAAAATTCGGTACTGAAATCTGTTCACTTTACTGTGGAAAATCAGTACAATTCTTTAACCTAGGTACTGTAGTTCTCACAAGTCTATTAGTGGACAATCAAATACACTGTTAACCCCATTTGCAGTCTGACATCTTTTACTCTTTAAAGGTCTTCTTCATGTTCTCTCAGTATATTCAGCTGATACACTGCACATAAAGGCATTCTTAGCAAGTGTTATCTACTGTTATCTACTATTATAACATACAATGAACCAAATAAAAGATTATTAAACCAAACTGTAGCCATTTTACAGATGTCCGGTTGTAGATTTAGAAGCTGAATGAGCAAGTCAGAGGTGACAGCAGCAAAGGGGTTGACATGAGGAGGAAAACATGACAGAAGCCCGACTCAAAATGGGAACCCATCCTCTTCTGGGTGTCACTGAATAACAGGATTTTAAAAATGACAAAATATACAGTCATAAACAGCTAAAAGCAGAAAATGTGTTGAAAATAGATAGTATGTAGGGTATCCAGGAGAGGTTATTCACTGAAGCATTTATAATGCATGGAAAAGAAGCAGAGGGACAGTAACATAAAGTGTATTAGGGCATCAGGATCATGCAACAAAAACTTACATATAAAAAGGCGTGTTAGAACTAGTTCAGAAATACTATTGGCCACAACAGTGGTGTTTCAGAGTCGCTGTACTGGTCTGTTGTGGTGCAGCAAGAGCTGTTTTCAGATGAAGCTCATTCATTTATCTACATTCCTCTACTCACCTGTGGTCACAAGCTGCTGGATAAAATAGTGAGTACAGGTAGCAGAAAAGAGGTTCTTCTGTAGGATTGCTGAGCTTAGCATGATAGGGTCAGGAGCTTTGTAAAATCCAGGAGAGCCTCGGAGTAAAGCTGCTGGTTCTCTGAATGTATGCCCATTGGTTAGCTTAAAGTATGCTTGTTGCATCGGGAGCATCTCACTGGATGGAGTAACAACATCGATTTCTGTTGGTCTTCCACACATTGGAAAACTGTGCAGGTAAACAGCATGGGACTCTTTGGAGTATTTAGCTTTAGTCGCACTTTCATAAACAGTGTCACCTGTGCTTCTGTCCTCGTAAATGTTTCTGCTATAGCTGGTCTAAGTTGAACTCACACCAAAGCACATGGTGATTAGTGCTCCTTGAGTGAACCTTGAGTCATTTGCTGGAAATACAGACAATTAATTGGCTAGCAAACGTGTTGTCATTGACAACTCTACTGGTGTAATGATGTGTATAGCTCATTTAAACATTCTGTTTATTTTTACCTTTCATATTTAAAGAATAATGTTTGGAGAGATTTTACTAGTTGAAAAGTCAATAATAGTAAAAAAAAAAGTCTTATTATGGTGAAAATGGACAGAATGCATAAACGCATAATTATATATAAAACCCACACACTAATCACACTAGTTGTCATATTTGTTAGCAATAATAGTGTTTGTAGTTCCTATGAATGAATCAAAGTTCACCGAAGGTTCTGGTGTTTGCATAATGCAGCTGTTGCACAGTGTAGGTCTGTAGTGGGGTTAATTATCACTGCTGGAACTCTGTCTATCAGCAGGATATACCTGGATGGTTCAATTAGCTTGGGATGTCACACACACACACACACACGCACACACACACACACACACACACACACACACACACACACACACACACACACACACATACACACATACACACATACACACACATTTTCATTAGTTTCATAGGACTTTCTTTGTTTGAGAACTGGCTTCAACAGAATATTTAGGACTCTTGAGCTACAGTGTTTGATTCCTTTTAAAGTCTGCCTTTTGTCTCTTTTCATGTGCTGCATTTCCCATCAGGTTGTTTGCCTTCCTTCCTAGCCCTCACAAATTTATCTGCCATTATGTTTGTTTATGTGTCAGGGGAATGTCCACTATTTTTCAGCTGTAAAATAGGAAGCCATTACTTAAGCCACTGTTACACTCTGTGATTCCAGCAGCCGTTAAAATAAAACACGTTGACAGAATTCTGTACCAGATCATACAGAAACATGTGTTCATGTCAGATTATATGCTGAAGATCCCAGACCCATGATTAAATAAAATGACTACATTCTGCTGTACTGGGTGCACAACGACACAGCACAGGTTTGTAGCTCTTCGACTGGAAATCATGAAATCGTTTTGCATTGTCATAATAGCAAATAAACTTGATGAACAGCATGTTTCCATGCTGATTAGCTACTTACAGTTGCAATCAAAATTATTCACCCCCCATTACAAATCAGCTTCATTGTCAAATTTTACAGACTTTCAGCTGTTTGCAATGGACAAATCAACCAAAAGCAACTGAAATAGTTCAACACAACGAATTCTTCAAGTGGTTTCCCCAAATTCAATTTATCCAGTTTTAACCCCCTGAATATAATCCCTTACAACAGCACAAATATGCAAAACAGGTGTTGTCTCAAACACACCTGATACAACTTATCAAGGGCTTCATTAGTTGCACCAGGTGTGTTTGAGCTGGAATACATGAAATACCTGGATGGGCTAGGGACAGAAAATAAATTAAATACCTGGACGTGGCAGAAAAAGGAAACTATCAACGTCTGCAACCAGATTTGTGAGAAGACAGGTTGTGAAAAACCCACGAGTGACTGCAAAAGACCTGCAGCAAGACTTGGTGTAACAGGCAATGAGGTTTCAGTGAGCACAGTAAGGTGCGTACTAAACGAAAAGGTTTCCATGCTAGAACTCCAAGACTTTCACCACTACTGACCGAAAAGCACAAGAAAAGTCACTCAAAATCATATAAATAAGCCACAGTTTTGGGATTCTGTTCTGTGGAGCGATGAAACAATACTTTTCCGCACAATGGATCAGGTATGGAGGAAGAAGAATGAAGAAAGAATAGTCTGTCTACAGTCAAGCATGGTGGTGGCTCGGTGATGCTCTGCGGCTGCTTTGCATCCTCTGGCACTGGAAACCTGCAGAGTGTGAAAGGCGAGATGGATTCATTGTAGTATCAGAAAATCCTAGGAGAAAACGTCATGCCGTCTGTGAGGAAGATGAAGCTTGGTTGTCATTGGACCTACCAACATGACAGTGATCCCAAGCATACCTCAAATCCCATAAAGACTTGATTGCAGAATCCCTGGAAGATTCTACAGGGCCATCACAGTCTCCTGACTTGAACCCCATAGAAAATCTCTGGTGGGATTTGAAGAAGGCGGTTGCAGCACGCAAACCCAAGAATATTACTGAACTGGAGGCCACTGCTCATGGGGAATGGCTAAAGATTCCTCAGGAACGCTGCCAGAAGCTCTGCATCTCGTTTACAGCAGGTCAGAACAGCAAAAGGATGTTATACTAAGTACTAAAGAAAAGTGAATAATTTTCAGACTGGCGAAACCATTATAAGTTGCATTTTCAGTTAAATTTGGGGAAACCACTTGAAGCATTCGTTGTGTTGAACTATTTCAATTGCTTTTGCTTCATTTGTTCATCGCAAACAGATGAAAGTCTGTAAATTTGGACAATAAACCTGATTTGCACTGGGGGTTGAATAATTTTGACTGCAACTGTAATTCTTCCTTTATTTCTTTTCAGTGATGAGTCCCTTTATGTCCTGTTGTTATATAACCATGATGAGACATGTTATAGAGACATTCTGCCTGAGCCTTAATTCAACAAACTCTGTTTTGTTTATGTTTTGTCATTGCCATGACTGGGTTCGTAGCTGTCCTGTGAGTTTCTGTATTCATATACAGTCCTATTGGTCACTTTTAGATGCATGCATGCAGAAATAGGTTAGTGCTTCCCTCCAATGTGTTTAGCTGCCTTGTCACCTTGTGGAGATGGCTGGCTTGATGTGTCTCAGAGGAAGCATGTGCTAAAATCCATCCTTCCCGGTTGGTCATTGTCTAATGATAGTGGAGAACTAGCAAAAACGGCATGAACTAGCAATGGTTATTTTTTTTTTTGGGTTAAATAGGGGCAAAAATTACATTAAAAAGCAGGCACCCTTGTCTATATATTCACCATTATTTCATCAGATACTTCACTTTCAATTTCATAACTCACTAAATGGAACAGTTTAAATATGGTACATTTTTCACTGTCAGACTTGTGCTAGACATCATCGCTCATCATCGAGCCTAGGCAGATGGTGCTATTCTGTGCAAACGTATGCATGTGCTTTAGCTTGATGGAATATTTACCATAGTAGTAGGTTTCACAACAAACAAATCAATGACTACTCTGTATGGTGGAGATAACTGTCTGGATATATCTCTGTCCATGTCTGAGATATCTCTGTCCTGTATTATAACACTAATGCTCCAGCTCCCCCAGTCTTCAGATAAATTACTCCATCAAACACCCCAAACACGATTACCCAGACTTCTCAGTGGAGACAAGCACCCCCACTTGCTTAGTCAGCCTCAGACATTTGCTCCAAGTTAGTCTCATTGTAACATGATCAAATCATTCATTCAGTGCCATCTGTTTTCCTCTGTCCATCTTCTTTACTGTCAACTCCCTCTTTGTCTTTGTGCTATGTTGTCTATAGATTCCTCAGATCAGCTATGCATCCACAGCTCCAGAGCTGAGCGACAACACCCGATATGACTTCTTCTCCCGTGTGGTGCCACCAGACTCCTACCAGGCACAGGCCATGCTGGACATTGTCACAGCCATGGGTTGGAACTATGTGTCCACACTCGCCTCTGAGGGCAACTATGGCGAAAGCGGCGTGGAGGCTTTCATTCAGATCTCTAGAGAGATAGGTGAGTCGTCTTTGTCTCGTGTCAAACAGAGGAACACCTGTTAATTACAGCACAAACTGAAGTGCTGGCAGATGAGAAGCTTAATGTCAGGAACATCAGTCTCATTCATTTTTCAATTCAATTCAATTGGCCACTGTCTCAAAGCAGCCATTATACCACACCTGCAGTGTCATGTGAGAAGTAAGTGTTTTATTGAGCAAGGACTGTTGCTTCTATTATTGTTGTTATGCCTCTGTTTTACTTCTGTGTCAAGGTGACAGGCCTTCGACTGTTGCTTGGCCAGGGAGATATTTTGTTCCAGTTCTAGTCTCTGCTGATGGAGAAGCATGTCAAGGCTGTTGAAGGTGGTGGCATTTGTTTTTCTTGAGAACAAATGGTGTATCCCAAGAAATGTAGCCCTGACTTGAACACACAATACACAGCTGGCTGCTTTAAGGAGCACTTCACAGAGAGTCAGGACTTAAAACAGAGGTTTTACAAATGATTAGAAAAGGGAGATGGGGGTGCTTAATCCTCACTGATATTTCTCCCATTTTTACTAAGCTCCAATACCATGGATTACTGTTATTACTCAGACTTCTCATCCTCCGTCAACATACATATACATTGTTTTTCCATTTTTATTGAACATTTCTGCTGAACATTTCTACTGAACAAACATATATATCTCTAAGCTTTTCTTATTGCATCATTAGGAAACCTCTCTAAAATCTAGCAAACATTAGATACGAGACAAGTTGTAATAACATGTATGTTATATGACTAAAGGTTTTTGGACACACATATGTCCTTGAACATACCATTCCAGATTTTGTCCTTCTTAACTGTTATAACCTCCACTCTTTTGGGAAGGCTTTCCACTAGATTTTGAGGCGTGGCTGTGGGGACTTGTGTTCATTCAGCTACAAGACCATTAGTGATGTTGAGGTCAGTCACTGATGTTGGGTGAGGATTCTCCAGTTCCAGTTCATCCCAACATTGTTCAGTGGTGTTGAGGTCAGGGTTCTGTGCAGGACCTTAACACACCATGTCTTCATGGAGCTCGCTTTGAACACAGGGGCATTGTCATGCTGGAGCAGGTTTGGGCCTCTTAGTTCCAGTGAAGGGAAACTGTAATGCTATACAGTTGTGTGCTGCAGACTTGCTCCACTTTTTTCTCTCCAGATTGCAGGAGCACTTTCCAATTGTTGTGTTCAGTTTCCCAGCTGAATGCAGATCTTCAGCTCAAGTCTTCTCTTGTAACCCAAGAGGATTAAAATTGAGAAGCAAAGGATTTAACACGCATCCAATTAGCCACTAAACAAGTCAAATGAAAAGTTAATAGTCAGGCAACAATGAGGGCTTTGTTCAGGGTCCCTTTAAAGGAAGCAACACTTGCATTCATCATCTTAACCATTGACACCATATCATCTAATTACTTATGTTGTTTTTTATTATTAGGGTAATTTCTAATCTTAATATTGGACATTTACAGCACAACGTGCCATGTCATAAATATATTTAAGCCTTTCATAAGCACTTGTCCATAACATCTTAAAGTGAAATATGTTGGATTGGGTAGTAATACAGAAGCAATTTATACAGAAGTTTGTTTTTTCTTCTTTTTTTTGTGTCTGCGCTTCTGTGTACAGTAAATAGAAAAATTCTGGTTATATAAATGTGACCTAGTTGTTTCTGTATAGTGAGCTGGATTGGTTGAATGTCTGCATTTTACTAATGAGGCCTGAAGTCTGTCTCAGTGTATTTGTACTGAGCTAGCAGTACTGATGACACATTTCTACCAGTCACTCCACAGACCATGAAATAATATTGAAGAACGTTACTATGAAATCACATCTGTTTCTCTTTGCATGCCATCTCTTAGCAACGGGTGAATCGTGCTTATATTTGATTCCTACATGATCAATGCTTGTGAAGCTGCGGCTTAAACAATGATGCGGCTAATTTATGGATTTTTACGGGCTAACGAGCTTCATGCCGCCTGTTACACCACGGCCAGCAGAGGGCACTGTGGCACGGCTCCTGACTGGTCACGTGACCTTGTTTTGGTTTGCTCGCTTCCTGCTTGAGCATTTAGTTTAGTTTAAGTGTCTTTAATGTGCCCCAGGTGTCCATGGTTTGGTTTGATTATGTGTACTATTTAAACCCCTCGGTTACTGAGCACTTCGCTCAGTATTATAGGTGGTAAAGTTTAGATAGGTGATGTAGTTTGTATCGTTTGTTTCCATGCGTTGATTCACGATCTCGTTTTATGCCACGATTCCAGTTTCTAGTTTTCTGGTGAAGACCGAATTTTCTTTGGTTTTGAGTTACGTGTTTAATAAAGACTTCGATCTGCACCTGCATCCGCCTCCAGTCCCGTTTCGTAACACCGCCAAAACATTAGCCTCGTCACATCGTACCAATTAAATTACAGGACAGGTCACAGTGGACCAATGAAACTGTTCGAATGAAATCAAACGCACTCACACTAAAAAGAAATGCATATGATGTTGCTTTCAAGTTAAAGGCGATCGATCTGGCTGTCGAAGAAGGAAATAGAGCTTCTGCATGTAAGCTTGGCATCAATGAATCGAATGGTGAGACGGTGGAGATGGCACCGTGAAGAACTGACTCAATGCAAAAAGACGGTGAGGAAGAGTGTGACGAAGTACAGGTAATTCTGAGGCTGTTCAATTCCGACACTGAAGAAGATGACTTTAGTGGTTTTAGTAGTTTCTCTTGAAAACCTATTAATGCTTACTGCATTGCCAAACTATGTTGTTTCATATATTAGTGCTATTTATTTATATTTATTTTAAACATGGTTTTGTTATTTTTGGATATATCACAATTGTTTAGCACAAATTTCTACATAATTCCCACCCACCAGCCAGAGAGGGAGAAGGCTAACTTTCTCTGAAACACATGAAGCCATTCAGCCACATCTTCTCAAACTACTGCTCATGCACAGAGTGGTGTAACATGCTCAGAGGAAAGCGCTGTCTGCCCCCTTCTGCATCCATGAGATCACAGACACCCACGATTGGCTATTGCCGCTGTGATTGACAGGGGAGAGAGAGTATGCCCCTCACACCCAGAGTTCATAGCCAATTCTACTCTCTTGGACTCCCAACTGGAACATCATCTGGATTCAAGCTTGCAATCTCCAGATGATCAGATGAACATTTTTCTGTTGCGCCACTTGTGAGCCTTGATTTTATTTGTATTTTTTTTTTTAAATTTACACTGCATTCTTGGAGTCTGCTCCTGAATTGCTCATAAACAACCACATCCTAAAATGTACCATTATAATACATGTGAAAACATCTTGTCTTTCCACTGCACTCATGTGTGAATGCGCTATTTTAAAAAGCTTATTAAATGCAGCTTGTCACAATTCCAACATAAAAGTCTGTCATGCCATTCTCTCAGGTTTTCATTTCTTCCTCTTTCTTTTATTTTATCATTGCATAGTGTTCCACTCAGTTTACTATTTTTTTCTCGGATAATTGTCTTCACATCTTGACAAAGAGGAGAGATCTGACTGACCATGGCCCTTCTCAGATGGCTCTAATGTAGCACTAATGACCACTACTCAATTACGCGGCACTGAAGCAGCTTCACCCGTGGGCCAGAGAGAGAGGTGTCTGCTCATTTCTCCAGTTCCATGTGGCTCAGGGAGGTAACTCTCCATCACTCTGAGAATCAAATGAGCCATTACAGGCCAGAGTAGGGACACTTCACTCATTAAACGAAGCTTAGTGTTAATAGGGGACTTATGCCCCAGGTAGTCTGATAGCGCCAGTGAAGCAGAAGTCACCAGCTTCGTTCTCTCCTTTGGCCAGCGCACATTAAGCGAAATATTTGCATAATGTCTTGAACAAGTGCTTAGAACATGACCACTGCCATTGTAAAGCACATTTTTGTCTTTAATTTATTGATTAATTTTCACATTTACATGTGATTCATTCACATGTGAAACATTTTCATGTGATTCATATTCATGTGATTCATTTACATCCATCCATCCATCCATCCATCCATCCATCCATCCATCTTCTACCGCTTACTCCTTGTTCAGGGTCGCGGGGGAACCTGGAGCCAATCCCAGGGAGCATCGGGCACAAGGCGGGGTACACCCTGGCAGGGTGCCAGTCCGTCACAGGGCACAATCACATACACACTCACACACTCATTCATACACTACGGACACTTTAGACACGCCAATCAGCCTACCATACATGTCTTTGGACTGGGGGAGGAAACCGGAGTACCCGGAGGAAACCCCCGCAGCACGGGGAGAATCATGCAAACTCCGCACACACATGGCCCCGACGGGAATCGAACCCTGGTGTGAGGTGTGAGGCAAATGTGCTAACCACTACGCCACCGTGCACCGTATTCATTTACATGTGAATCATTTATGTATGATTCATTTACATGTGATTCATATTCAAGTTATATATTTTCATGTGAATCATTTACATATGATTCATTTACTAATTTGCTTCTCTTTAAATCCAAATTTAGACTGTGATATTACAACGATCTTTCCAGATTATTACTTGCTACACTGTATAAGATAACCCCAGTAAAATTGCCTGAATTCTATAATATAATTTGTTCACCATGTTAGGTTTGAATCCTCTAAAAACAGATTCGCAATTAAATAACATTACATCCTTCAAAGCATTGGCGAGTTCTACTTACTCTCACAATCCACCAAACACACACTCACACACACACACACCCAAAGTCTCCATAAAGAAATGAGGCAGCAGTGTATCCTACAAAAACCGAACGTTGTCCACAATGTGAAAACAATTCAGAGAGTACGCTGAACGAAGCAACAAAATTACCAAGACTGATAAACAGTCTGCACATAATAATAAATATAACGTCCTTACCTTTTAAAGACTTGTAACAAATAATATAACAGTGTAGCACGTAAAGCCGAGGAGATAACACTAATAAAATTTTAAGAAGAGTATTTCTAAAATGTATTTATAATAACATTACTGAATTAAAGTCACACTTGATTTATTTGCTTTAATGAAATAAATTTTGTTGTAAGCTGAACTACATTGGTAACGCTGACCTGTTTTTGTGTAATATCATATGATGTTTGCTGTTTTCGACATTTCTTGTTACCCATTCCCTGATTAATATCATAATCTCCACTCTACCTCTACAAGTCTTCCTTTTCAACCCTGCCATTTTGTATGCACAATCTCAGCCTGAGCCATCCTCTGCCTCATCCTCTGCCTCATCCTCTGAAAATACATTGCTACACTTCTCTATTTCTCTCCCTGTCACCTCCAATAATGTGTTTCATCTATAACAGACCATTTCTGATATCTGAGCAATGGAGCAGATACTTATCCCTATGTTGAATGAGGAATAACCTTAGCTGCCTTCATGGGTGAGTTTAGCTGCAGAGATCTCCGTCCATGAGTATGTGCTGATGTCATCAATAGTACAGGTCAATAATCACAAATGTAAACATAAAAAAAAACAAAACATTTTTTGTCCGAAAGTGGAAGTGATTTTATTTTCTCCCTGGAGGTGATTCAGGGAAAGCAGGGCAGTTTAACCACTACTTTAGTATGTCTAACGATCCTGTTATCAACAGCTCACATATTCACATACAGTTGTTATAAAAATATCATGGTTTTTCATAAACAGTTGATATACTCATTTAAGATGGCTATAAATATATATTCTAGTGTGTATGCAAACACATAAAACCTAGTGTGTGAATCTGGCAGCACTTAAAAGTGTTACTTCTAATCTCATGGTAAGGTACTGTATGGTTATACCATGCCATAAAATGACATAGGCAGTTTATTTTCCAGGCCCCAGAACGTCTTGATAATATTTTAGACAAGCTTCATTGACAGCAGATTACTTGAGTGTGATGAAGCCTCCTTAGTGTTAGACCAGCCTGAAACACACACTGCAGTGCTATTAAATGTGCAATACACTGTTAACAAGACCACATCTATATTTATCTCTTGTTGATGGGTGCACATTGACTACAGACATTGATTCCTGCTCGACTAGACTCTTACTTTCCTTCTCGAGCTCTGATGGTGTCAAGGTTTAGAGAGACAAATGTGTCTTGAAGCTCTGCAGCTGCCAGGACGGACAAGCCGAGCGGTTCCTTAGCAGCAGTTGGTGTCTGGTAATGAATCTCAGACCAGCTGTGTGATGGATGGATGTTGGAGCCAGTACAGATTAGACAGGTCTGAATGCCAGTAGAAGTACAACTCTGTCAAAACTGTCTTTACTTGGGGTCTGTGACAAAGAGTCTTGGGGAAAGATAAGGAGATTACTGGGCTTGCTCATGTTTTTTTTATTTTTTATGACAGTTCATGTTTCCTTCTTTTCTGTAGCTTTGTAGCTCTCCATTTAAAAATGGAAGATATTTGTGGTGCTACAGTATATGTCACTGATTTGTTTATGGTAGAAAGTAGATTTCAGGATCTTCCACTTTTAAGTGAAAATCAATACAGACCTTTACGCCACACAATCTCGTTATATTTTACATTGAAGCTACAACAAGTGGATTTGTGTCTTTGTGCTTACTGATGACATTTTTCAAACTAACATAAAATTGTACAGTGTAAGCATTTTTTAATGCATTTCAACTAAAAACGTAGGCGGGGAAAAAATCCACAGATGTTCATCTTTTGTTAGCAATAAACTAATTAACAAACTAATTGTGATTAGTGACGTATATTTTCCTCCTCAAAACTGAACTCTATAGTCCATGTTATGGGTTTAACATGTGAATATGTCTGTAAAGCTGATCTAAAGCAGTATAATTCATTCATGCATTCATTACAAATGCCCCATGGTCTATTGGTAGAGATGAATGAAACCAATCAAGCAATTCTTAAAAAAAAAAGATAAATCAACAAATGAATGTATAGACCTATCTCAATGTGGAACTGGAGGAAAACCAGAGTGTATATTATAACAATCTGTTTTTGTTGATTCATTGTTTTGAAAAGAAGACATTCTTCCCTTGTCAGTATTTGACACGTAATTTATATACTGACCACTAAATTTATGCCCACAGATTCAGAAGTTTCATCAATCTCTCATTTTTTGCACTCGGTATAAATGAGTTATACATGCAGGGAATCCAGATTTATGCAGGCTTACCCACACACAAACACACACACACACACACACACACACACACACGCACACACACACGAACACACGCAGACACACACACGCACACACACACACACACACACACACATACACACACGCGCGCACACACATACTTGTGCAAGTCCACGCACACGCGCACACACGCAGACACGCAGACACGCGAACACACACTCATTTAATTTAACTGTTGTACAGTTTTATGAAAAGTAATTGTGGCACTCTGGTCCTATCTGTATTCTTTTTCTCAGATGATTCATTTAGCAGCTGATTTGTAATAGTATACTGTAACTTTAACTGTGTGTCTATGAGAAATTATTCTCTGGATCAAGTCATTTAAGTGCTGCATTTTGTCCAAATGTGTAATTCTCTGCTGGAATATGATTCATGACTGTGATTGAACATTCCTTGATGTCACGATTTCCCTTCGCGCAAAGCACTGGAGCATGCAGCGTGCGCCGAAGCTTGAAGTGCGAGCACGCTCTTCCAGGTTTCAGTGACACTGACTTTGTTTACTTTTGACACGTGTGTTTTATTATGGTTTATGTCCTGTCTCTGCCCCTGAATTGTTACTGGTTGTTTCCCTTACGTGTCACCATTGTACTCAGCTGTTTCGTGTCTCACCCTTGATTTCATTCAGTATTTAAACCTCTCATGTCTCTTTGTTCATCGCAAAATATTGCGTGAGTTTTCCGTACATCAAGCTTTGTTCTTTGTTTCTGTGCCATAGTTTTGTTCTCACCCTTGTTGGTCGATTCTTGTTTAGTCTAGTTAATGCCTGTTTGCTATTGTCTCACATTTTGGATTTGTCTGACTGTCTCTACTCTATTAAAGCTCTTATCTGCACTTGCATCTGTGCTAACCTACATGATACCGGTTCCCTTAAGGGCCTGTTGATTGAATCACTTTGCCATAGTGTCACACAAATGCTGGAATCCACCAGAGACTTCCTAGAACACAACGTGACCTACAGTACAAGCATGGCTGCCATGGACCACAATCTCTAGCACAACAGCGGCACTTTTGCCATCTCCCGAGTTGTAATCACACACACCTGTTCACAATTACACTCCCACGTATATATACATACAGACTTTTGACACGTACCCAGTTGTGAAGTAACGTTCAGTGTGCCTTGCTCTTTTATTTGTTATCTTGCCTCGTTAAGAGGTTTTTGGATTTTGTTTATGCCTACATTATTCTGTTTGCTGATCATCTGACCTTCGGCCTGTTTTATGTTTATGATCCTTGTCTCACGTTTTGGAATTGTGTCTTTTTAATAAAAGACTAACCTGCACTTGCATTCATCTCATAGTTGACAGAGTTTTACTGCTGTTTTCTATAAGCCCTGTTCTGCTTATATGGGGCATACAGTAATGATGAAATTTCCTGTTATGTATAGCAAGCAGGTTGAACCTATTGCTTTTACTTTAGTATAGAAATCACCATCCTGCCTGTATGAGGCTTTAAAAAAATGTTTTTAACTCGGTCTTTATGTCCTAGAAACACAAAGCATAATGGGTTACACGACAGAACGGAGATAAAACATGGGAATGTGGTCATTCTGACTCAATAATGCAGAAGTCTTAAAATCAACATCAAAGACAAAATTTGTATATTCAAAACAATTTAGGGTGTCTAAGACTTTTGCACAGTACTGTGCAAACAGTCATTAAGTTTACAATAGAAATTAAGATATATGTCACTACAGGCAATAAAGGTACACAAATACAAAAAGAAAAGAGACTACATCGTGCTTGCTATCTGGCTAGCTCAGTTAGACTCGCAACTGTATTTTGTATTTATTAGATTAGATTTCAGATTATACACAATATCTCACAAAAGTGAGTACACCCCTCACGTTTTTTTTAAATTATTTGATTATATCAATTATTTAGACATTAATGGCTGTGTATTGAGTTATTTTGAGGGGACAGCAAATTTCACTGTTACCCAAGCTGTACACTTTTGACTTTACATTGTAGCACAGTTTCATTTCTTCAGTGTTGTCACATGAAAAGATATCATCAAATATTTACACACATGTGAGGGCTGTACTCACTTTTGTGAGATACTGTATGACGATATGAAATGATATTCAGATATACAGTACTGTGCAAAAGCCTTACGTACCCTATTTTTTGGTACACATTTTGTTGTACAGTGCCCTCCACTAATATTGGCATCCTTGAAAAATATGAGCAAAGAAGGTTGTGAAAAATTGCCTTTTTTGTCAATTGCAAACAAAACACAGGTTTATCCAAAAGAAATATCTTTGTTATAGGTGTGCTGTTTTGCGCTATCTCCCTTTGCCTAGATAACAGCTCTGAGTCTTCTCTTATAATGCCTGATGAGATTGTAGAATACATGGCGAGGGATCTGAGTCTGTTCCTCCATACAAAATCTCTCCAGATCCTTCACATTTCGAGGCCACACTGGTGGACTCTCCTCTTCAGTTCACCCCACAGGTTTTATATGGGGTTCAGGTCAGGGGACTGAGATGGTCATGGCAGGACCTTGATTTCATGGTCAGTAAACCATTTTTGTGTTGATTTTGTTGTTTGTTTTGAATCATTGTCCTGCTGGAAGATCCAACCACGGCCCATTGAATCTTTATGGCAGAGGCAGTCAGGTTTTCATTTAATATCTATTGATATTCGATAGAGTCCATGATGCCATGCATCCTAACAAAATGTCCAGGTCCTCTGGCAGAAAAACAGTCCCAAAACATTAAAGAGCCACCTCCGTATTTAACTGTGGGCATGAGGTACTTTTCCATATGGCTACCTCTCTGTGTGCACCAAAACCACCTCTGGTGTTTATTGCTAAACAGCTCTATTTCAGTTCCATCTGACCATAGAACCCGATCCCATTTGAAGGTCCAGTAGTGTCTGGCAAACTGAAGATGCTCAAGTTTGTTTTTGGATGAGAGTAGAGGCTTTTTTCTTGAAACCCTTCCAAACAACTTGTGGTGATGTAGGTGACTTCAGATTGTAGTTTTAATTCTCCAGCTGTGATCCTTCGAGATTTTTTGGCCACTTGAACCATCCTCTTCACAGTGCGTTAAGACGATATAGACACACGTCCAATTCCAGGTTGAATTATAACATTTCCAGTTGACTGGAACATCTTAATTATTGCCCTGATGGTGGTGGTGACTAAGGGAATGTGGCCTATGTGTTACCTCATGAAACAGGAAACTATTGTTGAACAATTTCCTGTTCTTAGTCACCCAGGTATAAAATAAAAAGGAAAATATCAAAGGGAATATATTTTAAACATATTTTTCCCATATGAATTCAAAGGAGTGCCAATAATTGTTGCACACCTATATTTAACAAAGATTTTTTTTTTTATAAACCTGTATTTTGTGTGCAATTGTTTGAAAACGAGTACGAAAGAGTATTTTTGTGATTTTTTTTTTGGTTTTATTAAAAAGTCAAACATTAAAGATAGTTTTTCACATTCTTCTTTGCTCATGTTTACCAAGGGTGCCAAAATTGGTGGAGGGCACTGTACATGTTTCTTATGACTTTAAAATGTTTTGTGTCAGTAAAGAAAGCAACATATTACATAACAGACCACTTTTTTGTACGTGAGACTACTGATATATTTTAGAAAACAAAAGGTTGTCACACCAAAATACTGATTTTGTTTAGTTTCTTACTGTTGATGTTCTTACTGTTTTCTTACTGCTTTTATACACTCTTAAAATGCTGGGTTATTTTTTTTACCCAAGTGCTGGGTTGAGCCTTTTGGGTCATTAATTTGGTTATTTTCTCAGTCTTTGGTGGTTTTGGAGTAGTTTTGTGTAAACCAACCGCTGGATAAGTGGCTGGGTCATTTTTACTGACAGTTGAATCAATGCACCACCCCCCACCCTGACACATCAGCCCAGCTCCTGGGCTCCTCCTAGGTCAAATCAACTCAGACAAATTAACTTTTTGAATTCTTCTCAAGGTTTTTAAAAAAAAAAAAAAATAAAAAACCAAAAAAAAAAAAAAAAAAACCAAAAAAACCCCCTTTTTTTTTTTTTTTTTTTTTTTTTTTTTTTTTCAAATTGTATATATAAACACCACTTTAGCAACAATTGTTCAAAAAATTTGATATAAAATATGATTTTGAAATATTTGTTTTTGATGTGGTAAATTTGACATTTTCAAGGGGGAAAAATAACCCTGAAAATATTAAATCGTTTATGAAATAAAAAAAAAAAAATTAAACTATCCTTTGGGTTGAAAATTTTACCATTTGCTGGGTTAAAATTAACAACCCAACTTGATGGGTTAGTTTGCCCAAAATGTGTTCGGCCCTATATTTGCCAGCCATTGGGCTAAAAATAACCCAATTTAGTTTTTTAACCCAGGGATTTTAAATATTTTTTCAATGTAGAAATGTTTCATTATCTTCACAGTATTGTATATTCTACTTAAACACATTCAGCATATTTCTTAATACAAATAATAATGACTGTAGAAGCACTTCAGTGGGAGAGCTCTTAGCTCTTAATCTAACCATTACCTTTAAAGCTAGTTGGCAGATGAACAGTGAAAACAGAATTCTCTCACTGATTGCAGTGTTACAATAGAAGTGCTAGACACAGTGTCAAACCCTGAGTCCATTTCTGCTCTCAAAAGAGATAACTATTCAGTCCTCTCACCTCTGTCTTGCAAAAGGCTAGAACTGATGGCTCCTACACTCATAAAGGAAATGGCTATGATTAGTCCTCTGTATTTTTTCTTTCCTCTCATCATGGGCTCGCTTACAGAAATTTTACAATTTTAATCCCTCTTAGCTGGATTTAGCTTAAAGATCAATATGCTACAGAATTTGTGTTTTGAAGATTATGAGTAACAGTCTAATCATCTGAGGTCTAACAGCATTGCCTAATTTCTTAGACATTTATATATTTCAATACAAATAGCAAGCGAAAGTGTCTTGAATATAATAAAACATATCTAGTATTTCCTATCACAAATTTATAATAAAATAAATATAAGATTATTAAACCAGATTATATATATATATATATATTTAACTCATTTCAAGTTCTTATACTTTTGTTAGATGCTGCACTTTAAATATAGCTATATATATAGCATTAGCTAAATTAGTATGAATGACTAGATATACAGTGGGCAAAATTAGAATTGGTCAACATTTTTTTCAGTAAATATATTTCCAATGAGGTTATTCACATGAAATTGGTAATCACATGGTATTAATTCAATAAATCCACAAGTATAAAGACATCCAAACATTAAAGTCAATAAATAAAGGTATGTGTAATAAAGATGAATGACACGGGAAAAAAGTACTGAACACACTAACTGAAATTTATTTAATACTTAGTGGAGAAGCCTTTGTTTGTAGCTTCAAGACACTTCCTGTATGAAGAAATTAATGGGCTGCAGTATTCAGGTGTGATTTTGGTCCGTTCTTCTAAACATGTTTAAATCTTGTTCAGTTGGATTCGAGTCAGGTGATTGGCTCGGCCATTCTAACACCTTGATTCTTTTCTCTGAAACCAATTGAGTTTCCTTTACTGTATGCTTTGGATCGTTGTCATGCTGGAAGCTCCACCCACATCTCATCTTCATCATCCTGGTGGATGGCAGCAGATTCTTCTCAAGAATCTCCCAGTAAAGGTCTCCATTCATCGTTCCTTCAATTGTATGAAGTCTATCAGTACCATGTGATGAAAAACAGCCCCACACCATGATGCTTCACCTCCAAACTTCACTGTAGGTGTAGTGTTTTTAGGGAGATGTGCAGTGCCATTTCTTCTCCAAACATGGTGTGTAGTATGAGAACCAAAAATTCAATTTTGCTCTCGTCTGACCAGACTACACTCTCCCAGTATTTCATAGATTTGTCCAAATGAGTTGTAGCAAACTTTAAACAAGCTTCAGCATGCCTTGTCTTTAGTAATGGAGTCTTGTGGGGTGAGCGTGAGCAGTGGAGTGCATTG